>CM047587.1:3014163-3028273 GCA_026184515.1 Peronosclerospora sorghi | reverse complement strand
TCAGCCATAAAACCGGGTTCCCGATCGTGTCTAATAACTTCGCTGGCGCCGAACCTTCTGAACACGCATTCCTCGTAACTCTGGGCGTTCTGCTCCACAGATCGGGATGCACTAGCCTTTGCGATCACCAGACCAGTGAATAGGTTGATCCAGATCAGCAGCTCAGTGTTGCCGCGTGTAGATCTGGGCATCGACGGTATGTGATCCATTGCTATCACCTGGAAAGGTTAAGTAGCCTCGATATTTCCGGGCGATCGGCCCTTGATTATCGGTCTGCCCTTTCCGGTCTCGCAATCTGTGCAACAGCCCACATATTTCTGCACGCTCCAAAAAAGTCCTCTCCAGTGAAAGTGGGCCCTGATCTTGTGGTATGTCCTGCCTATGCCTTGATGTCCCCCTTCTAGACTCACATGGTAGTGATGAAGGACATCCGGCTGTAGCAACTCAGGGATCACCAGTTTCGCTAGTCGATCTCGATCGGCACTGTCTTGATCTATGTCACGGCAGTAATACAGCAATCCATTGTCGTCCACATCGTAACTGACCGCGATCTTGGTACACTCTTTCGCCTGATCATTTGTTAACTTGGACAGTTCACCGCGCAGATAGGCCTTCAAGTTGACGATCCATTCTTCTTCGTCCTGCGCCTTGAGGATACGTTCCGCCCTTAACTGTTGTACAACGTACTCACTCAGCCTTTCCTTTGGGAGAGATCGGCGAGACTTCCGAGTTCACGATCTAGTCGCCGCCATCGCATGCACCTGATCAGGGCTGTCCTTGGGCCTTACCAACTCCGGGAGCCTGTTTATCTTCATAAGTTCATGTAGAACGGCCTCCTCGGTGATCGTCGCCCCGATCTGGTCCCGCATAGCTTGGGTCGCGAGGTGATCGGCGCTTCTGTTCCAATCCCGTTTCACGTGCAATAGCTCGTGGTTGGGATAGTCCTTCAGTGCTTTCATAGCCCGATCATTCAGCAACTTCAGCCGTGGCGCCTTACAGTCGATATCCCCGGTGATCTGCCTTATCACTAGGTTGGAGTCACCACATATGATGATCCGCCCTTTTTTTTGTGATGACAGCAGATAAAGACATAAAAGAAGTCCCTGATATTCTGCCTCGTTGACCGTTATGTCAGGCGTGAAATCGGCGGTGGCTGCTACTATAGACCATTGTGGTAACTTCTACAGTATGGCACTATAGGCGCCGACCTTCTTCTTCACACTAGCCGATTCGTCGAAACGCAAGACCAGGAGTTCCTCATCCCCATCGACGATCGGTGGCGGTAGCGAGATTGACTGTAGAGGTTGCTTCCTTGGGGCAATCGCCATCAGAGCTTGATCCACTTCAGACCGAGGGGTGATACTGGCAGCCAATGCGCCATATCTCATCCTCTCCCTTGGTGCACTTGAAGACCTCGACGGACCACTGCGACAAGATCGCTGACCATCTGCCAAGCCGACCGTCCATCCTTTTGGCTGATAACAGCCAGGCCACTGTCGACTTTCTCGAAAGAACCTTTACAGATCGGCCGATCATTAGGTTGTAGCACACATCCAAAATCCGTAGTAAAACCAGAACTTCCTTTTCGACGATCCCAGAGTTAACTTCGTTCGGCTTCTACGTCCGGCTCGTAAAAGTGACCGGATGGTACACACCATCATGTTCTTGCACTAGAGTGGCCGAAATGGCCCACTTACTAGCGTACACAATGACGATCGGCATTTTTTCCGGATCGAAGTGTCTGATAATCGGTGCAGTCGCCATATTGGCCTTCAGCATACCGAAAGAAACCTTTGCACGATTCATGTGATCCTCTGCCTCCACCTGCGGAAAATCTGCGGGCAGATCAGAGTCGCAGCCCTCCCGTAAAGTTTCCCGATCTCCTTCGCGCAACATATGGTAGTCGACTTCCCGGAGCTCATACAGCACGGCCGCGTAAATCGCGAAGTCTTCAATGAAGCGGCTGTATTAATTTAAGCTCCCTAAGAAGGACTGCATTGCCTTCAGTGATCTGGGAAACGGGAGGTTGCTCAGTGACTCCAGATACTTGGGATTGGCCTCCAGACCACTGATCGACACCATATGACCCAAATAGGCGACCTTGGACATGCCCCAAAAACTCTTCACAGCACTGATCGACAGGTTCCAGCGATCGCATGTCTCCAACAACCGTTCGACCTTCTCGCACAGATCGCTCCATGACGAATCAGGGATCAGAATGTCGTCGATATACGATCGCCTCCCCAGAACGGACGGTCTCCTTTCCCGATCGCGTTCACCCTCTGTAAATACATCATGGTTTTCGGTGGGGTCCCGATCGGTACTGATCTTGAAGTGTCCATACAATGCTTTGTCGATCAGCCTCTGGTAGATCTGGGGCGCGTTATTCAAACCGAACGGCATACGGTTCCACTCTAACAGACCGAACGGCGTAACAAATGCGGAGATCTCGCGAGCCCGATCGGTCATCGAAACCACCCAAAATCCACTTGCCATATCCAGTGAGCAATACCATATGGCCTTGTCGAGATCTTCTAGCACATCGCTGACCAGCGGCATCGGGTACACCATAAGCTTGGTCAACCGATTTACCAACCGATAATAGATACACAACCTGATGTCGACGCCGTTCTTATTGATCACAATCTCGATCGGTGAGGACCACGGCGAGGGCGACGGCTTAATGATCTTTGTAGCCAACAGTCCTTTAATAAGATCGGACAATTTTTCGCGGTACTGTGGCGCCAGATGTCGGCATCGCTGGGCGATCGGCTTGGTATCACCCACGTCGATTCCACAGATCGCTCCGCGGGCAGCAGGGGGTAAGTCGTTGCCTTTCCCGATCAGCAGATATTTCTTTTTTGATATGATCTTCTTATATGATCGATCTGATCGGGACTGTTGATATCCCGATCACCTACTTGAAGATCGTCCAAGGTGACTTCGGGCGGATCAGCAGACACTTCAGGGAGGACTGCCATCTGGCTCTCCAGATCCTGAATATATTGATACCCGCCCTCATTGATACAAACTTGATCGTCTTCCGGGGCAATATCACCCAAACCGCCCTGATCGGTTGAAAACTGCTGTTCCCGATCGGTGGGCTTCCTTCCAACGTCATCGATCTGCTTAGGCGCGCCATCATGGTCCGCCCCAGCAATGCCATGTTTCTCTTTTTCTATTCCCGGCTCCGCTGTTGCCTGTTCTTGTGACGCCACCACTTTGACGAACCTTGGCTCATCTGCTTGATGGTCCACCGTGTCCGGCGACTGCGGTGCCTTTCTTCGAGCCAACATCTTCTTTGGGGTTACATAGCTGGGTAGTTCCACCATAGGTGAGATATCTTCTTCCACCGATCCATCATCGCTGATCAGATCGGTGGTCGCTTGATATGCCAAGTTCTGCCACTCAACATACCGTCTCGATCCGATCGAGACGAACCCCATCTTTCTTGGCACTTTACCTTCCGCCAGCCACATACCAACAATAGTATTGTTGTCGAGTGTAAGCGGCTTGTCACCGATATTAGTGACTCGAACAAAATCATATCGGCCGGCGCTCTTCATAAAGGTCGACACCCACCGATCGCCCCTGGTCACCCATAACTTCCTTGATCGAAAACCTTTGTCGACCGGGGTATCAGCAGATTGGCCGACTGTAATGGTGACATCTTGGTCCCACCTGACCAGATCGGTGTGCGATCCGTATAGGGGCCGCCGACCAGCTAACTGGATCTGGACCTCATCCGGGAGTGTAAGCACTCCATGAGACAGATCAAGGCGAATACCTGCCGGCACCATGAAATCCATGCCTAACAGAGCATCCTGACCGGCCAGCTTGACAAACCAAGCGCTGAAGAAGTAGACCAACTAACCCGATAGGGTGATCTTCACGCGCGTCCTTCCTTCAGTCATGTAAGAACTTTCACCGATTCCGACGCATTCTTGTCTCTGGGTGTCGTCTATACGACATTCGACCTTACGAGCAAAGGCGGAGTCGATAATTGAGACTTCGGCCCCAGAGTCGAACAACATCGTTGCCTTCTGGTTGTTTATATTACCACAGGCTTTCGCCTGCTTGAACCATTTGTCGGGAGCATGATACTTCCAGTATCCGTGAGACTCCCCAGGCAGCAGATCCAGCTGCATGACCACCTTCGATCGGGAATATTCATCGGTCGTGAGATTGTAGACCGGATGATCCCGATCGACGCAATTGAGAATGGAACATGTATTGTCAGTTTTATTTTTTCCTTACCGACATATGCATAGATGCCAAACGTAGATCGCTCGGCTTGATCCAGATTCCAACCTGGCGAGCGTTCTAGTTTTACATCTTCTCAACGTCAGGTGGAAGCATCCCCTCGTGCTTACCCGGCACATACCACTTTCGCATCAGATTGAAGAACTCTTCGATCTTGCACTGGCCGGCCTCGTGGATCTCTCCACATGACTTGCACAAGAAGAGGCAGTGATCGGTGGGGTGGCCGCTTCTTTAGCACTTCTTGAATACCAGCTTCTTCCAGCAGTCCCCATCATCGTGCTTGCTTGACCCGCAGTGAGAGCACTTCTTGCGAGGTTGGTCCGGATCGGAGTTGTTTCCACTCCTGCCCTTCCGATCTGCCTGGTTAGGCGTCGATCTGGTTCTTGGGGCAGGTTCCGTGACGAAGACGTGGCGATATTGGTTCTCGTCTGACTCCCGACTGGAGTGGCCGCTACTTTCTTCTTCCGATCCAGTGCTGTCTTCAGTCGCGATCGCCTTAACAGCACGGGCTGATCTGGTCAGGGGCCTCTTCACCGGATCGGTCTGGGTCTTAGATCTGTATCGACCCGATACAACGGCGCCCTTCGCCCTCATGCTGCGTGAGTGTTGCAACGTCCGCAACGTCTGCTACACTTCCCCCACATCTTTGAGGCGCAGCAGAGTGAGCTGATCTGCCAGCTCTTGGTCATCAAGGGTACTGATATAGTGGCCCACGTGCTCCATAGCGGCACCGGTCGGCGGGTTGCTTTCCTTGATCACTATCCCGGCGCGAATTGCAGCCACGTTCAGGCGGTGCAAATACTCGATCGGCGTCTCGTCGCCCCGCTTCTGCATACGGTGATATTTGCGGGCGCTAGATAATCCGGAGTTGCAGTACTGCCCCTCAAATTCTGAACATATCAGATCCCAGTCAGATCGGACATCCCGACTAAACTGTTGGATCCAGTTCGCAGCCGGTCCTTTCAGCAGATCTCTGAAGATCAAACACCGTTCTTTTTTTGGTGTCTGATCTCGCAAGAAAGCAGACTTGACCCGACCAAACCACGATCTGGATTGCTCCTCGTCGGCGTGCTTGCCAGTGAAATCCTTTAGATCAGTGGTCGCAGCCATGCGAATGCGTGGGATCGCAATAGATCCAAAATCAAAGGCGTTCGTAGAGGCTAGGTTAGCCCTGCGTGCTCTGCCCGCACCTGCACCGTCTGACCCATAGAGGTCATCCGGATCGCCGATCGACTCCCTGTCGAATCACTATTCTTGCTTGATCGGCGCGGTCGGCTGGCTGCGGCTTGCGTCTTCCTCTGCCAACTGGTTTGTCACCTCTGATAGCCTTATCCGTTGATGCCACTGACTCCATATCCACATCCCGGCAAGTATTGACATTTTTCCGGGCAGATCGGTCCTGGGTATGCGGGCGCGGAGGTGATCGGTATCGGTCTCCATGAAACGCTCCATCATTGCCTCAAACATGGCTTGGACGTTAGCTTGGGTCATGGGCAGCGTGTTGCCATCCTCCTTTGGAGGTAATCAAACCTGTGGGGGCTCCTGGGTCCCCGACCGGCATGCAGCCCCATGCTGTCTCACGTCCTTTTTATGCTCACATGGGGGTATGATCCACCCCCATGGTCATCCGCTCAACAACGACCTCCAACTCCGATGAGCTATTAGAGGAAGGTGGAGACTGATACATCGATTTATCCTCGGAACACACATCATCGTGTGCTGCCATGGCCTCAGCGACCTTCAATGCCACGGTGGGAGTTGGGCGGCGAACCGCCCCCACCAACGGCACCAAATGATCATGAAGGGTCGACATCGGCATCTCCAGCTTCCAAGTGTCCAGATCAAACAGCTTATGTACGTTGGCGAGGTTTTGCACTTTTATGCCGACCTCAGCCAACATCGCCAGCAGGTTCTTCACCAATAGCAACGGCCGATCGCTTTGGATAGGCTCGGTGGTGAGTCCGAGAAGGCGATCGGGTATCTGGGGGTTTAAGGTCTGCAAGACTTGGTCCTCACGAATAAATCGCTTTAACTCATGGATGTAATACATCCTGGTCCGGACTTCTTCCTTGATAACCCCATCCCCGACCTGCGACTTTTCTTCCAAGTCATCTTCATCGGGTGGCATTCCCAGCCTTTGCTTGGGAACCTGGGGAGGGTGGATCTGATCGTTCCGATCAGCCTCCGAGTCGTTTTCAACTTTTATTTTTTCATCAAATCGTTCATTCAAATGCATAGGATCAGGACAAAAGTCCTGATCCTTACCGGAACTATAGCAAGACTTGCTATATTCCCGATCGGCTCCGGTAGGAGCCTTATCGGGCGACAAAAACTTATTAATCCCGATCTGGTACTCCACCCGGCCAGATCGGACATCGCCATCCTTATCGACAACGAGAACATAAGGCGATAGCCGTTCCTTATGTGCTCTCCACAACGATTCCACATTTAATTCGTTATAATCAATTCTTGACGAGATATCATCTCAGTGATATCCACGATCACCAAGTGATCCGGGCACGCGCACCATTGTGGCGGAGTCAAGTTCAAAATCGAACACCGTGGTGTCGAGAACCCGACCACCATTGTGCCCAGCCTTCCACTGACGGGGGAGGTACCCCGCGAACCTTCGCCTACGATCCGATCTGATCGCCCGCTGCTAACAGACGACCGATCATCAGCATAGGACGCCTGGTACGATTTCTTCGTCTCCATCTCACCTTGTGTACCCGATGGAATGGGCTGGTTTCACACTTGGTGGATCGTCGCTGCAAATTGATGTAGTCTTAAACGCGATACCGTGCTGGGTAATGTACCATGGGCGGAATTCTTCACCCTGGGTACGGGCAGAACAATTATACTCAGAGTAAGTATACTCCAAAGGACAGATCGCTTAACCGATCGTAGAGCCCAACTAATGCGAGAATAACAGACCAATATTCCAATATAGAGATCCAAAAGAGAACGTAACAAGCTCCACAAACGATATCTCAACGAAACAATCCAAAACTTGTTTACACGTTCCAAACGTGTGTGACTTGAGCTTGCGAAGCTGAACAATGCGTACTCCCGTCGAGGGACTTCCGGCGAGTCAAGTGCGTCTGTAACGCGTCCCGGCCGGGTATAATGAGCTAGAGGGGATTACTCGACCCTCTGCTCCCAAACAGGCCGCGGCGTGCGAAGGCGACTGATGTACGGCGCAAAGATGCGAACGACTTCCTTGTTAAGGCTTAATCGACCAAAAGAAAAACCAAAAAACTCTTAGAAGGAAAAACCAAAACTACCAATCCTATCTCCCTACGGTCCCCAATATGTACAAACATGAAGTATGTAAGTACACGAAATATCATGTGACTTACCAAAATCTGTGTTCTTGACACTTCTTGCACACGATAGGCTTAACCCCCCCTTGTTTTCCACCAATCTGGATCCACTTCACCACAATACCCCAGTGCTGACATAGTCAACAATCAAATCAAATTGGTCCGGATTCTTCAGAACAATACTGTAGAAGGTGCGTATACGCACGGTGCGGCTAGTGCACAGAGGAAGACTTTCCTAAAGCGGCGATATGCCGCTACTTAGCCGATACGCCCTTATAAAAGGCTTAGTAAGAGATTGCTCTCTTACTCAGGGCCAATATTTCACTTGGTTTACTTGTTAGAATTAACTAACGCCTTGAAACAAGTCTTCCTTTAGAAAGGGAGTAGCTAAGGGAGGTATTCCCTTTGGCTACAAACACTCACAGCACGCGCGACCGGTCGAGGTCGTGCGTCTAGCTGGATTAGTGTATTTTGTAAACTGAATGTATATTTAATATATAGTTAGCCTAAATTAATTAAACTAATGTAAACTATATGTATAAGTAAAACTTACTCAAGTCGTACCTAGCCGAAATGTAATGTACACCACCTATGTACCAACACGTGGCAGGCTGACACGCCTCCACCAAGGCCCATTGCCCTGATTGGCTAAAATAACCAATAGGTCCAAGCCTTTCGGACCGGTCAATACTGAGCTCAACCGTAGTGTACTTATGTACACAACATAACCAAATTTAACCAAATGTAACCAAATTTGTAACCCTGTTACATTCTCCCCCATCAAGACTATTGCTTAAGCAATAAATCAATTATAGTTGGAGAACTCCAACTGCCAGAACTTCTGGCTAACTATAAGCACCTTTAGTGAAGCTGAGGATTCTCCTCGAGGAGAGGGTGGTGAATATTCCAATCACTCGGAAGTGGGTGCCCTTGGGGATATCTCCCCAAAGGCTGACCGCTCCTACAACGCCGAACGGCGATGTCGGCAGTACAATCCGTTCCCCACAAGTGGGGAAAATGCACTAACGCGTATGCCACCTCTACCAACTGCGGATTATGCATCCGGTTTGCCTAAGGCGACCATCATCAATGAGCCAGACACGGCTGAGGAGGCCCGACATACCGTACAGGCACGGAAGGGTACTTTTGACCCTCAAAAGAAGGACAAAAACGAGGTGAAGAAAGGTTTAGCCTCCCATATCACCGGCCCTGCGGCTGTACTGCCGCGTGGAATCGCGCGCCGGAAACAACTCCGGGCAACACTGCTAACACCGAAGCAGTTCACTGTCAAATCGTACCGAGCGCGTCTCGGGAAACCGGCACGGGGTGCCGTCGTTGAGCCCCTCCACGAGGTTATCTTCGTTCTCCTACGAGACGAGGATGTCGAGGAGGAAGAGCGGGCATTCCGCGCTTGGGCGGAAGGGGAGAATCGTCTACAGTCAACCCTCTCTATAACATCCCCGATTGTATACCAAATTTCTGCCTGTTATAGCGAGTGGATATTACTCACATATAAGATCCTCAGATTTTATTAACTGTATTAAATGTTATAGGCGAATTTTCAAACAGAAGGTTTTCTCAGGGCTAGTGGTGTGAGCATTCTGCCAGCTACAATACTAATTTAACTACCCTGCTGAACTGGAGCGACCTTTTCATTCCTCAGTACGCCCTTTGCCTTTGTCGCGCCTGAAAAAGCCAATCAAGGTTGTCTGCTTCGAGGTCGAGACCTTGCTAGAGAGGACAAAACGGCGGAATTGACGCAGCTGCAGATCCAGCCCCTCTGACCTTTCATACCCAGATGCTCTTCCTTCGAGGACACTAAGGAGGATGTCCACAGCCTCTTGCATTTAGCCCCAGGTCACCTGCACCGGGGCCTCCTCCTCACCGCTTTCCTCATCTTCGCCCTCCACCGCGTTTTGCTCGCTTTGAGGAGATACTTCAGCCAGAATCTCTTCATAAGTAAGGCTTTCGATGACCGGCAGGGACATTTCAGCCTCCAGGTAGACTTGTGCTTCCATCGGCTGGTAAATTTCATCATGAGGGATCCTGTCAAGGAGTTGAGAGACCTGGCGAACCGGATCAATTTCTTCCTCATTAAGCAAGGAATTGATTTCCATGTGACGATAACGGGATCCTAAAATCCCAGTTTTATTTCAGAAATTGGCAATTGTTGTGGGATGGACCTCATTCCACGCCTCAACAAGCATGTTGATGGCTTGGCGCATGTTAAACTTCGTTTTAAGAGTAAATGGATGCTCTCCCGTGGTCTCAAACCTGTCCAGTAAGTACTCTATGTACCTCGCCTTGTACTTTGCCTTAAAATTAGAAATAATACCAGCATCTGCTGGTTGCAGGTGAGAGGTTGTGTTTGGTGGCAGATAGTGAACCTGAAAAGGACTCATTTTAGCATGTGAAAATTCTGTCAGACTCTGATCGCCACCACGAGCTCACCTTTATGTTGGTGACTTGACCTTCATATTCCTGGACCGTGTGGGGACTGGCATTATCTACAAGAAGCAAGATCTTACGATCTTCGCGTCGGAATTTGCGGTTCATTTCAAGGATCCATGACTTAAAAATATCTCTTCTCATACATGCTTTATTATTATTGTAGTACTTGACATGCGCTAGCTTTGTCATGTCCACGTTCCGGTAGAAACGGGGTTTCGCAGTTTTCCCGATGACTAATGGTTTGAGTTTTTCAGATCCTGGGCAACATTTTAAGAGAGAAAATGAATAAAAAAACAGACACCAAGGTCACAAAACCAATAACCTGAGGCATTGCACGCCAGCAGAATTATAATTCTGGCCTTGTCCTTCTTAAATCCTTTCTCAACAGACTGGAAAAGTGTCTTGCTGGGGGACATACGGAAAAACAGCCCAGTTTCATCACAATTGAAAACATCATTAAGGGCATAGTTTCCAGTAATATCTTGGATTTCAAGGCGGAATGCAGTCAGATCTTGAATCGGGGCACTCTCAGCCTCTCCGTGTAGACGGTAGGACTTTATGTTGTGGCGTGACTTGAATCGCTGAAGCCACCCGTCAGACGCAGAGAACTCCTTCTGCGTGGGGACATCAATTCGAAGGGACTCGGCAAATAAAAGTGCCTTGGCAATTACGAGAGCGTCAGTGAGCACCACATTATTGGACCTCATCTGAACAAACCAGATCTTGACAGCCTTGTCCAACTGCTGACGCGTGGTAAAGTTAGCAGGGTCATTAAGGTGCGTGATGAGGAGAGCACTAAAGAAGGCACCCACCTCAGGGAAATCACACACGCGTAGTTTTTTGCGTTGAGGATCGGCATTTCCTGCTGTAGCCTCGATGGCAGCTTGTAAAATTTTCTCCCTCTCCCGGATGATACCTGTAACAGTTTTACGGCTGGAGAGGTTGAATTTTTCCTAAGCTGTTCATGGGTAAGAGAAGGATGGCTCTCATGGTAGTCCAAAATTGCCTTCTTTGTTTCTAAAGGGATGGCCTGCCTTGTTTTCGGTGGCATCTTGGTGCTGGGAAAAATGTACCTGATGTGATGCGGTGACAAAATACAGGACTGTGGTACACCTGTGTGGGCCGAGTGATGGCTGATGGGTGGGATACTGAGCTCCCCTTTTATATATATGATTGTTTTGGTAAATCTATACAGTAGAACAACAGTTCAGAAGCATTTTGAGGCTTTCCATGGAATTCTGGTAACCAATTCTAAAATACTACAAATTTAGTGCCTCTTATAGCGAGGGTCACTATGTATAAAACGTATATTCTTGCACGGATATTGCTCTTATAAATGGAATGCTCTTATAGAGAGAGGATTTTTGCTGGCGGAAATCCGTATGGTCCTGGCAATGGCTCTTATAGTGGATGGCTCTTATAACAGTGGATCGTATAGAGAGGGTTGACTGTACCTAGCTTTGAAGAGCTGTACAACAGCTATTCCTCCGTGGCGTGCGGGTGGAGAGAGCGTTGCGCATGGCGTTTGCCCGAGCCAAAGCGATGGGGCTATTACGTGCCCCTTATCGAACGCGCCATGCCAGCGCCCCTGCCCCCAACGCGGTGCCAGAGAACAGTGCGAGCACCGCATCTGCCTCTGGCGAACTCCCAACTACTGGGAGTGAAGGGGATTCTCTCGCCCCTTTGGTCGTCGACCCGCAGCGGTATTATCCCACTCGAAAGCGTGACCGACGTCACGGCAATCCTGCCGCAGGGGAGTCTCGGACTTCCACGAACTCTGTGAGTGTGGATAACCCTTCCACTTCACCATATATTGGGTTTGACCCCGGTGATGGCGTCGTGCCATCAGACGCTCCACATGGTAATGTGGAGTACCCTCCGTATCGAGAATTGGAGGAGGATGTTGCGCAATTGCGACGTGAGATTCGCGAGAGCTGTGATCGACACAGCCATCGCATCCATGATGTCCACGAGGGACTCCGCGATGAGTGGGATGCAATTGAACGCTTCGAGAAGCGGCTTGGCTCTCTCGAGTCGACCGTTGCGGAGCTTCGTGGTCGCACTTTTGCCCTGTCGGACTTCCTCCGCACTGCTGCGTCTTACGGCTATGCGCCTTCGGAAGTTCTCCAAGAGGGGGCCAGCCTCCGGGTTCTGGTATGGCTTAAGCATACCCACATAAGAAGGTTGGATGCGTACGCATCACCTTCGGAATATCCAAGGTGTACGCCAAGCCCTTTCGGGCTAGCACCTTGAAAGGCCCCACAAACCTGGGGCGCAGTTTGTTTCTTAACACATTCGAAACTGCATGTGTAGGAAGATTTGTAGCGTTTAATAAAGCACTTTCTCCTACTTTGTACACCTTTTAATCACGCCGCCCCTTCCGGTCCACCTGCTCCTTCTGCTTGTCTTGGCTTTCCGCCATGGCATCGCAGACGTGTCGTATGACACTAAGGCGCGTCGATAAGAACTTATCGATGTGCTTTCGCACAGATACAGGGCTGACATCAGGGAATCCTACCCCCTCAAGCCCTGGGCCACACATACGTGGCGTCAACGGAGCCCTCGGATTCACTAATCCGTTCACGTAAAACGGGGTAAACCCCGTAGATGCATGGACCGAATTGTTTATAGCAAATTCGGCCATCGGAAGCATCTCACTCCAACTCTTTGGAGAATCCGGACAAAACCTCCGTAGAATATCCTCTACAACGCGGTTAACGAGTTCCGTTTGCCCGTCCGTCTGCGTATGATCCGCAGTGGACAAAAGGAGCTTGGTTCCTGAACCTTAAACAACGCTCCCCAGAATTGTCCCGTAAAACGGGGATCCCGATCCGACACAACGGAATCGGGTAGACCATGCTGTCGAAAGACACGGTTTTTAGGAACTCTTTTGCTGTTCCTTGTCCATAAATGGACTCCGGCACCGCCGCCAGGTGAGCCATCTTGCTCAAACGGTCTACAAAGACCAATATGCCGGTGTTCCCGGGCGTATCCTTTGGAAAACCGAAGATAAAATCCATACTGATGGATTTCCAACACTCCGTAGGAACGGATAAGCTCGCCAAAGGCGCAACTGAATCTGCAGATGGTTTGACCCTCTGACACGTCTCACAGGTGCGAATGTACGCACCGACCCACTTATACATTTTGGGCCACCAATACAATGCGCTTAAAGCGCTATAGGTCTTATCCCGACCTAAATGACCCCCGGTAGGGGCGTCATGTGCCTCAAAGAGGACTCTACACTTCAATTCCTCATTATTAGGAACAACCACCCGCAGAGTGTCCACCGCTCCCGTGCTATAATATAGCAAACCGTCACAGTAACTGTAACGATGTAAACGAGCTCTAGCTCGACTTGACAGGGTTGGATCAGACGAGCCAAGACCCTTTTCACCTAACGCGCTGATTAGCGCCGTACACTGTGGGTATTTCTCATATGCCTGGCGTATGAGATCCACCACAGACGTGGTGGCGAATGTCGCGTGAGCGATCTCGTAATCGGGACGACGCGACAACGCGTCTGCATGCACGTTTTGCTTGCCAGGTTTATACTTAACCTCAAAGTTGAACTCCGCAAAGAAGTAGAGCCAAAGGGCCATCCGTTGGGAGAGATGAGGCGACTTCGTCGCTGTCCGTAAGGACGCGTGATCGGTATAAACCACGAACGGCTTTGAGGCGAGTAGGTGAACCCTAAACTTGACAAGGGCATTGTGGTGAAGTGCAAGTGAAAATTATTGACCAATTTGTACCAGTGTACCGGTTTTCAAGGCAGATCGACCGGGTTGGCTGAAAGGACGGAGTATTTTGGGCTAATCGTGTGCTTGGAGTGGTTTGTACGCGGATTTGAGGTAAGGCACACGGCTTACATATAGTTTACATATTGGATTTTTATTGGATATTAAATACATTGTTCGTATTACATCGGGTTGCGTAAGTCGCCAGAGGCTCTGATATGAGTCATTGGGAGAGGGAGGCTGACAGAATCCCCTCCCGCTTATAAGCCTGACCAGGGCAGAGCTCCAACGGAAGCCCCACGACAGGGAGAACTCGTTACGTTCACTCACCACTCA
>CM047587.1:2997373-3014153 GCA_026184515.1 Peronosclerospora sorghi | reverse complement strand
CCCCCCCCCCGTCAGTTGGAAGGGTGGGCACGATGGTGGTCCGGTTCTAGACACTACGGTGTTCGATTTTGAGCTTGACTCCACCACAGCATAATTCATAGCAAGTAGCTCCTTATCATGAACGGGATAATTCCTTTCCGCAGCTTTAATCTGCCTCGACTCAAACGCAATCACGCGTTCTCGTCCCGTATCGTCTGCTTGTAGCAAAGCACATCCGATTGCGAAATCGGAGGCGTCACAGACGACGCTAAATGGTTTCCCAGAATCTGGGAGAGCAAGAACGGGAGCTTTCAACAATCTTACCTTTACCTCTTTAAAATCGTTTTGGT
Organism: Peronosclerospora sorghi; assembly: GCA_026184515.1. Classification (NCBI taxonomy): domain Eukaryota; phylum Oomycota; class Peronosporomycetes; order Peronosporales; family Peronosporaceae; genus Peronosclerospora; species Peronosclerospora sorghi. The sequence goes on along the minus strand of CM047587.1, from coordinate 3,013,824 downwards.
GTTTGGTTTCCCAACACCAATCAACATCCTTCTTAAGAAGGTCGGTCAATGGCTTCGCCATTTCAGCGTAGTTCTCGCTGTACTTGTGGAGATAGTTGGCTAATCCAAGCCACTTCCGTAAATCTCTAAGATTTACAGGCGAAGGCCACTCCACAATGGCTTTCACCTTCGCGGGATCCTCCCGCATTCCATCCTTACTGATGAAGCATCCGAGGAAAGGAATTTACTCAGCACCAAAAATACATTTGGATGCGTTTGCATATAACTTATGCTCTCGCATACATTCGAGCACCGCTCGAAGGTGTATTAGGTGCGGCTGAACATCAGACGAGGCGCCTTCCGCGCGACTATGAACGAATATATCGTCGAAGTACGTCTGAGCGTACTTTCTATGAGGGCGGAAGAGTTGAGTCACCAAGCGATTAAAAGTCGCTGGTGCATTCGAAAGCTCATGTGGCATAACCAGCCACTCCCACAGCATGACGCTAGGCGTGCTGACCGCTGTAAGCGGAATATCGGACGCTCTCATGATTACCTGATAATACCCGTCCACCAGATCTAAGGCACTGTACACAGTACAACCCGCCATATTGTTCTGCAGGACATATTTCCGATGAATCGGAGTCTGCATGGGTATAGTAGATGCACAGCTTGTTGTACGCATTCACAATGCGCCACTTTACGTTCGGTTTACGAACACAAAAAGTGGGAGATGAATGGGGAGACTTGCTCTCCCGTACTGTAGAGAAGCGTGCCCAAAATTTGGCACACTTCTGGTCAAGTTTCGTCAAGGCATTTGGTCTAATTTCGGATTGGTTTAAACAAGGGGGGATTTTCAGCCTATCAGACTCAAGAAGTGTCAAGAACGCAAGTTTTGGTGAGTCACCCGACTTTGGGTATTTTACATATTTTTGTGGGGGTACATTTAGGGACTATAGGGTAGTAGTATCTTAGTTGTGGTTTTACCTTTTAGGACAGAGGTTATACCTTTAAGTAAGGAAATCTTTAGCTTTCGGATAAGTGGCTGAAACCTCTTCTGGTCTTGGTTCACACCACAGCTAGGGGTCGCCGTTCTTCCCTTTTCGTACACTAGTCGCCTTCGCCCGCCGCGGAGTGTTTGGGGGCAGAGGGTCGAATTATCCCCTCTCGCCCATTATACCCGATCTGGACGCGCCGCACGCGCACTTTGGCCCACCGGAAGTCCCTCGACGGTAGTACGATTTGGCGATATCAACACCTCAACTCAAGTACGTTTGGAACGTGCTATTCACTGGATTGGCCTTGGCGTGGAGATATCGTTTGTGGAGTTTAACGACCATATTGGGTCTTTACGCGGACATATTGGCTTGTTTTAATATTGGTTGAAAACTAGACCGGTTTTGGTCTTATTTCGTATTGGTCAGGGGCTAGACCGGTTGATTGGTCTACCCTCTATTAGTTCGTATTGGTCAGGTCTAGATCGTTTGGACGATCGACCTATTGGAAGTTATCTCTTGGAAGTGTTTTTGGTCTGTTTGTGTCTGGGGTGAAGAGTTCCGCCCCAGAGATACCTACCCAGATCGGTCTTCTATATTCAAGACCGGTTCGATCCAATCTGCGATCCCGATCCACCGAGTGTGTAACTAGCCCATTCAATCGCGTACACAAGGTAAAATGGACACTAAACAATCGGACCAAGTGGGTTCTGATGACGACCGGTCATCTGCTTGCAGCGGACGATCGGACCAGATATCGAGTGGTGGTCCGCGGAGTACCCCCTCCGAAAGTTGGAAGGCTGGGCGCGATGGTGGTAGTCAGGTTATCGATACTAATGTTTTCGATTTCGAACTTGACTCCACCACAGTTCCATCCCTGCCTCTTCTTTCCCCTTGAAGAATGCGTCGATGACGTCGCATTGCTGCTTGGGGAGAGGCCACTGCCTAGTGACGCAGAATCTGGTTCCAGGAACCAAGTCAATTTCATGTCGGACTCCCCGATCCGGTGGTAACCCCATCGGCGGGTTGTCACTAATGATATCTCCGAATTCGTTCAGTAAGGAATGGTAAGGGTCCTCAGGATCCGCAAGGATCTTGTGACCGCTTCAGGAATTCAATAACTGTTTGTTTTGCACCAAAACCGACTCGTCCATCGTGGATGAGGAGTCCAACTCCTCTTCCGGACGCAACACGACGATCTCGTCGAGTTCACCTGCGTTTACAGCAGTCTCCAACTCGTTGAAGGACATCTCCTATAACGACAACAGTTCGCCTATCCCAGGCAACCGTTCTAGGCTTACGCCTTCTGTGACAACACCTGTCACACTATTCATCATCCGATAGGACTGCTGACTACTGGCCTCGGTACTCATCCCGGGACCCAGATGGGGGGAGTCAATTGCCCCATCTATTGGAAGCGCCACGCGCCTATCCACAGAGGTCTCTACCTCTACCACCGGTGACTCGCCGGTCTCACCTACAACGGCGTGGTCGGAATCATTTCCGACCTGCAGAAGAGACAAACTACGGGTCTCTTCTATAGGAATCTCCTCGCGCTTAACCTCAGAGTAATCCACATCTACCACGGGCGACTCACCAGTCTCGCCTATATCGGCGTGGGGATTAACCGCCGAATCCCCCTCGTCAAGGAAAACTTCCTTGACCTCATTGGGACTGATCACTTCAGACATCCCAATCTCTGTAATCTCACGCCAGAATCGCTTTTGCGATCGAGCAAAGGTGGGTTCATGACTCGCCAATGCTTCACCCGATCGCGGGTGCGTTGAGCCAATGTACATAGACTTCTAGTCTATCCATGGCTCGTGGCGTTCCATCCACTTCATGCCTAGAATGAGGTCATACCTCATGTCCAAGTCCAGGACTAGGCAACGTTCTGAGCTATCGAAGTCTGCAAACTTCAGCATAAGGTCAATCGAGACCTTGGGTACAGAAACTGTACGCCCGTCGCTAGACGGACCGTGACAACGTCACGAGAACGTGCCTCTAGGGCCTCGGCATACAGCCGACTCTTCTCAATAGAAGCTCGTCTGATCTAATTGTCAGACGCTCCATAGTCTATCAAGACTCTCCAAGGCTTATCAAAGCCTTTCACGTCCACAAGGACGACCGGCAACCCTTGCTGGTACATTAAATCGGTTCTAGAAAGTACCGTTTCCCTCGGGGCTTTGTGCTGTCGACCCCCTACCCTGGGGTTTAACAGCACTGAGGGATTCCCCAGTAGGCCTCCCCGCACCTACTGGGATCTGTCGTTTCCCGACGGCTTGGGTGAGGGCTTTTTATCTGCCCTTGGCCCTTTTAAGCGAGTATCTCGCTGGGGGTTCCGCGGACATTTGTTCCGCAGATGATCCGTGCTCCCACACTGAAAGAATCTCAGCGGCCCATGTCGCTGCAGCATAGCTAAGAGCTCCGCCTCGAAGCTCTTCGAAAAAGAGTCAGTGTGACTCTTAGCGGGAGGTTTCTCCTCCGCTTCGACCTGACTCAGGTCCATGGGTTCAGGACCCACCTTAGAGGAACGAAAGTTCCTTTCCGAGTTGAACGCCATCTTAAACGCCTCCCCCAGGGATTGGGGTAGGCATCGGAAGAGCTCCAAACGTGCTGGCCCTTCTCTCAGGCCTCCCATGAACACGGGAATGGACACATCGTCCGAGTACGCTTTCGCGTACATCCCTGCCAACATGGTCTTAAGTTCTTGGATATATGTTTCCAAGTCCCTAGTGCCCTGAAGGCATCTCAGAAACGCCAGTTGATTCTGGAAAACCAGATCAGGCGTGGCATACATGTCAATAAGCTTTTGCTTAAGGACTTCCCAGGTTCGGAACATGTTCGTGACCGAGTCCGAACACGTAAACGTCCATGCACGGGCTTTACCCGTAAGATGGGTCAGTGCAAGTCCCACATGCAAGTGATCCGCGATCACATTTGCTGTGGCGAAGGACGTTTCGACCTCTCGAAGCCACACATAAAGGTTATCACCTTTTTCACCGGTGAATTCTTTTATCCTAAAGGACAACGGAGGGCGCACCCCCGTGTACATGACTGACTTCCACGAAAATTCGCCTCATGGGCGATGAGGGCGTTGACCCTCGCCTTTACAGCATCAAGGCCCCGCTCCACTAAGAGCTGCATGCCTTCGTTACCCAGTATGGTTAACAGCATGTTAAAGGCTTCCTGCTGGACGAGGGTTAACCTATCCCAATCGTCCTGATTTATCCTTTGCAGAGGATGTTGTCGTCTACCAACACAGGTGTTGGATTGACTACAAGTGCTACCAAATGTAGTAGGATGCGTATACGCACGGTACGGCTAGCGCACATGGGAAGACTTTCCTAAAGCGGCGATATGCCGCTACTTAGCCGATACTCCCTTATAAAAGGGCTTAGTAAGAGATTGCTCTCTTACTCGGGGCCAAGATTTCACTTGGTTTACTTGTTAGAATTAACTAACGCCTTGAAACAAGGCTTCCCTTAGAAAGGGAGTAGCTAAGGGAGGTATTCCCTTTGGCTGAAAACACTCACAGCACGCGCGACCGGTCGAGGTCGTGCGTCTAGCTGGATTAGTGTATTTTGTAAACTGAATATATATTTAATATATAATTAGCCTAAATTAATTAAACTAATGTAAACTATATGTAATACTAAGTAGAACTTACTCAAGTCGTACCTAGCCGAAATGTAATGTACACCACCTGTGTACCAACACGTGGCAGGCTGACACGCCTCCACCAAGGGCCCTTGCCCTGATTGGTTAAAATAACCAATAGGTCCAAACCTTTCGGACCGGTCAATACTGAGCTCAACCGTAGTGTACTTATGTACACAACATAACCAAATTTAACCAAATGTAACCAAATGTAACCCTGTTACAAATACGGTAACAATAGGTCTCCATATGCGACTCTAGGCCTGCTTCTTCTGGTAAATAAAAAACTTTCTAAAATTAATAATTGTTTTAATTTTTAAAAATTCATTAAATATAAACAAAAAGAAAAAAGAAAAAAATAAATAAAAATTATAAATATATAAATATATAATAAATGAAGAAAAAAATTAAAATAATTATTAATTTTTGGTTCAAAATAAATTGGATTACGTCTTCAAAACTTGACAGAGCGCGCGGTCTTGTGATGTCGTCGTTCTGATCATCGGGATGATATAACATCTCTCTAATGATAATGTCAACAACATTCTTGTTCACAAACCGATATACTGTTTTTTGGGCTCCAGAAAAATGACATTTGATGTTATTTCGGTGCAAAACAGGAGCATTGTCGTCGAAAAATGAAGCGTTCTGCTCCGCAGACAGGGCAGAGTATTCTTGCCAGCGAGAAGGATGTTGCGACTCCATATGCCGACTATAGATAACAGCCCAAAACGGAGCCTTGAAGTACGTTACGGTGCTGCTGCCCTTCCGCTTGGAACCAATTTTTTCTTCGCGTTCAAATGGACACAAAATTGTCACGCAACAGACACCACAGCCTTGGTCTCAGGATTCCGCTCGCAAATCCTGAGACCATAAGTCATGATATGATCGAGACTGAAGGGTGTCTTCCGTTTCGTGGTCATTTCGTCAAAAGAATTCTGGTGGTGTGAAAAGGTGCAACGCGTCGCGCTCTATTCCTGTACTTCTGTATTATATAATAGGTTATTTGTGGCGCCCCGAAAAATTTAATTGTGGCAATTTGTGGCGTTTAGAGGCTAAGCACCACAAATGAATTGGACTGTTTATCTCTCGTGGAGTGTGAAGTACCGTGGTTTGTGTTTAAATAGTCTACATACTCTATTACTGAAATTCGGTAGGACTATTTGTTTTAGTTAGAATTTTGTATTTCTTACTTTTTAGTTGCTAAAAATACGGTATCGTCGGTTCTGAGTATGCCTACTTTTGCACTGATAAGTAATGCAGGTAACACAACAGCTGTTGTAGGTTTACTATACCTTCAACTCCTTATGCATATACATGTTAGGCTAGCTAATAACTTCTCAATACACATTCCATTGAACAAGTCCATGGTCCAATCAACTTCGCCTACACACTACGATCTCTCTAAGGGTGTCATTCTCACAACCTAGCAGTAATCGGATGCCGATATATGGACTTGAGACGGTTTCCGTATATTAGTGTTGTTATCAAGCATCTACGGCTCGGAGTTTCCTACACTACTGCGATACGATGGATGGAAACACCTTTCAACATTTTTCTTACGTTTTACTTTGTGGAGTCTTTTGGGGTGGAAAATTGTAGTGAATGAAGTTACTATTATCTTATTACGTTGTTATCTCGCTACTTTTGCTGTTGCTTTGTTTCTTACGTTTGGAGTACGTGGAATATCTGGAAACTGACGCATTGATGCAGTAATAGCAGATGACAGGAATGACCAACACTTTCTAAAACGGATTAAAGTCTCTGGAAGTCCATTCCAACTGTCGAACTTCACACGTCTAGCGATACATGGTATGAGGATATTGGAATGAAATTTCCATCTAAAAGGACAAAGTTATGTTAAGTCTTAGGTTGTTTTAACTTTTTACCAATAGGAACATTAAGATTTTCTCGCACATATACGTTCTAAGTGGTTTTTATACGTTTGAAGCGGTACAACACAATAGCCAAGAAATGTTAACTGGGTTCCCTTTCGATCACACCCGGTTTCCTCTAAATATAACACTAACTACCTAGCAGTCTCCATCTTAACTGTCTTCCATGTGATTCATCGAAACGGATACCACAGTTCATCTCCATTAAAAGTGAAGGCAACACAAAGCGGATTGGGTGCACGTATCAGATCATTATCCTGTCTTTGCCAGAGAACAAGAAGCGAGGAGATTACTGGACATGTGCAGAATAATCGGTGAATTCACCGGAACGGCGTCGGGTCTTGAGTTATAATGCATTTTATCACGGCAGACTCGAACGTGCTGCCTACGAAGATGGATGGAATAGCCACAACCTCGTCCAGCGAGCGAAGTCTTTAATAATTCACGTCATGGACCCAATGGAGGCCCGCAGGGAGCATCTTGAGTGAAAAAAGCGGACAAAAAACTAGATGGCGGCAACCGTATTACACATCTCTTTGTCCAGTCTGCCCTCTGCATCGACTTGACAGGCATCCTCTCATAATCGACTCTACGTACACGATTAATCAGTATCGGATGCCATTGATGCATGTCATGGTTGTTCAAGTGACAAACCAGACACTCTTGTCCTCCTTCACGCTCTTCTCAAGTCAAATATCAGCTGATTACTTGTGAGTGTTGGAAGTGCATGTACCCATTTTGTGTTTTTGTGCCCTTACAAGTTGGTGAAATCCCATTGGCTGATAAGGGAGTATATATTTTAGGTATACATTGACGGATACTTTTAAGTTGCATTAAAGTTTTAGGTAACTTTACATAATACACTTTTCATTTTTATCTCTAAACACAACATAGCTGAAACTTACACGGCGCGCCGATCGTCGCGCACTCGTCAATCTCTGCACAATATCCTACCTGGTCAAAAGTGTTCAGACCAGGTAGTTTAAGATCTGGCACAGTGGAAATAAATCTTAGACTTATTTTCTAACAGTGATGTAGATATCAGTCAACTAAAGCCGCCGAACATCTGTTTGACCAACTGCGAGCTCAAAGCTGTCCATGTGACCTGGCCATCACCGAAGATTCTCCTCTGTGGGTGGCATATTGCAAATTCCTCTAAACAGTAATTAAAAAGTGCGACACGCACTCCAATCGGGCAAGATTCCGAGGACTTATCGCTGCAGTTTTAAAGTACTTGATTAGTGACAATTAAAGATTTTCAATCCTTGGTCGGAAGTCTACTTTGGATTGCGAGATACACAAGACCAGACATTGCTTACGCTGTCCACAAGGCCACTAGACGGACCCATACGGATACAGTTACTGACTTGGATCCAGGAAAAAATATACTTCGCTATCTCAAGGGGACCAAGTCACTGAAACTTGTATGGGCAAGTGCAAGGATACAAGTGGAGTTTTGACTGTGAAGGCCTACAGCGATGCCGATTATGGAGGCACGAAGAAGGACCAAAAGTCAACTACAGGTGGTCTAATTTTCGTCAACGGCATGTTAGTGAGCTGGCTCTGCAAGAGCAAGGTGGTGTTTCACTATCTACTAGGCATGTTATTGAAATGTATCTGCAACAAACAATGTAGCGTTTTACTATCAAATACTGAATGCTATGCTGCTTCAACCAATGTGGTGAATTTACTTGGTTTTAAGGAGTTTTTCGAAGAAACAAAAGTCAAGAGCAAGCTACCAATGCAACTTTTCATGGATAACCAAGCTACAAACAAGATGTTCAAGGTTGTCGAAAGCAGTTCCAAGATGAAGCATGTTGATATAGGACTCAAGTATACTATTTCCAAGTAACAAGGTGGAGTTATCGAAGCTACATACGTTTCAACTAAGGACATGCTTGCTGACGGACTTACCAAGGCCTTGGCGGCGCCAAAATTTGAAGAGCTACGAAGCGCGATCGTGGTTCAACTCATGTGATTGACGAAATTTATATTTAGGAGGAGTGTTGAAAGTATTCACAATACCGGTTTTAATTAAAGCCGGGTATGATTGATATTTTCATTAGTAGAAATATTTAGATCGTACTTATAGGAAAAATGTTCTATGTATTTGTACTCGAATCTGAGTACATATGTTTGGTCACTAATAAGTTGTAGAGCACACAACAGATGGAAGTTTGCTATAACTTCAACATCTTATGCATATTACATGTTAGACTAACTAATCACTTCTCAATACACATTCCATTAATAGATTCCCTGGTTTGGTTAACTTCTTCTACCATCTGAGAACTGTCTACGGGTGTCATTTTCGCGGTCAACAGATTTTTGGTCGCTGTAATATTGCCTTAAGACGATTTTATTATATTGGAGCTATTGATTTACATCTACGACACTAGTTTCTCTCTATCTACGCAAGGATTGACGCTGAAGATTTTCAACACCATGCGGTACCCATGGAGCTAGAACGTCATCAATCCTGGATCGATTGGCTTAAGATACACGCTGAAAAGTTTTTTTTTCAACATAATGACCAATCGTAGCGCTTCTATTGCTTGATTAAGGTATATCCATGCTTTTTGCTAGGGGCACAATGCGTGGATGGTAGTTTTTTTACATCCCTACACCTTTCCTACAATGCTCAATTCTTGCATTGTGGAATAATTTTGTTGGTGGTCTATGATCCGCGACCCGGTTGATACGGTCGACTTGTGTTGATCACCCTTATGTTTTACCATACTGGATGCAAGAGAAATATACAGATAACGTAAAAGTTTAATGAGATATATACCCACACTTCCACGTAATAATTAATAAATGTGAGATCCACAATGTAGTACGTAAACGTAATCTCCACAGCTCCAAACGCAATCGTAATATCCACTAAGTCAATCCACTCCCACTCGATATGCCAGCGAAACGTGATGTACCACAGAAACAATCACGAGAAACGACCACACAATAAACGAAAATTCAAAAGTGAATACATTTGACTCAACTAATTATAGTGAGTCACAAAATATAAAATTGAGTACACCTATTTCCGGAATTGTGCGATGATGCTTCTGTGGTGGAGTCAAGTTCGAAATCGAATACATTTGTATCGACAACCTGACCACCACCATCGTGCCCACCCTTCCAACTTACGGGGGGGTACCCCGCGGACCTCCACTCGAAATCTGGTCCGATCGTCCGCTGCTGGCAGACGACCGGTCATCATCCAAAGACACTTGGTCCGATTCACTTAATACCATCTCACCTTGTGTACCCGATGGAATGGGCTAGCTACACACTCGGTGGATCGGGATCGCAGATCGATCTGATTCGGTCTTGAATATCGGAGACCGTGCTGGCTAGGTGTACCTAGGGTGGAACTCTTCACCCCAGGTACGTACAGACCAGAAACACTTCCAAAAGGTAAATTCCAATAGGTTGATCGTCCAAACGATCTAGACCTGACCAATACGAAATAATAGAGGGTAGACCAATCAACCGGTCTAGCCCCTGAACAATATGAGAGAAGACCAAAACCGGTCTAAACTCCAACCAATGTTACAATGAGCCAATATGTCCACGTGAAGACCCAATATGCCCGTGAAACTCCACAAATGATATATCCACGTAAAGACCAATCCAGTGAATAGCACGTTCCAAACGTACTTGACTTAAAGTGTCGAGATCTCCAAATCGTACTCCCGTCGAGGGACTTCCGGTGGCCAAATTGCGCGTGCGGCGCGTCCAGACCGGGTATAATAGGCGAGAGGGGATAGTTCAACCCTCTGCCCGCAAACACTCCGTGGCGGGCGGAGGCGACTAGTGTACGTGAAAATAAGAACGGCGACCCCTTGCTGCGGTGTAGACCAAGACCAGAAGAGGTTTTTGCTAGTTATTCCTAGACCAAAAACATTTACCGGAAAATCCGTAACCAAAAGACTCTTACTTGGAAAAACCACAACTAACCAATAATACCACCTCCCTATGGTCCCTAATGTACCCACACAAAATTATGTAAAATACCCAATGTCAGGTGACTCACCCAAGACCGGCGTTCTTGATACTCCTTGAATCTGATAGGCTAAAAAGTCCCCCTTGTTTAGACCAATCGGAAACTCGACCAACTGCCTTGACCAAAAGTGACCAAATTTGTGGTACACTTCACCACAGCCGCCCCTGAGTCCGACCGTGTCGCACAACGATAACGGTCTGAATCACCCATCACTCGACCAACTGGACCTTGGTCACTCACACTTCTTCACCATGGACCATCCATCTTCGCCACCTGCGCCAGGTACTTACTTTACTGCATTCGATCCTCTTATGCTTCCTCTTGACGCTTGTGCCGTAAAGCGGACTTTTTTATTAGGCTAAAATAGGGCTTAATGTTGGACATTTTATTAGGCCCATAGGGGGCCTAATATTATGACTAATATTAGGACCTAAATTAGGGGCCTGATAGTGGACGCAGATAGTGGATACAGTAGTACATAATTAGGTACCGCCATGTGTACCACGGTGGGTACAGTAGTACCTACCACCGTGGTGTACATAGAAAGGATATAGAAGGGACACGGAAGATGTGCTGATTACTTACAGGTACGCGGCGGACACCAGCGAACAAACAAGGAACAAGCGGAAAAATCAGGTCGACTGATGGACGGAAGGCGTTTCGAATGGACGATGCGGATTGGTTGAAAGTAGGAACAGGGTAGATCTAAGGGTTTAATTGCTAATAAAGTTCTCCTTTTGCGTACGATCGCGCTGATCGTTTTTTGGGAAGGCACTTTTGCGCCCCCACCTTATTGAAACCTCTACGTCCCGGGCGGGAGCACTAAGTGCGTTTTTGGCCCACCGGTTGGCGTAGAGTGTGAGAACTCACCCCGAAACTCCGCCCGCAGTGTCTGCGGCTCTTCGTGTAAAGGTTTTTGGTTTTGGGAACGTGATCGAGCAGTGCTCTCACCTCTTCTCCGTGAAATAAACGTTTGGCCCCTACAGTTCGGCTGCTTTAAGCGCCCCACGGGAACTCTAGGTGGATTTTAATATAAATACCTTTTCCTCGTATAGTCTAGGCTAGGAGTGCATTGATTTGGGCGTTCCTTAGCTGTTTGACGGCTTAGAGGCTCCGCGATCAGGCAGTGAAGACTTCCGCTGCCTGATCAAGTACCCCCCCCTACCGATCAACACCTGATCGACACTTTTTGCGAATCGTGATCGTGATCGCTGATCGCAAACAGCGCCAACTGCTACTTGAACGACTTCCGGTGCTTGATCAAGTCTGATCAAGGTATATTACGACTGGTCAGCAGCTTTTAGCCCCTGATCGAGCCTTTCAGTACCAGATCACACTTGCGATCAAGACACCTGATCGCGTCTGCGATCAAGACAGAATATTGTTGATCGACGGTTATTAACGTCATCCAAAGCCTGATCAAGCCTGATTACCACTGATCTACATCGTTTCAGCACCTGATCGCGTCGGACTGCCGCCTGATCGCACTTGCGATCAAGACGGAATATTGCTGATCGTCGGTTATTAGCATCGGCCCAAACTTGATCAAGCCTGATCGCGGCTAATTGACGTGGTTTAAGCACCTGATCGCACGTGATCACGCCTGATCGCATCGGTTGTATCGTCACAAGTTAGTTAATTCAATCTTGCACCAAGAATTCGCTGTGCGCTGTCCCCGCCACCTGAGGAGCGAGCCACGCCTAGCCGTCGGGTACACAAGGTGAGCAAGAAAACAAGCAGTCGAAGACATCCGGAGGACCCCCTTCGTTAGTCGGTAGTCTGGGCGCCGTGGTACCGCCTGATCAAATCTCAAAAACTTCGATCAGCCGCTCCACCACACTTGTTCTTGTAGAAACTCTATGTGCCGAGTCGCTCCACATTGCTTCACCTGTCCGGTCGGCTCGGTCTGGCAGCCCATGTAACTCTCCTGCACTTCAAACATCGGAAGGGTGTCAGACTGAAGCCGACACGCGGATGCAGGACATGCTTGCAGAAAACATGCGTTTCAGGACCCAGGTGGCCCACCAGGCAACACGAGGTGCGCATCTTTGGTCTTCGTCTTGTACCTGTCTTGACCCTCGTTTGTCTTCATCTCTCATCCCTTCCGGCGTCGTAAAGGCAATAGGTGCCTTGCTTGATGCTGATAGGATGTCCGACGATCATGTTGACCAGCTCCGACCAATTCTAGAGGAGCTAGTAAGTGCACGTCATGAGCTGTCCCGTCTAGAGGCTTATCAGTCCCATCTCCGGGATCAACTTGCACTTGTTCGCCGGCACAACTGGACGGACAGTTTGACGCGACTTCACTGCGCATACAAGGCGACGACTTCGCGCGACGCATTGCCGAACTTCAAATTTCCATTCAAGACCAGATCGGGAAGGTCTGGTCTCATCAAAACAAGTCAGACGCTTGGACGATAGGGTCGGGTCGTCGTCAGGTGGCACTAGACCAGTGCCGCCAGCGCTTGATGAACTTGCTGCATCCGTGTTCGGCTGCTTCATCCAGCATAGATTGGTCTGCGTCGGCAACCTTAGTCGCCTCGGAGCAAGACCAAGACCGCTTGCAGCAGGACCAAGACCGCTTGCATCAGGACCAAGACCGACACCGTTCATTAGATGATATTCAGCAGTCCGAAATTACACACAAATCTAAGAAGCGCGCGGACGCGCCGAGTAGCTCGAGGGCGCGGGGCGCTGCGCGCGGACCCGGAATCGGGGGGAAGCATGCAGTGTCCCATAAGCGAGCCAAGACACAGGCGCTTCTCATGGACTCGGACTCGGACATGGACGACATCTACAGCCCCTCGGAAAGTCGAGCGCCCTCGCGCCGTACTGCGAGTCGCATCCAGCACACAGGGGTCTCGTATGAGGAGGGCTCCAGCGAAGGTTCCGGCGATTCCGAGTTTATGATCCCCATCCAGTCCAAGTCACGAACGAATTTGCGTGAAAGTTTCATCCAAGTGGCGTCGACATTGGGGTCAGAACAGAAGACCGTTTTGCCAAGTGACGCCACACCAATGTCTGCACCAGCGAAGCCGGCGCCCTCGGTTCTCCCCGGGACATCCAAGCTTAACAAGTGCGCTCTACTGAAGAACATGGCAGTTGACACCAGCTCTCTTCCGCCGCTGACGTTTGAAATCACCTTGCCGTGGTCGTCGGGGAAAATAGGCTGTTTGCGCCGGTCTACCCTGACCAAGCAGCTTCTAGCCCGGTCTTTCTCTCGCCCGGACTCCTGGATTTTTCCACCGGCCAAGAAAACCCCTGCCGCGTCTGCATGGAGGGCGGACTTGATTACGTCGGCGCAGATCTCCCGCCTATACGGCGATGCACCATGGAAAATCTTCGAACACTCCAAGATAGGACTGGTGTTCCACTTGACTCCATGGATCGGCACTTTGCTAGGCCGGGTGAAGAATTTCAACAGAATCCACGGCCAAGCAATTTGGGAAGCGTCCCACTACTTGGTGCTACCCCCCGACCGGGTGCGACAAGATCCGGGCCTGGCGACGTTCCAGAGAAAGCGCAAGTGACGTCGAATTCGGGCGGGAGAGGCTTGGCAATCCCTGTTCCAGTACATTTTGGACGGGATGCGAGCCCGCGAGTGTGACGTCGACGTGTTCTTGTACCCGGTGTTTCTCCACATGCCGAGGCGTCGCGTTGAGAAGACCAGACTGCTGGCCGACGACGGCATATGGTATCCCGGTCTTGATTGCGCTGAGCCGGTCGCGGACCACAAGGATGCTTTGGTCCAGCTTAACCGGAAGTACCCCTGGCGTAACCAGTTTCAGGATCAAGTGCAAAATCATCCGTCGATGGTCATCGGCCGTCTGTGGGGAGATAGCAAGTGAAGTCGCAGGTAGTCGACCAGATAACTCGCAATACATGTCATCATTTCTTTTTCATATGTCCAATCGTCAAATCACTTGAGCTAATTTTACCACTCTCTCCATAGTTGCACCGAACACGTTATCGTAAACAGTTCCACCTCCATCACGAAAAATAGTCATCACATTCATCATTCCGCTACTCCAATTCGTCACAGTTCATCACAATTTCACATCAACTCCGGACCTTCCACATCTTTATACCGGTCTAGACCGACCGATGATACTGCGTGTCTTGGTCTTGGTCTTCATGGGTCTGCATCACTGCGAAGCGATTACGACTGACTCGGTCCCGTTCGAATTCTCGTAGTAGTGCTCCACAGTTCAGGTCGGACTCGTCGACCCAAGTTGTTTCATCATGGTCCTTCCATCGGACCAGATATTCTCGTTGGTTCCGGCCGAACCTGGTCATCTTGACCGATCGGACATCTAAGACCTTTTCCACTTCAAATTCGTCCTTCTCCAGCGGTCGTTCCCAACTGTCCTCCGGCAGTAATGCTTCATCGAAATCAAACCATTCTGCCTCGTCTACTAGACAGGGCATTTTGGGACGATCAGGAAATTCTCGGACCAGTTTTAACTTGGACACATGTACGATCGGGAAGACCTTGTAGTCCGTGCCGGTTGTTACTAGAAGGGCAGCGTGTTCACCAATCAGCTCGGCAACACGGAAAGGGCCGTGCCACATGTGAGCCAGCTTCTTCGCATAGCCCTCTTTCACTCGGTCTAGGTATAGCCATACCCTCGCCCCTGGTTCTATAACGTGGGGTCGGACCTGGTCATTGGTCCGGTCGGCCCGGTCTTGTGTGGACTGACGCAGCTTTTCGTTGACGACTTCTTTTGCATGCTGGTAGTGTTTCTGGACCTGCATGCGCCAGCGTCGAGAATCGCGATCGCGGGTCCGGGTGCAACCGATAGGTATCGCAGCTTCCATTGTCGACCGAGGGTCCCTCCATTTGTCAGATAAAAAGGCGCTTCTCCTCGGACCCGATCGGTCGACGAGTTGAGTGCAAACACCAGCCTTTCTGCATACTCGTCCCAATCTCGCTGGTCTGGGTCAGCAACGTACATCTTCATCGCCCTCGTTATGGTCTGCACCATGCGTTCCGCCGATCCATTTGCTTGCGGACGATATGACATCGTCGCACTCTGTTTCTGGCCCAGCATGTTATTGAACGACCGGAACACCTCGGCCATAAAACCGGGTTCCCGATCGTGCCTGATGACCTCGCTGGCGCGAATCTTTGGAACACACATTCTTCGTAGCTCTGGGCGATCTGCTCCGCAGACCGAGATGCACTTGCCTTCGCAATAACTAGACCAGTGAACAGGTCTACCCAGATCAGCAGCTCAGTGTTGCCGCACGTCGGTCTAGGCAGTGACGGTATGTGGTCCATCGCTATGACCTTGAAAGGGTAGGTAGCTTCGATATTTCCGGATGATCACCCCTTGATTACCGGTCTACCCTTTCCGGTCTCGCAATCCGCGCAACAGCCCACATATTTCTGCACACTGCGGAAAAGACCTCTCCAGTGGAAGTGGGACCAGATCTTGTGATAGGTCCTGCCTATGCCCTGATGTACCCATTCTAGACTCACGTGATAGTGATGAAGGACATCCGGCTGAAGCAACTCGGGGATCACTAATTTTTCCAGTCGGTCCCGGTCTGCACTGTCTTGGTCGGCATCGCGGCAGTAATACAATAATCCATTATCATCCACTTCGTAGCTATCCACGATATTGATGCATCTTTCGCCGCTTGATCGTTCGTCAACTTGGACAGTTCACCACGCAGGTAGGTCTTCAGGTTTATAATTCATTATTCTTCGTTCTGCGCCTTGAGGATCCGTTCCATCCTTAACTGTTGCACTGCGTATCCGTTCAAACTTTTCATCGGGAACGGTCGGCGAGACTTCTGAGCTTTCGATCTAGTCGCGACCATCACATACACCTGGACTGGGGCGTTCTTGGGTCCGATCACCTCTGGGAGCCTGTTTATATTCACCAATTCATCCAGAACGGCCTTCTCGGT
>CM047587.1:2930703-2984923 GCA_026184515.1 Peronosclerospora sorghi | reverse complement strand
CTTTTGGAAGTGTTTCTGGTCTGTACGTACCTGGGGTGAAGAGTTCCGCCCTAGGTACACCTAGCCAGCACGGTCTCATATTCAAGACCGAATCAGATCGATCTGCGATCCCGATCCACCGAGTGTGTAACTATCCCAATCCATCGGGTACACAAGGTGAGATGAACTTAAGTGAATCGGACCAAGTGTCTTTGGATGATGATCGGTCGTCTGCCAGCAGCGGACGATCGGACCAGATTTCGAATGGAGGTCCGCGGGGTACCCCCCCCCGTAAGTGGGAAGTCTGGGCACGATGGTGGTGGTCAGGTTGTCGATAAAAATGTATTCGATTTCGAACTTGACTCCACCACACGAGCTGACTGCCAGTGGTCAAAAGAGGATGCAGACCAAAATGAAATAATCTGATATGAACACCAGCGACGTTAGAAGCGATGTATCGGTATTCGTTTACTTAATACGCAGATGTAGAGCAATTTTTGAAGAAATCACCAGCGTAAAAAGTGTCATCGTGCTAACGTGTAGAGTTTGGCAAGATAAAAATATACCAAAAATTAATAAATGCTGCAGATCACCTTCTTCATGCTGTAAATAAAGACTACACTTCACCACAAAACCCTAAAACCACTGATAAAACCCAAAATCCACTGATCACGTGATCATCCATTTTCGGATGATACATTGTTACCACTATCGTACACGTATCACAATCAAGAGGAACCATAAACTGTTCCAATTTAATGATAAAACACCTCTGCCAGCAAAAGGGCGGGACATCACGCCAGTTGACACTCGGTGCTGTAGGATTGTAATTGGTAATGCCATTAGCCAAAAAACGAAAAAAAGCGGGGAAAACACTTATTTTATTAAACTAGAAAACGAGTAGTATACATACTAAAGACACTACCACTATATGGAATGTATAATTATTCAGAATGCCATGCTCGAGAGGATTGTCTATGTACACATATCCATGCAGTCTTATCCTTTGTCGCCGCGTGTTTAAGTCGTATGCTAACCGGTATAACAAAAATATGGAGGTTGCTAGCTGCGTAATCTAACTCGCAACGGTAACAAGCTAAAGAAACCAAACAGGCAACAAATTCTTACGCTTGGACGTGGCAGGGTGCCTAATTTTGCGAGTCCAGTACGGAGAATAAAAAAGAGGGGAGGGGCGCCCGATTGGGCTGGATGAAATATTTGGTTGCCTTTAAAGATCGGCTCAAGATAATTTCTCTGAAAGATCGAAATACCCGAAACCCACTATTAGTCTACTGAAAAACTGGTTGAAAACTCTTCGCATCACTCATTTTGCCGCTTAATGACTCCTCTTGAACGTTATGAAGCTCGATATCCTGCAGACTTTTCAAGGCAGACCTGCATCTTGATCCCATGGATTCGGATCATCGGGCGTTTTCCGTGCTACTGCAGGGACCATAATAGATTGACATACTTTCTTCATTTAATAAATCTACTTATATAAGTCAAGTTTTTTATCGGTTCTGATTTGTCCGACAAGGTGGGAATATTTATTTAAAGGGAATTGCTAGGCAGACAAACCCTTTGCTAGGTACACCCCATAATAAAGCGCTTATAATATGTCCGCCCTTTTTTGTTTAATTATACTAATATAGTACGTTCCTCTGGATAGTAATGCTGTGAGAGACACTTGTTGTACCATGAAGTCAGGCGATAACATAGCGCGTGAAATCACTGAGATGTTGATGAATACACAGATCCAAACATATCTTTAAATTGGATTTACGATTGCCCATGATTTTAAGATGCTGAAGTTAACGCAGGACAGTTCCGTCTTCCCCACACCCAATTTTCGTGCCGGTTTGACACAAACGGATGATCACGTGAACATGATCACGGGATTAGTGGATTTAGGGTTTTATCAGTGGATTTTGGGTTTTGTCAGTGGATTTAGGGTTTTATCAGTGGATTTAGGGTTTTATCAGTGGATTTTGGGTTTTGTCAGTGGATTTAGGGTTTTATCAGTGGATTTAGGGTTTTATCAGTGGATTTAGGGTTTTATCAGTGAATTTAGGGCTCGTCGAATTCAGACGCTCAAAGACCGGGTCTTCATTTGTGTGGACCACCCTAATCATGGCATCCACGGAAAAAAAACTAGGCGTGCTCATTTTGATCCTCCGTCTCGCTCTCGCTCTCTCTCTCTCGCCTCTCGTTGTTCCCTTCATTTTACGACTTGCGGCCATCCAGTGAGTGATTGTCGTCACTATCCGTCCCACTTCCGACTCTCTCGCTATCCGTCCCCCCCCTCCAACTTCTCCTCCGTCCCCTCCATGTCGACGCGACCTTCTCGTCCGCCCATGAATGTCATTGAAAAGATCTTGTGTCACCATGCCGTCGGGCTCTCGGAGCCCACGGTCGCCGTCGGCGACGTGGTGTGTGTGAAAGCAGACTGGACCATTGCGAGCGAGCTGACGTTCCAGACGATGGAGACGTTGCATCGCGCCATTGGGCGTCCACCGTTGCATCGTCCGGACCGTTTCTGGCTCGCGCTCGATCATACCGTGGACCCGCGCGTGAACCACTTGCCGAAACAAAAGGCCTTGATTGACCTCTCGACGTCGTTTGCCCAGACGCACGGCGTCACGGACTTTCAACCCGCGAATACGACCATCATGCACACGGAGTTTGCACGCAAGCGGGCGCAACCGGGTCAAATTATCATTGGCGCCGATAGTCACACGTGCAGTGCCGGCGGCATGGGCGCGTTTGCCGCGGGACTCGGCGCTGGCGACGTCGTCATGCCGCTCGTCACGGGCCAGACGTGGTTTAAAGTGCCCGAAGTGTGTTTTATTGAATTTATTGGGGCCCCGCACTTTGGCATGGGCGGCAAAGACGTGATTCTCTACATCCTCGGCGAACTCAAGCGCAATACCGTCGCGTTTGAACGCGCCGTCTACTATGGCGGCCCCGGTCTCCAGTACCTCTCGGACGACGCCCGCTTTGCCATTGCCAATATGACGACGGAATTTGGCGGCATTGCCGGCGTCTTTCAAGCCGATGCCATTACGCAGCGCGTCTTGGACGCGCGGGACTCGCACGTGGACGAAGCGCTGTTTTTTGCGGCCGATCCCGGCTGTCACTACGCGGCGCATCATGTGATCGACTTAGGGCGGGTCACGCCTTTGATTGCTCTCTATCCGTCGCCCGACAATTGTGTCCCCGTCGTGGACAAGGTGGGCATGAAACTCGATGGCTGTTTCATTGGCGCGTGCACGACGACGCAAGAAGATTTGATTCTCGGGGCCATGGTGCTCCAACAAGCCATGCTCGCGGGCAAACGGCCGTCGGCCGAGGGCAAACGCCGCGTCACGCCCGGGAGTCTCGCGATTATCGACCGATTAAAAGAGTTGGGGCTCTTGCGCGTGTACGAAGAAGCGGGCTTTACCGTGGGCGTCCCGAGCTGTAGCTTTTGTGTCGGCATTGGCGCCGACGTGGCTGGGGACGGCGAAGTGTGGCTCTCGAGCCAGAATCGCAACTTTCGGAATCGCATGGGCAAAGGCTCGATTGGGAATCTCAGCTCGGCCGCCGTGGTCGCAGCGTCGAGCTTTGACATGCAAGTGGTGGATCCCCAGCCGTACTTGGACGCCATGAACAAGGAAGACTTTGATCGGTATCGGAATTGGATCGAGCCGGACGTCGACCGGGCCACACAGTCGACGCCGTATGAGCTCGCCGAGCCAATGCCCGTGCTCGTGTCCGCGGACGACGCGACGCCCAGCGCGCAGCAAGACAAGGAACAAGCAGCCGTCGCGGCCGTCGAAGCCGCGCTGCCGCCGAAATTCCATGGCAAAGTCCAAGTCTTTGGCGACAATATCGACACGGACGCGATCATTCCGGCGCAATTCATGGGACTCAATAAATCGTCGCCCTTGTGGCCGCCCGAGTGTGAGACTGAGCTCGACGTGCTCGCGGCCAAAGCGTTTGCCTACGTGCGTCCAGACTTTCCGCAAAAGGTCCGAGAGGGGTACAATATCCTCGTCGCGGGCACGGCCTTTGGCAGTGGCTCGTCCCGGGAAGAAGCGGCCATTTGCTTGAAAGCCGTGGGCGTCCAGGCCGTGATTGCCAAGTCGTTTGCTTACATTTACGCCCGGAATCAGCCCAATAATGCGCTGCTCGGGATCGTCGTGACGGATGAAAAATTCCACGAGCTCGCGACCGAAGGCGCCGACGTGACGATCGATGTGCGCAATCGCATCGTCAGTGTCGCGGATCATCACGTGGCGTTTACCTTGACGGAACTCGAAGAAGCGTTTTTGAACGGCGGGGGCCTCCAGACACTTTTTCAGCGCCACAAGGCCGATCTCTTTCGTGCGGCGATGCGGGGCAAGGCGAGGAAGAGTGCATCCAGTCGTGCCACGTGTGACGGCGGGGCTTGTGACACTGAAACAGCGACGCCGTCGTGGTAGGAAGGCAAGGGCGGCGTGTAGACGAAACGTGAGGATTCAATAGAACATTGGATCTTGGGAAGAGCCATCCAGGGGGTTGTCTGTATCGTTGTGTGTGTGTGTGTGTGTGTGTCGAGCAGGGGCCAGGATGTGAGAGTAGATGGAAGGAAGCGATGCAGAGCACGGAGCTGGAGGCTCAGACGGTGACGACCATGCACTCGTCACGACTTGACGCTACGCACCAATGTCTCGAGATAAGCAAAAGACGTGGATGCACACGCTTGGATCCTGCTCGCGCGATGTTTCCGACGGCCATCGTCGGTCGACCGCAGAAGCGGCCCAATCCTCAACGGTCACGACGTGAACGCAAGAGGAACAGCGCAAGCACGGGGTCGTGCGGATTTGGAACTTGCCGAGGCCGCTTGCTACCTTTGAAACGGGCGACATCGACGTCTTGAAACACCAGCGAAGTGCACGCGTGTCTACAACTGTCTTTTTTTCATGTTTGACCTTGTTTAAACGACGCTGAGGAAAAAACACTCACTGGCCTCGCTCTACTTGCTCCGACCGAGATCTTTTGCGGTACGATGCGCATGTAGATTCCACTCCATCTTTGTCTGCGTCACTGCACACCACGACCACATTACTTCACCTCCCGTTTGCAACATGTACAAGCAACGACAGAGCAGTGGACGCACCCGGCATGACACGACGCATCTCTTTAAACGTCTCTTCCGACATGTTGATATACATTTCTTCGAGATGCGTCTGCACATTGTCTTCAGCTTCCTTCATCACCTGTAAGATCGCATTGCCCAAGTCCCCCGCTCGCTCCTGACTGGAAATCTCCTCCTCCACGTCCTTGACACTCTGCAACTGCAAGTTGCCGTTCTCAAAGTAGTGCACATGCAACTCGATCGTGCCCTTCACGATCGCGGGGTGCGCGCGCAGATCCACTTCCCAACGGGATTTCCACCGTCCTGCCCAGAAATTCCGTAGATTCACTCGCTCCGTGCATAGATGCACGACCAGGGTCGTCCCGGCCACGTAGACACCTGCCGTGCCTCTAGAGAGTAGTAGTACGAAAGCACCCAAAAGTCACGAGCGTTAGGTCCTGTGTTCGTCGTAAGCAACGTGGAAATGTGTGGTGCGAGTATACCCGTGCATGTACTCGAATTGGAGGTAGGACTGTAACGTTTTCTGCATTGCTTGGCTACACAAGGAGATGATCGTCGTCATTTTTGTTGTCGTCAAGCACAAAATGAAGCTGAAGCGCGTCTCTTGGTGCGTACCGTTCCTTTTCGAAATCACTCACGCGCGTCTCGGGGATCTCCGTGACATCACCCCGCACGAGTTGCTGCTTGACATGATCAAACCCCAAGACGCGGTTTCCAATTGGATCCATGTAATGGGACGCATCCACTTCGCCTTCGCGGCAGATGAGAATCTATCCATGCACGCAATCGAAAAACATTCCAATCGTCGCCATGACAGACCGTTGTTGGTTCCATCTCGTACACGCACGACGCACCTTGTAATCCGCATCCGGTACGTCCACGGGCAAACAAACCTGGACGTTGTACGCGTGGAGAGCGTCCCGGAGCGCAGCGTCGGAGAGGACATGGGCCGGTACGAGTTTAGCCACATCACGCAGTACCTCATGCACTTGTCCAGGGGGACTCGCAAGCAGAAATCGTTGCGCAATCGCCAACTTTTCCTCGTCCGAAGCTTCCTCGTAGGCCCAGTCCTCGGCCATTTTTTTGGGAGGGAACGCTACTATACCGGTAGAACTAGATAGATACCGGTATGTTTTATACTGATGGGCATAGCATAATAGCACATGTGCTCCTCGCCACTCTCTGTGTGTGATATCTCCCGTTTTGTAGATTCCCTCCGTATGGTGTGATACACATTACCACTAGATAGAGTCCATTAGTTATACTTGTAATTGTATATCATCAAATGGAGACGCCAAGTGTTCGAATATTGGTCCTCGGGGACTCGGGCGTGGGCAAAACGACCTTGCTACGCTCGATTTGTCGCGCCGAGTCCCTCGTTTCGACGAAAAGTGAGAAACCCTCGGCTCTATGGACAACTGGATGCGACGTCCACGTGCTGTTCAAGTCGCTCGAGTTTGCCGGACAACGCGAAGTGTTTGTGGAATTTCTAGACGTGGGGGGACATCGTCAGTACGAACGCAGTCGCCACGCATTCTATTATGACGTCCACGGTGTGATATTGGTACATGATCTGAGTAATAGCAAGAGCAGAGAACATTTGCGGAATTGGAGCAAGGAACTGAGTACGATTCAAAAAATAAAAGGCTGCGTGGTGCCGTCCATGGGCAACGAGCGCGGCGCGTCGTCGCTCACTGATCTACCAAAACTTGTGGTCGGAACAAAGAAGGATGTGTCGAAAAGTTCCAGCCAGAAGAGGACGAGACCAGTGGAATGGTCCGAGTTTCGCACGCTTCCGTGCATCGTTGCGGTGAGTGTCGAGCGAAATTGGTTTTTTGAATGGGCTTCGTTATTTTTCGTGTTTTGTGACTTACTTGAATGGTGTATGACTCTCTAGAGCGCCGAGCCTTTCTCGATGGAACCCCGTGGCGTCTTTGATACGTTCTTACACCAGGCCCTGACGTTTGCGACTCGTGGGAGTGATGGAACGAGTTACAAAAGCTACAACAAGTCGAGGGGACTTCGAGCATCATTCAGAAGTGTCGACGCTGATGACACGAGAGTAGGACATGGCGCAGGCTATAACAGTTATACAACAGCGCTGCCTCCGTTGTCAACAGGTTCAGGCAGTGCTCGGTCTCGCTGGTCGTAAGCTATGCTGGACGTGTTGTTGTCAAGAGAAATGCGTGGGAGGGTTCAAAATTTAAAGACTAGATACGCAACTGCTACATAGGATACGCCACGGGTAGGTTTCATGCGGTACACGGGGGTTTCGAGACACGACAGTTGTTGCCCCTCTGTCCAGACACTAGTGACCTCTTGCCTTGACAAGCTTAAAACTCGACCGAGCCGTGGCTTCTAGCCGAGACATTATCTTTTCTCGTCGGCTTGCTCATCGTGTCTTCATAGTGGCCATAAGCATACTCGCCATCAATGGAACGACTTGAGCCGTGCGTGAGGATCGCGCCCAGCTCTGTGGAACTCGCGCTATCAAACGCCTCGGTCTCAAAAGTCGCAAAACTGCGATCACTCTGCACCGAAGCAGATGGCGACATGATGGCCGAGGACTTGGGAGACAAGATACTTCCCAATAACAACCCGGAGCGTCGTGTTCGCCCCGAAGCGTACGATTCCTGTGTCAGCATCGTATCGAACACATTGGTACCTTTCGAGTCACTTCTGTTTCTTGACAACGAGTCATCCGAGTCCACGCTAATACGTGAATGCACGATATCGTTCGAATCTGCTCGTCGGAGTGCGTCAATTCGAGACTGTAACGTATTGCCCAACGCTTGCGACCCGGACGAACCACTTTCTTGCGTCTCTGAGGGACTAGGATACGTGTTGGGCATTGGCTTCGTGGTGGCCAGTGCCTCGTTCGGTAGTCGACGATCTTGTCTCCTGTGGCCTTTGACGTTAGTAGACGCCGAGGGAGACGTGACAGACGTGAAGGGGATGCCGTCTGGATACTCCGACGCATCATAGCCGGACGGGGCACTTGCGTTGTACCAGTTTGGTGGCGCTGGATACCGATCCCGTCGCCCGGGGACCTGACCCGTTGCTTGACCTTCGTGTTGACCCGGTAGTGGCGGGTACGGCTTAGCGATTTGTTGTGTATGCAAGTGCGGCGGGTTTTCTTGAGACCCATTTGCCGCGACGCGGGTTTTTCGAGTGGGTAACGGTATCGCCGTAACGGGCTGCGTCGAGTAAGTGTAAGCTGGAGGGTGATACCCATTGGGAGGTGCATGATTAGTTACTAGAGGAAGCTCGCGTGCTTCGTGATAATTCTCTTGCTCGCGTTGGAGCGTTGTCCGTTGATGTGTCTGTACAGCAGCTAGTGCCTCTTCGTGACCCTTACGCCGGGCCCGTTGCATACACACGCAACAACAGACCAGCAAGAGCAGGATCAAGAGCGCGACGGACCCAATCGCTACCCACCAGACCCAATCATTCCATCCAAGAGCACCTTTGTACACTGCCTGTCCGCTCGCCATCGGGACGACCGTAAACGTGAGAAGCGAAAAGTTTTCGTGGCTTGCGTCCAGCGAGTTTTTGAGTGACAAGCCAGTCGGCGAGTTGTTTTTTCTTCTATTACTTTGTGTATCGAGACGTTGGCGTCGTCGTTGTTTCTATATAGGCGCCGTAATCCACGACCAAAAAAATCAAGGCGACCAATAAAGAGGTAGCCAGTTAAAGGAATAGATGGTACACTTCGATTATACAGCACTAAGGCAGGCAGTCACACGGCATTACTACTGTTTTAGGAGCAAAAGATACATACTCGATTGAATTGGACACGAGTTATTACATCCAATGGTCTAAGGCAACTAAGTAGGTAGTTGTTAATCGGGCGGGTTGTCCTTGTCCCCCCCCGCCTCATGTCTGATCTTACAGACAAGTAGGACAATGTGCGTGTTGATACCTTCTCTCTTGTTGCACGACTTTCTCGGCTACTGCAGTACTTGCGTAAAGCATCGACTCCGCATACATGTGGAGTACTGATGTCAATCATCCATAACAATGCTTCAACATACCGCCCACAAAATGTGACCGAAGAGGACTATCGCGTCGAGTCCAATCTCGTGCTGCGCTATGGATTTTTTTTCAGTAATTGAAAGTTATCCGGTGGCGCATTCCTCGTCCCTAAAGTCCGTTTGCAGCTCAGTATATCTGTTGAAGTAACTTGTTGAAGTTTTACCAAGCGATGCATGTGCGCAGCCTGCGATTAGGTTGCATACAAACTTTAAGTGTTGCGCGACCATTGTGGTCACTTATGCATTTAATGCATTTTAGCTACTTTGGAATTTTATCTTTATATTAGGTTTTAGGCTAGGTTCTTAAGTACGCATGTATAATTAGTATATTTTATGGGAATTGATATGCTAGCTTTATTAATTTGACATCCGCAATAATTTTGGCAGTGTTTGAAAAGGCAACGTCTGAAGTTGGTGTCTGTCGCCCGATCATTAAATATACCAACTCTCTACCACTTTTAATGCTATACATGTTTCACTACTTCGATAAGTATTCATGTATAGACTCAAAGTAAGCAAATTTGATTTTTATGCTACGTCGTGGATTGCATGGCTCAGTAGTGCCGCTTGTTCGGGACCTCCGAAAGTCCCCAAGTAGGTTGTCTAGCTCTTGTCAGAATGTTGATCAAACGTCAGTGAGGCTGGCAAAGTTGATGGCTCATAAAGGTCTTTGCTCTCGTCGCGAAGCTGAAGCGTATATCCAAGCGGGCGACGTGCTCGTTAATGGTGAACAAGTTCAGGCAAAATGGCTTAAAGTACCGGCAAACTCTCATGTTCCGCTTGACTTTCGAGCGCAAAGACATCAGAAGAAAAAAATGACGCTTGTGTGAACAAGCCGTTGGGATATGTCTCGAGTCAGCCGGAAGCGAAGAAACTACCCGCTGTCGACTGCTCATGTTTGAGAATGAGTGCCAAAAACTAAGCCGTGTGAAACCACAACAAAATGCAGAACCACTGCGTCTGTGGAAAATGGCCGTCTGTGGTCGTCTGGACGTCAACTCGACGGGCTTGTTGCTCTTTACGCAAGATGGAAAGGTTACCAAGAAGTTGATGGACCCCAAGAGTGACATTGAAAAGGAATATCTCGTGCGTGTAGATCGCACGTTGGATCCAGCGTCCGATGAAATTTGAAACAAGGTAAATGTGCTACGAGCAGGAGTGACGTCCAAGGAAGGCATTACATACCAAGCGAAGACGGTGGAAGTGCTAAATGCGAATGAGTTGCGCGTGATCTTTACCGAAGGAAAGCACCGCCAGATCCGCCACATGTGTGAGCATGTAGGAATGCGTGTACTGCCACTGAAGCGTGTACGGATTGGAGGCATAAAGCTGCAATCATTACCTGTGGGGCAATGGAGGTATTTGCAACCTATTGATAAAATAAAATAGAAAGGGAATTGATCGGGCCACACCCTAAATTAATAGAGATAACGTCTAATATGCCCCTGTTTTGGCCCAAAAATTCTAAAATGCCCCTCTTCTTAAAAAAATCCTAAAATGCCCCTGTTTTCGCGGTGCCGGTACAAGCTCCAATGACAGCAGACCAAAAAAATGATCGACCCATAAATTTCTTGGAGGGTGGAAAGTGTTACAATCACGATAGTTCAGAGGCTGTCACTGCTGATCAAGAACAGGGCTCACGAATCCCTAACACAGGTGCAGACAGATGCGACTAACATGGCTTTCATCGAAACAAAATCGCTGGACGGTGAAACAAATCTAAAAATCCGTACAGCAATTCCACTATTGGCTGTATTTTGTCGAGGATCAAGCGGCAAGAGTTGCACGATCGATGGTGCTGGACATAAGGAGCTGCGAGGAACATCGATGTGCGAGCAGCCAACAATCGAATTACCATTTTTGAGGGCACTTTTTCGCTGGTCATGGACCCACGTCACGCTAAAAAGTTTGGAATACAAAATATTGACGTGAATCCTGCCAGTCACCCGTCCCAGGTTGTGACTGCTGAGCATTTTAATACCGATCTGTTGCAGGCAGAAGCGACTGGAGATGGTCTTGTGTGCGTGCGCATGCCAGTTACTGCAAAGCAGATGCTGTTGCGGAGCTGTGTGCTCCGAAATACAGGCTCTGTCACCGGTTTGGTTTTATTCACCGGGCACGAGACTAAAGTATTCTGCAGTAACACCGAGCCCGTTGTGAAAACTTCTTCTATAGAGAGGCGCCTGAACCGGCTCATTATCGGTATTGTTTTTATCCAGCAGTTCGTCCTCGATGTCTCATCCTCTGATTGAGCTGTTGAGGTTACACTTGCGATACTTTATCATCATTCAAAATTTTGTTCCAATTTCCGGGGCGCGCTAAACAGCACCAAATAAAAGACTAACCAGCACCAAGTGAGGCTCCAAGCGAGTTTTTAGGAAATACTTTTTCCTTTCTGGGCTTTTTGTGCGCGTCTGCACCAGCTTTCGGACAAGGCGCTGGACATGGCAGTGATTGTAAAGAAAATAAAATTATAGCCTACTTTGCTTGTTTGGGTTCGTAGTTTTTACAGCCACTTGAAGCTCGTTGCCTGTCGTTGTCGGAGTTCTGTTCGGAGTTTCTCTGTCCGAAAGTAAGAGCTCTGCACTGTTCCAATACGCACAGACTTGGTTCAGGTAGCAGTCTCACTCATACGCATATCCCTATTATTCCGCCATTGCATTATCTTGTTCCTGAGTTGTAGGTTTACTTGTATGTTACTTATACTTCTTTGTTTATATTCCCAATTCTTGAATCTTAATACGTCGTACTATAGATCAGCGGAGCAAACTTGTTTATTTTGCCAGTCAAAATGGCGGCAATGAACATACAAGCATTGTTCAACCAGCCACCCGACTCCCAGGCTTCCTTAGGTGTAAAGATGACGGTCATGACGAGGATATCGACATCCATTCGGAGGAAAATGTACAGAAATTTGTTGACGCTTTTATTGCTCAAACGGAAATGTATGATGAGGATGAAGAAAAAAACGAGATCGATGTGGCAGCCAGCGCATGGACAACGGAACAGGAGAGTAACAGTTGGCAGGCATTAGGGCAAGAAGAAAATGAAGCGATTGCACCTAGTCTCCATCAGTACATGAAGCAGAGACGATGAAGTGTTCAACGCTCAATGATGCACACAGTGCCTTTCGGACCATTACTCATCAACACGGCTTTGCCACAACGATCAAGAAGAACAACAACAAGTACAAAGCTGAAGGTCAGCGTAACACGCGCAACAATAGATAGTACGTGAAGAACATGCTTCTTCACTGCGCGTGTGCGGATAAGCTTGGAACCACCGTACCACCTGATCAAAGGGTCAGGCATACATTGACTAAGCGTAAAAACTGCCCATGGAAAGCGTCGATAGACAAGTTCGAAGGATCTTACGTGGTCACGGTGTCGGGCGAGCACAATCATCCTCCTGCCGAAGACATTTGAATCTTTCCCACGGCGCGCAGGCCTACGGTAGAACAAGAGGCGTTCGCTCATGACCTTATACGGGTTCGAGCCCCCACCTCAACCATTCTGGAGGCTCTCGCAGAGTAATTTGGTGGCTCTTGCAATATGATTGCTAAAGACATCATGAATCGCGACAGCAATATCGGGAAAGACAAAAAGCCGGCAAGCCAGAGATGGAAGCGCTGGTCCGCGATTTGACCAAAGATAACGCAACTTTCCGAACCAAAACTGTTGATGGAATCCCAGGCGGGGAAATCACGCACCTGATTGTAATTCCAAGCTCAGTGCGAAAAGTAGTTGCGGAGGAGAAAAGGACGGCCGTTATTCAGATCGACGAGACTTACCGAACCAACAAGTATGGGGCTGGAATGCTGCATATAATCTGCTCCGCCAACACCAATGTAACGTACACACTGGGATACTGCTTCATGCAGTCAGCAAAAGAGGTGGACTTGACGTGGTCCTCGAAACGTTTGAAGAAGAGGCGGTTATTGTTGAACCATCGGTTGTAGTTACAGATGCCGACAAGGCACTGATGAATGCATGCGAAGCTGTTTTCCCAAATGCTCACCACCTCTTGTGCTACTGGCACATTCAATCGAACGTCAAAGCACATCACATGCGAAATTTCCCGACAAATCTTCCACCCAATTCTACCCAGTGGGATTTCCATACTTTTCAAAAGAAATGGGCGAATCTCGTCTTGAATACAAAATACGACGGAATTATTCAATGCAGGCTGGACGGAAATGAAGGACCACATTTCAGTCGCTTGTGCTGAATATATCGAGAATGGTTGGCTCATTCCATACAAACACAAGTTCGTAACAGCTTGGATGAATCACGTGAAACATTACGGACAAATCTCTTCGTCAAAGGTGGAGAGCGTTCATGCCTCCTTCATAAGAGCTCTTGGGACGTCGCAATTGGCCTTTTTTTCGATTTATCCTATTATGAAAATGATTTGCCGACGTCAAGCAGAGCACATCAGTTATATGCGTAATAGAGACGCGCATTTTTCCCCGGTCGTCCGCTGTAACGTCTTTGCAAGCCTGTATACGAAGATCTCACGATACGCGTTCCGGATTATGAGATCGGAATTGCTTGCTGCGCAGACGGAGCTCACAAAGAAAATGACTACAGCACCGTCCGAATACGAGGAAGAAGAATGTGGAGGTCTGTGCCTGACGAACTACGGATTGATTTGCCTACACAAGCTTCTTGACTTGATGTCCAGAGGGGACGGTCCAAAACATCAAGTCAATCCTGCTGACATTGACCCCCACTGGTTCCTTTGTAAGAAATTCACCCCGCCAAACAATATTTCTACCAATCCTCTGCTTCTCCCTGTTCCCAAAAGAAAGAACGCCCCCAAGCGCCTACCCACCGGCGAAGAAATCAGAACGAAACGAAAGTTTGCGTGCGGAAAATGCGGTGTTTCTGGTCACACGAGACCGACCTGACCAGTTCTGGCGGCGGAAGCCAACTGAAACGCCATCACCAGAGATAACGAGCAACGGGCCAGAGCTCAAGCCGATGCCACGTCCCTAGATTCTGTACCACAACCCATTGCATCAGGTAGTTCTTCGAATTCCGCAGCAGACCTTTATTGTAGCCGGTGAGTATACGCACGGTGCGGCTAGCGCACAGAGGAAGACTTTCCTTAAAGCGGCGTTCGCCGCTACTTAGCCGATACGCCCTTATTAAGGGCTTAGTAGGAGAGAGCTCTCCTACTCGGGGCCAAGATTCCCGGGTTAGTTTACTCTAGCCTTTACTAGTGCCTTAAAGGCAAGGCTCCCTTACAAAGGGTGTAGCTAAAGGGAGGGCTCCCCTTTACGCTACGGCACTCACTACACGCACGACCGGTCGAGGTCGTGCGTCTGTACTAAAGAGTGAAAAGTAAACTGAATATATTGAATATGTAATTATTTAAACTAATATAAACTATATGTAACACTAAGTAGAATATTCCTAATTCGTACCTAGCTAGAATGTAGTGTACACACCTGTGTACTGACACGTGGATGGCTGACACGCCACCACACCAAGGGCCCATGCCCTGATTGGTTAAAATAACCAAAGGTTCGAAAACCTTTCAACCCGGCCAATACTGACCTCAACCGTGGTGTACTCATGTACACCAACACTCAGTGTTACCCGAATGTACCCCGTTACATCCTCCCCCATCAAGACTATTGCTTACGCAATAATCAAAATTTTGTTGGAGAACTCCAACGCCAGTTCCCCTGGCCATCCATATGTACACCTCCAGTGGTGCTATGGCGTCTCCTCTAGAAGAGGTAGACTACTCCGAAAACTCGGAAGTGGATGCCTTTGGGGATACCTCCCCAACGGTTAGCCGCTCCAACAGCGCCGAACGGCTTTGTCGGTAGCCTAATCCGTTCCCCACACGTGGGGAAAATGCGCTAACCAGTGCGCCACCCCCGCCCATATCGGATGATACATCCGAATCGCCAAAAGCGATCATCACTAATGAGCTGGACGCAGCTCAAGACTCCCAACTTGACGCACAGACACTAAGGGCTGCGTTACGCGCCCCCAACGCCCGTCAAGGGAGGCTTATAATTTCGATGGTCCTCGTGACCTTCCAAGATGGGCCAGTCGTTTGGTAAGGACTAGTCTAGCGTCCTATACCCCTGTCCCCGCGGCTGAACAGCCGTACCAACGCGAACGCCGTGAGAAACTCCGGCAACAACTGCTTACACAAAAGCAGTTCACTAGCGTCTAGTACCGAGAGCGCTTAAACAGGCAGGCACAAGGTGCCCCTGTTGAGAACCTCCGCGAGGTTCCTTTCGTTCTTTCTCCGGGAGAAAGTGCCGATGATGCAGAGAAGAAGTTCCGCGCTTGGGCGGAAGGGGAGAAGCTTCTCCCCAGCTTCGATGAGCTGCATGACAGCTATTCCCGTCGAGACATTTGGGTGGAGAGGTTGTTGCGCCTTACATTCGCAAAAGCTAAGGCGATGGATCAACTACGTGCTCCGTATCGCACGCGCTACGCCAGCGCCCCTGTCTCCACCCTGGTGTCCGAAGACAGTGTAGTCGCCACGTCTGCCTCCGGCCAACTCCCACTTATTGGGGGTGAAGAGGCTTCTCATGACCCTCTGGTCGTTGACCTACAGCGGGATTCTCCGGCTCAAAAGCGTCAACGACGTCGCGGCAATCCTGCCGTAGGGGAGTCTCGAACTCCCACGAACTCTGTGAGTGTGGATAACCCTTACACTTCACCATATACTGGGTTTGACCCCGATGATGGCGTCGCGCCATCAGCCGCTCCACATGAAAGTGTGGAGTACTCTCCGCATCGAGCATTGGAGGAGGAGGTCGCACAATTGCGACGTGAGATTCGCGAGCGCTGTGATCGACACAGCCTTCGCATCCATGATCTCCACGAGGGTATCCGCGATGAGCGGGATGCCACTGATCGCTTCGAGAGGCAGCTTGCCTCTCTCGAGACGGCCGTTGCGGAGCTTCGTTTTCGCATTTTAGCCCTTTCGGGCTTACTTGCCCTGCGGTGCCTTACGGCTATCCGCCTTTCCACCCTCCTCCAGGAGGGGCTCCGCCTCCGGGTCCTGGTACGGCTTAACCCATACCGACATAAAAGGTTGGATGCGTACGCATCACCTTCGGGATGTCCAAGGTATACGATAAGCCCTTTCGGGCTAGTACCTTAAAGGGTCCCACAAACCTGGGGCGCAGTTTATTACGCAACACATTTGAAACTGCATGTGTAGGAAGATTTTTAGCGTTTAATAAAACACCTTCTCCCTCTTTGTACACCCTTTTGTTTCGCCGCCACTTTCGGTCAGCTTGCTCCTTCTGATTGTCTTGTCTTTCCGCCATGGCATCGCAGACGTGTCGTAAGACACTAAGGCGCGTCGATAAAAACTTATCGATGTGCTTTCGCACAGATACAGGGCTGAGATCGGGGAATCCTCCTCCCTCAAGCCCTGGGCCACACACACGTGGCGTCAACGGAACCCTCGGATTCACTAATCCGTTCACGTAAAACGGGGTAAACCCCGTAGATGCATGGACCGAATTGTTTATAGCAAATTCGACCATCGGAAGCATCTCATTCCAATCCTTTGGATAATCCGGACATAAACTCCGGAGAATATCCTCAACAACGCGATTAACGCGTTCCGTCTGACCGTCCGCCTGCGGGTGATCCGCAGTGGATATGAGGAGCTTGGTTCCCAGAACCTTAAACAACGCTCACAAAAACTGTCCCGTAAAACGGGGATCCCGATCCGACACAACGGAAACGGGTAGCCCATGCTGTCGAAAGACACGGTCTAGTAACACTTTCGCTGTTCCTTGTCCATCAATGGACTCTGGCATCGCCGCCAGGTGAGCCGTCTTGCTCAAACGGTCTACAAAGACCAATATGCCGGTGTTCCCGGACTTATCCTTCGGAAAACCGAAGATAAAATCCATGCTAATGGATTTCCAACACTCCGTTGGAACCGATAATCTCGCCAAAGGCGCAGCTGAACTTGCGGAGGGTTTAACCATCTGACACGTCTCACAGGTGCGTATATACGCACCGACCCACTTATACATATTGGGCCACCAATACAAAGCGCTTAAAGCGCTGTAGGTTTTATCCCGACCTAAATGACCCCCGGTAGGGGCGTCATGTGCCTCAAAGAGGACTCTATACTTCAGTTCCTCATCATGAGGAACAACCACCCGCAGAGTGTCCACCGCGCCCGTGCTATAATATAGCAAACCGTCACAGTAACTGTAACGGTGTAAACGAGCTCTAGCTCGACTTGACAGGGTTGGCTCAGACGAGCCAAGACCCTTTTCACCTAACGCTCTTATAAGCGCCGTACAATGTGGGTCTTTCTCATACGCCTGGCGTATGAGATCCACCACTGACGTGGTGACGAATGTCGCGTGAGCGAGCTCGTAATCGGGACGACGAGATAACGCGTCCGCAAGCACGTTCTGCTTGCCAGGTTTATACTTAACCTCAAAGTTGTACTCCGCAAAGAAGGATATCCAACGGGCCATCCGTTGCGAGAGATGAGGCGACGTTTTCGCTGTCCGTAAGGACGCGTGGTCAGTATAAACCACGAACGGCTTTGAGCCGAGTAGGTGAACCCTAAATTTGACAAGATCATACTTCATTGCAAGTAGCTCCTTGTCATGAACGGGATAATTCCGTTCCGAAGCTTTAATCTGCCTCGACTCAAACGCAATTACGCGTTCCCTTCCTGCATCGTCTGCTTGTAACAAAGCACATCCGATTGCGAAATCGGAGGCGTCGCAGACGACACTAAATGGTTTCCCAGAGTCTGGGAGAGCAAGAACGGGAGCTTTTAACAAGCTCCCCTTAACCGCTTCAAAAGCGTTTTGGTGTTCGGTTTTCCAACACCAATCAACATCCTTCCTAAGAAGGTAGGTCAATGGCTTAGCCATTTCAGCGTAGTTATCGCTGTACTTGTGGAGATAGTTGGCTAATCCAAGCCACTTCCGTAAATCTCTAAGATTTACAGGCGAAGGACACTCCACAATGGCTTTCACCTTCGCGGGATCCGCCCGCACTCCATCCTTACCGATGAAGCATCCGAGGAAAGGAATTTCCTCAGCACCAAAGATACATTTGGATGCGTTTGCATACAACTTATGCTCTCGCATACATTCGAGCACCGCTCGAAGGTGTATCAGATGCGAATATCAGACGAGTCGCCTTCCGCACGACGATGAACGAATATATCGTCGAAGTACGTCTGAGCGTACTTCCTATGAGGGCTGAAGAGTTGAGTCACCAAGCGATTTAAAGTCGCTGGTGCATTTGAAAGCCCTTGTGGGATAACAAGCTCCTACAGCATGCCGCTGGGCGTGCTGACCGTTGTAAGCGGGATATCGGACGCTCAAATGATCACCTGATAATACCCGTCCACCAGATCTAAGGCACTGTATACAGTACAGCCCGCCATATTGTTCTGGAGGACATCCTTCGGAGGAATCGAAGTCTGCATGGGTACAGTAGCTGCATTCAGCTTGTTGTACGCATGCACAATGCGCCACTTTCCGTTGGATTTACGAACACAAAAAGTGGGAGATGAGTGGGGAGACTTGCTCTCCCGTACCATCTCTGCCTCTTCTTTCCCCTTGAAGAATGCGTAGATGACGTCGCATTGTTCCTTGGGGAGAGGCCACTGCCTAGTGACGCAGTATTTGGTTCCGGGAACCAAATCAATTTCATGTCGGACTCCCCGATCCGGTGGTAACCCCATCGGCGGGTTGTCACTAATGACATCTCCAAAATCCTTTAATAAGGAATGGTAAGGGTCCTCAGGATCCGCGAGGATCTTGAGGCCGCTTCGGGTATTTAATGCCTGTTTGGGTTTCACCAAAACTGACTCGTCCATCGTGGATGAGGAGTTCAACTCCTCTTCCGGACGCAACACGACGACCTCGTCGATTTCATCTGCTTTCAAAGCAGCTTCAAATTCGTTGAAGGACATCTCCTCCAACGACAACAGTTCGCCTACCCCAGGCAACCGTTCCAGGCTTACGCCTTCTGTGACAACACCTGTCACACTATTCAGCATCCTGTAGGACTGCTGAATACCGGCCTCGGGACTCATCCCGAGACCCAGATGGGGGGAGTCAATTGCCCCATCTATTGGAAGCGCCACGCGCCTATCCACAGAGGTCTCTACCTCTACCACCGGTGACTCGCCGGTCTCACCTATAACGGCGTCATCGGAATCATTTCCGACGTGCGAAAGAGACGAACTTTGGGTCTCTTCGCTTGGAAGCGCCTCGCGCTTAACCACAGGGGTCTCTACCCCTACCACTGGAGTCGCAACTTGTTCGCCGGACACGGCGTGGGCGGAATATATTCCTACCTGTAGAAGAGACGAACTTCGGGTCTCTTCTCTAAGCGCCTCGCGCTTACTCTCAGAGGATTCCACCTCTATCACTGGCGACTCACCAGTCTCGCCTACATCGGCGCGGGGATTAACCGCCGAATCCTCCTCGTTAAGGAACTCTTCATTAACGCCATTGGGAATGTTCATTTCAGACATCCCAATCTCTGGCATCTCACGCCAGAATCGCTTTTGCGATCGAGCAAAGGTGGGTTCATGACTCGCCAATGCTTCACCCGACCGCGGGTGCGTTGAGCCAATGGATTTAGACTTCCAGTCTATCCATGGCTCGTGGAGTTCCAGCCACTTCATGCCCATAATGAGGTTATACATCGAGTCCAAATCCAGGACTAGGCAACGTTCTAAGCTTTCGAAGTCTTCAAACTTCAGCTTAAGGTCAATCGAGACCTTGGGTACAGAAACTTGTGTGCTCGTCGAAAGACGGACCGTGACAACGTCACGAGAACGTGCCTCTAGGGCCTCGGAATACAGCCGAATCTTCACAACAGAAGCCCGTCTGACATAATTGTCAGACGCTCCAGAGTCTATCAAGACTCTCCAAGGCTTATCAGAGCCTTTCACGTCCGCAAGGACTACCCGCAAACCTGTCTGGTACACCAACTCGGTGCTAGAAAGCACCGATTCCCTCGAGGCTTTGTGCTGTCGTCCCCTACCCTGGGGCTTAACAGCACTGAGGGGTCCCCCAGTAGGGCGCCCCGCACCTACTGGGAGCCGTCGTTTCCCGACGGCTTGGACAAGGGCTTTTTCCCCATCATTGGTCCCTTGTAGCGAGTGTCTCGCTGGGGATTTTTCGGACATCTGTTCTTCAGATGATCCATGCTCCCACACAGGAAGCATCTCAGCGGCCCACACCGCTGCAACATAGCTAAGAGCTCTGCCTCGAAGCTCTGTGAAAAAGAGTCAGAGTGACTCTTAGCGGGAGGTTTCTCCTCCACTTCGACCTGACTCAGGTCCATGGGTTCAGGACCCACCAGAGGAACGGAAGTTCCTCTCGGCGTTGAATACCATCTTGAACGCCTCCTCCAGGGATTGGGGTCGGCATCGGAATAATTCCGAACGTGCTGGACCTTCTCTCAGGCCTCCCATGAAGACGGGGATGGACACATCGTCCGAATACGCTTTCGCGTACATCCCTTCCAACAGGGTCTTAAGCTCCTGGATATAAACCTCCAGGTCCTTAGTGCCTTGACGGCACCTCAGGAACGCCAGTTGATTCTGGAAAACCAGATCAGGCGTTGCGTACATGTCCATAAGCTTCTGCTTAAGGACCTTCCATGTTGGAAACACGTCCTTGACTGATTCCGAGCATGTCAACGCCCATGTACGGGCTTTGCCAGTAAGATGGGTCAATGAAAGTCCCACTTGCAAGTGATCAGCGGTCATGTTTGCTGTGGCGAAGGCCGTTTCGACCTCTCGCAACCAAATATAAAGGTTGTTACCCTTCTCTCCGGTGAACTCCTTTATCTTAAATGATAATGGAGGGCGCACCCCCGTGGAATGACCTCCACCGCAACTCGCCTCATGAGCGATGAGGGCATTCACCCTTGACTTTACGGCCTCAAGGCCCTGCTCCACTAGGAGCTTCATACCTTCTTCCCCCGTTAAGGGTCACAGCCTTTTAAAGGCTTCCTGTTGGACGAGGGTCAAACTATCCCAATCGTCCTGTTTCATCCTTTGCAGAGGATGCCTAGTCTACCAACACAGGTGTTGGATTGACTACAAGTGCTACCAGATGTAGCCGGTGCGTATACGCACGGTGCGGCTAGCGCACAGAGGAAGACTTTCCTTAAAGCGGCGTTCGCCGCTACTTAGCCGATACGCCCTTATTAAGGGCTTAGTAGGAGAGAGCTCTCCTAATCGGGGCCAAGATTCCCGGGTTAGTTTACTCTAGCCTTTACCAGTGCCTTAACGGCAAGGTTCCCTTACAAAGGGTGTAGCTAAAGGGAGGGCTCCCCTTACGCTACGGCACTCACTACACGCACGACCGGTCGAGGTCGTGCGTCTGTACTAAAGAGTGAAAAGTAAACTGAATATATTTAATATGTAATTATTTAAACTAATATAATCTATATGTAACACTAAGTAGAATATTCCTAATTCGTACCTAGCTAAAATGTAGTGTACACACCTGTGTACTGACACGTGGATGGCTGACACGCCACCACACCAAGGGCCCATTCCCTGATTGGTTAAAATAACCAAAGGTTCGAAAACCTTTCAACCCGGCCAATACTGACCTCAACCGTGGTGTACCCATGTACACCAACACTCAGTGTTACCCGAATGTAACCCCGTTACATTTATCCTGGCCATCTGCATGGATATTCCAACTTTGCCATCGATCCTTTACGTGTCACTACGCCTCGACGTCAATGCTATAATATCGACTACTACAACGCCCAGTAAGTTGTC
Source organism: Peronosclerospora sorghi (assembly GCA_026184515.1). Lineage (NCBI taxonomy): Eukaryota > Oomycota > Peronosporomycetes > Peronosporales > Peronosporaceae > Peronosclerospora > Peronosclerospora sorghi. Next base: position 2,963,005 of record CM047587.1, on the reverse strand, counting down.
ATGCAGTCGCGCACAAAAAGCCCAGAAAGGAAAAAGTACTTCCTAAAAACTCGCTTGGAGCCTCACTTAGTGCTGTTTAGCGCGTCCCCCAAAACAGGGGCATATTAGACGTTATTTCAAATTAATAAAGCTAGCATAATTTAAAGGTTCATTTTTGAAGCCCAAAACTTATCCATATTTGCCGCATTCGGACATAAAAGGGAGGGGGGCTATCAACTTGGGGTGTGTGGCCCGATCAATTCCCTATTTTTTACCTTAAACACGCATTTACATCCTGCCCTCGTGCACCCCTACCCTAACCATGTAGGGCGCGCTTCTTTCTTAGAAACTTCCTGCCACGAAGGTAAAGCACTAACGGCCGAGGGTGCCATTACGGGAATTCACACGTGCCCCCAACTCGTGTCAATTTCCGACATAACTGTTGAAAGGACGCGCAATTCCTGCGGCATTACGCGTCGCGTCAATTGGAGTTTAGCGACTTTTCGATGAAATCATAGTGGGGTGTACATAACTTATGTAAGGTACTCCAACTTATATATATGCATATTATTAGTTAAGTCTTAATCTTAATACTAATAAAATCACTATGAATTTTGACTTATCTCGCGCAGTGCACAAGTGGAGTGAATTACGCTGATTTTTCGGCTGGAAGTTTCTCTGTTTCGTGGAGTGTGGAGTTTGTTACGATCTCGTTTCGTATAAAGTGGATTAACAAGTGGATATAACGTGGATAATAAAGTTGTTTTACGTTTTATTATTGCTGTTACACTTTTCTGCTTTCGTCTTGTTGTGGAACTACGCGCACAAGTACTCTTAAGGTAGCTGGAACGTGCACGCAGCAGTACATATGGACGAAGATGAGTGATAGCGAACAGTAACAATTTTGTTGAAGTGCCCCGAAATTCAACCGCGCCGTGGGTCGGACGTATTTGAGCATTTGCGACTTTCAGTAAAAGGGAATTGGCAATACCTAATTTTATTGGTTTTACACAAAGCTATATATATATTGTTAGATTAGGTTTACTTAAGGGAGCTGCTATACTGACACCCACCTTTTGCTATCCGGACACCCACCTCCCCCGCCAAAAAAAAATGTTAATTACCTGCAGTTGAAATTAAAGAACGATTTTTTGATTGGTGAAAATTAGTGTTAGGTACAGAACCTGATATCACAATGAGCCGGATGCGTGATGAAGGCGACGATTAGTTGGACGAGAACTTCCTGCATGCGGATATTCCCAACACCTTCCGTTAGCTGCGAGCATGTATGACTTGCTCACTTATCAAGACCTTTACGCAGTTCTACGACACAGGATGTGAAAGTTGCAACTTCTTACAAATGGTCGACAATCGTCAGCGCGTAGCTGAGTGCACCTCTGCCTACTTCGAAGGGTAAATGTCACCACATTCGGATCAATACTTGCCCCACTTGTGTGTTCAACTGAAGAGTGTTTTACTGTATCAGAATGATCGCCATGATGCAACCTAAGGAAAGCTGGGTGGCTAAGTGGCAGCGCATTGGTGAGTTTTATTGTAAGCTTTACTCAATCAAGTGTTTGACATATGTTTTTGTTCCTGCTCAACAGTTCGCTTAATTCCAGGAATTTATGGAATTAGGGTACGTATCTGGGGAATTGCCCGAATCCATTAAGCGTTTCTTAGATCACAGGAATATACCCTATCGCGTGAAAAACTAGCCAATATTATGTTGTGACTTTGTTACTTGGTGGTATGGTGGTAGACGCAAAACAAGTCAGTTCTAATATAGCACACATCCAGCATATCTACATGAGCATATATGGCTAGACAATTTTTACATCTTCTTGGAGTAGCTCAGCCGGTGGCGAAAGCCAAACGACTTCCTCGGGGCCGGCAAGGCACTAGCTTCTGTAGGCATCGACGAGCCTGTGATTCTGTTTCTCGATAAATTTGATTCGTTTTGTAATCTTGAATATGTCGGCGTGAATACTGAGCTTCGCCTCGGTCGCGACGATGTTAGCACACTGGAAGCTGACGCTGCGGAAATCGAAAATGTCGAAGTTTCTAATGATGAGGCTAAACTAGATGGTAATTCACCGGCCGGGCTCTTAGGTGATGTAAGCTGTAGCCGGGGCCGCAAAAAAGATCTGGATGGCTTACTGATACTTTTTGGGGTCGCAATAGATTCCTGAACTTCGTCCCACGCCTCCCTTCTGTTTCTTCGCCGACGTTACTCTTGGGGGGGGTTGCTTTGGTTGGTGGGGACGAGGCGATCGGGGGGATGTGTGTGTGTGTTTTTTTTTGGCGGGGGGGGGGGGGTCCGGATAGCAAAAGGGGGGTGTCCGTATAGCAGCTCCCTTTACTTAATTCTAATATAGTCACTTCAGAATTCTAACTGTAGTACACAAGTACACAGAGATTACATAGTACATTTGTTGCAAGCGGGGCGCGAAGGGGAATAGTATCGTTTGTGGGAAAGTGGAAGCGTTATTTACATTATGTTGTGGTCTATCACGTTGCTCTGGAATTACTTTCGTTTGGAATTAATTACGTGGAATAAAAATGTTTAATTATTACGTTGTTATAGTACGCGCATTTTTTCGTCGACATTGTTACGTCTTGGAAGCGCTGTAGCAGGTGCGTACACGCACGGTGCGACTAGCGCACAGAGGAAGACTTTCCTTAAGCGGAGATACGCCGCTACTTAGCCGATACGCCCTTATATAAGGGCTTAGTAAGAGATCGCTCTCTTACTCGGGGCCAAGATTCACTTGGTTTACAGTTAGTAAAGACTAACACCTTGATACAAGGCTTCCCTTAGAAGGGGGGTAGCTAAGGGAGGTACTCCCTTTGACTACAACACTCACTGCGCGCGCGACCGGTTGAGGTCGTGCGCCTAGCAGTATAAGAGTATTTTGTAAACTGATTTATATTTAATATCTAATTAGCCTAAATTAATTAAACTAATGTAAAGTATATGTAATACTAAGTAGAACTTACTCCAATCGTACCTAGCCGAAATGTAATGTACACCACCTGTGTACAACACGTGGCAGGCTTCCACGCCTTCACCGAGGACTCCTGCCCTGATTGGTTAAAATAACCAATAAGTCCGAACCTTTCGGACTGGTCAACACTTGACCTTAACCGTTGTGTACTTAAGTACACCAACGTAACAAAATGTAACCCTCTTACATCCTCCCCCTCCAAGACTATTGCCACGCAATAATCAATATTAGTTGGAGAACTCCAACTTCCAGAACTCTGGCTTAAATGAGCACCTTTAGTGGTGCTGAGGATTCTCCTCAAGAAGAGGATGTAGACTATTCCGATAACTCGGAGGAGGATGCGCTAGGGGATATCTCCCCAAAGGCTTACCGCTCCGACAACGACGAACGGTGATCTTGGCAGTCTAATCCGTTTCCCACACGTGGGTAAAATGCACTAACTCGTGCGACACCCCTATCAACTTCGGATGATGAATCCGGGTCGCCGAAGGCGACCATTACCAATGAGCTAGACACGTCTCAGAAAGCCCTACATGCCGTACAGGCACGGAAGGGTCCTCGTGTCCCTCAAAAGAAGGCTAAAAACGAGGTAAAGGGGGGTTTAGCCTCACATATCACCGGCCCTGCGGCTGTATGATGCGTGAAGTCGCGCGCCGAAACAACTTCGGGCAAGACTGCTAACACCGAAGCAGTTCACTGTCAAATCGTACCAAGCACGCCTCGGAAAACAGACACAGGGTTGCGTCGTTGAGCCCCTCCACGAGGTTCCCTACTTCCTCCTGCAAGACGAAGATGTCGAGGAGGCAGAGTGGGCATTCCGCGCTTGGGCAGAAGGGGAGAAGCGTCTCCCTAGCTTTAACGAGCTGTATATGTAACGGGGTTACATTCGGGTTACACTGATTGTTGGTGTACATGAGTACACCACGGTTGAGGTCAGTATTGGCCGGGTTGAAAGGTTTCGAGCCTTTGGTTATTTTAACCAATCGGGGCAGAGGACCTTGGTGTGGTGGTGTGTCAGCCATCCACGTGTCAGTACACAGGTGTGAACACTACATTTTAGCTAGGTACGAATTAGGAATATTCTACTTAGTATTACATATAGTTTATATTAGTTTAAATTAATTTAGGCTAATTACATATTAAATATATTCAGTTTACATTTCACTCTATTTAGCGGACGCGCGACCTCGACCGGTCCCGCGCGCAGTGAGTGTCGTAGGTAAGAGGGAGTCCTCCCTTTACTTACATCCCGTAAAGGAAATACAGCCGTTAAGGCTAAGTCGTAAACCAACCCGGGAATCTTGGCCCCGAGTAGGAGAACTCTCCTAGTAAGCCCTTTACAAGGGCGTATCGGCTAAGTAGCGGTAGCTACCGCTTCAAGGAAGAGTCTTCCTCTGTGCGCTAGCCGCACCGTGTGTATACGCACCGGCTACAGAGTCAGTCACGGACGTGTTCCCAACATGGAAGGTTCTTAAGCAGAAGCTCATGGACATGTATGCAACGCCTAATCTGGTTTTCCAGAATCAACTGGCGTTCCTGAGGTGCCGTCAAGGCACTAAGGACCTGGAGATTTATATCCAGGAGCTTAAGACCCTGTTGGCAGGGATGTACGCGAAAGCGTATTCGGACGATGTGTCCATCCCCGTCTTCATGGGCGGTCTGAGAGAAGGGCCAGCACGTTCGGAATTGTTCCGATGCCGACCCCAATCCCTGGAGGAGGCGTTCGAGATGGCGTTCAACGCCGAGAGGAACTTCCGTTCCTCTAAGGTGGGTTCCGAACCCATGGACCTGAGTCAGGTCGAAGCGGAGGAGAAACCTCCCGCTAAGAGTCACTCTGACTCTTTTTCACAGAGCTTCGAGGCAGAGCTCTTAGCTATGTTGCAGCGGCGTGGGCCGCTGAGATGCTTCCTGTGTGGGAGCATGGATCATCTGTGGAACAGATGTCCGAAAAATCCCCAGCGAGACATGTCCTCCACCAGGCCAGATCGGACATCGCCATCTTTATCAACAACGAGAACGTAAGGCGATAGCCTTTCCATACGTCCTCTCCAGAACGACTCCATATTCAAATCATTCAAATCTTCGAATCCTTTTTTTGATGGAATATCAGCACGGTGATATCCACGATCACCAAGTGATACGGGCACGCGCACCATTGTGGTGGAGTCAAGTTCGAAATCGAAAACATTAGCATCGATAACCTGACTACCACCATCGCGCCCATCCTTCCAACTTTCGGAGGGGGTACTCCGCGGACCACCACTCGAGATCTGGTCCGATCGTCCGCTGCAAGCAGACGACCGGTCGTCATCAGAACCCACTTGGTCCGATTGTTTAGTGTCCATCTCACCTTGTGTACCCGATGGAATGGGCTAGTTAAACACTCCGTGGATCGGGATCGCAGATTGGATCGAAGCGGTCTTGAATATAGAAGACCGATCTGGGTAGGTATCTCTGGGGCGGAACTCTTCACCCCAGACACAAACAGACCAAAAACACTTCCAAGAGATAACTCCCAATAGGTCGATCGTCCAAACGATCAAGACCTGACCAATACGAAATAATAGAGGGTAGACCGACCGTTCCGGTCTAGCTCCTGACCAATACGAAATAAGACCAAAACCGGTCTAGTTTCCAACCAATATTAAAACAAGCCAATATGTCCGCGTAAAGACCCAATATGCTCGTGAAATTCCACAAACGATATCTCCACGCCAAGACCACTCCAGTGAATAGCACGTTCCAAAAGTACTTGAGTTGAGGTGTTGAGATCGCCAAATCGTACTCCCGTCGAGGGACTTCCTGTGGGCCAAAGTGCGCGTGCGGCGCTTCCAGACCGGATATAATGGGCGAGAAGGGATAATTCGACCCTCTGCCCCCAAACACTCCGCGGCGGGCGGAGGCGACTAGCGTACGAAAAGGGAAGAACGGCGACCCCTAGCTGTGGTGTGAACCAAGACCAAAGGATTTCCACTTAGAAAAAGCCTGCAACCAAAAGACTTCTACTTTATTAGGCAAATCCACAACCAAAAGCCTCTTACTTGGAAAAACCACAACTAAAAAACTACTACCCTATAGTCCCTAAATGTACCCACACAAAAATAGGTAAAATACCCAAAGTCGGGTGACTCACCAAAAAAAACTTGCGTTCTTGACACTTCTTGAGTCTGATAGGCTGAAAAGCCCCCCTTGTTTAAGCCAATCCGAGATTTTACCAAATGCCTTGACGAAACTTGACCAGAAGTGTGCCAAATTTTGGGCACGCTTCTCCACACTGACGTACCAACTGTGGTGCCAACTGTCGTACCACCTGTTGTACCACCTATTGTACCGACAAAATTTGTGGTACATTTTACCACAACCGTACCCATAGTGGTGTCCACAATTATACCCACAATTATGTACCAATTTTTATGGTACACTTAACCACACTTGTACCCATTGGTATGGGTGGCTACACACTCGGTGGACCGTCGCGCAGTATGGGTCTTGATAGGTACCGATATGGATGGTACCACTTCTGAGGTACTTGTACCAAAAAAAAACAACGAAAAGATAATCCAATATGTACGATCTGCAAGTGAAGCGGAAATCGTCACCCCAAATGCGAAGAAAACTTGGTGCAGACTACGTAGCGGTGTGGAGACCCAACCAATAGAAATCCTCGGGCAGAATGCACGCAGCAGTGTGGAGATCCAGCAAATATAAATTTGGGGCGGACCGGAACGGCGCCGAGACCCAACCAATAATCTGGGGCAGATAGCTAAACGCGATGTGGGGACCCAGCCAATACAAATGAAAAGAACACGTTCCAAACGTGTGGGGATTGAGGGGTGAGTGAACGAAGTGAGATGCTTCCCGTCGTGAGACTTCCGGTGGAGCTACGTGTCCTGGACGGGAAAAGGAGCTAGAGGGGACCGTGTTAACCCTATTGCTCCCAATAACCCCTGCGGTAGGAGCGGCGAATTATGCAACCCAATGTAAAACGAACACTATATTTAATATCCAATTAAAATCCAATATGTAAACTACATGCAAAACCATGTGCCTCACCTCAAACCTGCGTACCTTACACTCCAAGCACACGATTCGCCCAAAAGACTCCATCCTTTTAGCCATCCCAATCGCTCCGACTTGACAACTGGTACACTGGTACATGCTAGTCAAATTTTTTCAATAGCACTTCACCACACGAAGTTTCGCGGGGTACCCCCCTAAGTTGGTCGGCTAGGCACGATGGTGGTCAAGTTCCGGACACTTTGGTGTTCAATTTCGAACTGGATTCCACCACACGATTGCCAACTGTTTCCGTCATACTGGGCTCTTCAAGCAAGATGAAAATCAGGAGGTAGCGAAGGCAGTTGCTGAGGATCCCGACGAGCTGGTCATTGGGCAAAAACTTCAGGCCGCCATCGACCAGCTGCCTCTCCGCAATCCAATATCAATCGAAAACCTCAACCCAGTGGAAGAAGACGAGGCTGCCCATCCTGAGCTGAATGATCAGGAGATACTGGCTTATGTCCAGGATGCGGAGGAGCCGGCGGGGGAGGTGCCTGAGGAGGAAGAAGCTGTCACACTGACAAAGGCAGAGAAGCTGCAGAGGATTGGGGGTTTTGCATCGTTGCTTGACCTTTCACAGCCTGAGCATCGACATCGCCCTTAAAGTAGCTAGTAGAATGCAACTTGATCTCCGCCACAGCAGCACTGTCCAATTCACCTTGGATTCGTGGATTTCTTGATAATTTCCCATCTATCTCTACTCAGAATTCTTCCTTTCCTCACCACTTTGCTATGAAATATCTTATTCTGCTATCTTATATTCTTCTTGGAAACATATAAATTACCAGATATAAGATTTCCACATAGGAACGACGCCGAAACTTATAAAGTACTGCAATTTATTAAGTAGCAAGGGATAAGATTTCAGAGGGATAAACCGTAGATAGATTAAAATCCTAAATCCAAACTTTCTAAATTCGAAGTTAATATCCACATACAATTGGACCACATGTTTAACCTGTATCTACGGGTATATTCGTATCCAAACCTTCAAAGGGTCCGCTGCATCAAGATTTTGGCTCATACACACGGCGGATTATGCGTTACGTGTTGCTGGTTACTGGTTCCCTTTCGGTTGTGACGGCTGGACCGTATGATTCCTGGGCGCCGCACCGTTACTGCAACGACCTGGCCAACATTGAAACAACGCGTATCCCGCCGCTCACTGCTGAACAGGCAGAGCTCGTGGAATCTTTGGAACAAGTTCAAATTATCGCCCGTCATGGAGCCCGTGCACCCTACGCAAAACTCTTTTGCTGGGAATCGAACGAGCATAACCCGATGAATGCCGAATGGAACTGCACCACCACCTCTGTCTCGGTGCGATGTTGCGGTAGCATGTTTGGCTTTCATACTGACGATTGATGCCATGCTTCTTATAGTCTCAGGACATCAACCCTAAAGAAGAGTCGAACGGATTTGGTCGCTTGTACCGCAAGGCGTACTTAAATGGCCATAATATTCTCAAAGGAGACTGTATTATCGGTGGATTGCTCGAGTTGGGACGTCAGCAGCAGAAGATGAACGGACAGTGCGTGAACATTCTTTCCTTGAATATTAAACCAGTGATACGTGCTAACAAGCATTGTGTAGGTTTTTGCGTGAGGCGTACGTGGGTAACGGCTCATTGAAGCTTTTCCATACTACAAACCTGTCGGTATGCTGCCCTTAAGTGGGATAGGGTGATAGTGTGACGAGCTAAAATCTTCCTCTACTTTCTGTTTAAAACAGAATATCGAGACGAAAGCAATCTACCTTCGTAGCGATGACCAAGAGAGAACGTTGGGATCAGGTCAAGCCCTTGTTGACGGGCTCTTCCCGACTCACGGCACCCCATCACTTGAGCTTCACCGCATGCTGGCATGGAATGTCGCCGACATTTCAGTTGACTACATTGGTACCAACGATAACATTTGTCCCATGATGAAACACATTGGACAGATAGCATACGATAGTCCCGAGCTCTGGAAACACCGCCAAGATCCGGCTACCGTTGCAATGGAGCATCACTTTATCGATCTGGTCGGAGATTTTTCTTGGGAAACTGTCCTGGAGTGCTTAAGCATTGCCCGGTGCAATGACCTTCAGCTACCAGGCGCACTGGATGAAAAGACATTTACCGAGATTTACCACGAAGTCGAGGTACGGCAAGGAATATTTCTCACGTACAATGATTCGTGGTATGCAAAGATAGCAATGCAACCTTTAGCACATGACATGCTCTCTCGGCTTAATCGCGCGCTAAACGGCTCGCCGGACGCGTATAAACTCTCTATCACCATGGGTACGAGTGAAACTGGTACAAAATTTTCGATTATGGATACATAACTGAATGTTGTTATCGATGTCAGCTCACGATTCCACCATAATGCCATTTCTGGCCGCAACGCTAAAGGAGAACTGGGATCGCACCTGGACTCCTTACGCAAGCATGTTGGTGATTGAACTTTACAAGACAAAGAGTGGCTCCCATTCTATTCGAATGATATTTCACGGAGAACCTCAAGTGCTGCCTGGCTGCCCCGACGGTTTGTGTTACATGTTATGATGAATCTCGAGTCTTAGATTGCTGAGTCTGGAAGACTGTTTTTTTATTGTACTGCAGCCCTATGTGATATTAAGACGTTTTCCGAGTCTTTCGACTTCGCTCAAAACCCGCGCACTGAGCACGACTGCGTCATGCCTGAGAGAAAAAAACACATGAAGAACGCTGCCAGTTTGATGACCACGACGGCCGACAAGCCAAACCTATCGCTCACGTATAATTACGTTGTGAACTATTTCGTAGTGGGGGTCGTGGCTATGGCTGGGTTAGTAGCCCTCAGTCGGCTAAACCGTGAAGAACGCAGGACTGACGAAAGGATTGCTCTCCTATCCTGAAAGCGGCGCTGGTACATGAAGGTGACACTATGTTGCATCATATGTCAAACTCGTGTAGTACCCGGTCGTACCGACGGGGCGGAGGAGGGTATACACGGTTAAACCATAGACGCAACTACGAACGTCACGGGGACGGAAAAGTTTTAAATAGGTAGATGTTAAAGCGCTACTTCTAACCAATTATCTACTCGTTAATACTGATGTGCATGTCAATAGTACTACTACCACGGATTGATATTCAACAGAGCAATGATTTCTGAAGCCAAAAAATGGTATTTTATGTTTTTTGTCAGATACCCCCTACTACGGGGTTTCAAACATTCGACTTTTTTGGGCGGAAAAAGCGCGTTATTTTACGACATAAAGCAAAAAGCACATTTCTGAATCGACGGGGTACATGTTTGAAACCTCCGTACTTTTTTCGTAGGTCCAAAAACGTGCAGCGAAAAGGGCCTGGGGGTTTCAAACATGTTTCTCGCTTTTTTTTTACCAAAAAAGCGCGTTTTTGGCCCATGCAGCGGATTTTATAAAGCACCTCCCGAGCTGCTTTTTTCGCCCGCACTCGCTCATTACCCTGTTCACTTCACATCTGCGATCCCGATTGCGCAACGTAGAAGCCATGACCAAGGGTATCGTGATATAGCGTGCTTAGGGAGAGTCTGTTCTTCCCCTCCCTGTGGACGTAGTTAATAATATTGTGTCTGTCCCTACGCCTCAACTCAATTGTTTCTCTATCCAATTTACCTAGTTCCCGCTACAATGGCCTTTTAGCGCCCAACTTATATTCCTCGAACTCTTGTCTCCTCTCTCGTCTATGGTGTCGCTTGTCGAAGTCGACGAGTAAACGCCAAAATACTCTGAGCCAACACTATCGAGGCACGATGACACGCCACTATCTGTACACGCCATTACACGGTCGCGATGTCTCCTTCACCAGTAACCGCAACTCGGATTGGACCCGCTCAGTACATATCAACTCCATGCATCGTCTCCAGTCAGCGTCTGCACTGAAGCCCTTTGACGCCACGGGATGATGACGAATCGATTTCAAACGAGTGCACAAGGTTTTGAGGATCTGTACCTGGACCATACGGGTTTGATCCCGATGGATCGGCGCTAGTGGACACACTGCTACTTGTACGACAGGTAAGAAAAGCACACCATATGCAAGCTCCGACCCGACAAGCTTTTTGTAGCAATAGTAGCAGAAACAGATTCATCCGTGTCGTCGTTCCGACCACGCACGAAAAGAGTCGCTGGTTCATGAATTGCACGATATCACGTACAATCGTTCGCGGAAGCGTAAGAACCACGACTTTCACGAGCTCCGCCAAAGCACCGGCTCTTGTGTGGATACTTTCGGCGACATTGTCGCCGTTCAACTCTTCTCCACACCAGAGCTTTGTACATTGCTGAAGAACTACCCACAATGCCGGAATACTATTCTCGTGCTGCCGGAAAATAGTGTGAAGCCCAGAGAGTGCATTCGTCATGGACTAGCTCGACATCTGTAGGCATAATGTACTAGCTCGTGTACGATAATCTGACGACTCCAGTCTCCTTCTTGATTCGCAAATGCGTTCTTCCTCATTACAACATTCATCATGTCCAAAAGAATCTATTGCTTCCGTCCTAATCGTCCAACATTCAGCAGATGTGCGAATAAACGGACGACACGTTCGCTCGAGAGTACACGTCTAGTCAATTCTCCTGTCTCGCCTTGAGTCGAACCAATGTCTTGAGCCTCGTGAGAATATGAACGATAGTGGTGGAGGAGCTGCGGGATGTGGCGGGGGCGGCGGATTCATAGGCTACAAGCGATTTTTGTACAACGTCTCGCTTCCCGCTGGTCTCCATCCTACTGGCCCCACACCTTTCAAGGAGTAGTATCACAACATTGCTAAATATTGTGAACGCTGATCCGTTACCTTTTTCAAAGCCAGCGAGAATTCCTAACACTTTGTGCAGCAAAACACCAGCAACTGGACATTCAGAATGGAAGAGCAGATTAAGTGCCTCCGAAAACTTTATAGCAACGTCGTCGCGCTTACTGTCCTGGCCGAGATGGTGGCATAAACGTCCATAATAGGCCTGACAAACCTTAATGGTGAATCTTTCAAGACGTTGGTCCAATGCACTGTGCTTGTCAATCGTTTTTTGAATAAAGACGCAAAGAAGGGCGTAAAAATAACCCCAGGGTGGTATTTCCTCCTTTTCTATCCACACTTCAGACCAAATATCGACGAATAATACACTTATACAAGCATCCGTACCAACCAGCAGGCCAATCAGGAGCTCAATGTTGCTTCTGATAAGCGAAGAAGATTGACATGTCACTGAGTCAAGGTCTTCTGTGGTCCCAATCGAAGTAGCTGATATTTCAAAATACCCGTTTTGTCGACTCTTTGGGTCGAGCCATTGCAAGTCTATTCCACCAAACACAAAGGGCGCATAGGTGCGTAAAATCACACGCAGGGCTGGCTCCTGCTCGACTGTAGGACATTGAGAAGATAGTATGAAGCTTAGAATGTGGTTGATAAACCATTCGGGCTTTTTCACACTCAATTTTAACGTAAAGCGAGCCAAAAAGTCCACCAGCTCCTTGAAAACGCCACCACCTCCCTCTGGAGGGTGCTTCCGACGTCGTTCCAGCCACTCAACCATCAATAGCATGCTCCAGTACGTAGTGGCATGTCTGAACGCTCGCATTAAGCACTCGGAGATCAAATACGACCGTAACTCTACGAGACGCTCCTTTAAAATGTCATCAGTTAAAACAAGATCAACAAAGCCGCACGTGAGTCGGCACACGCGTAATTTGCCTTCTTCCGCCAAGAGCTCCACGATTTGCTGGGCTGGGCATTCAATTCGCCAATTCAGATCCTTTTCATCTGAAAACGTGTCTTCTGCATTGAAACTATGATACAACAGTGCTCGCCACAACGTACGGAGGATCCTGTCACTAGCTGTCAACGCACATGTCGCAATCCATGGACTTAGGACAAAACGATCACCATTATGCTCTAGGAAACAGCGCAGCAGTGATGTGCAGACTAGATTCTGTTGCTCCAATGCGTGAGGGCCCGTATTCACGCTGCAGATGCGTACCAACGCGTCTGTGACGGGGTATTTCGTCGTCAAGATAGATTCGCCTGTTTTGCGCATTTTCGCTACCATAGAAGGCAATAGCAAGTGCATAAACTCGGGTCGTTTCAGCAAACATCCTTCAAAAACTTCATCGAGCAAGGTCGCATAAGTATATGGATAATACGCAGCCAACAGCGTCGTAATTTCCTCCAAAAACTCGAGGCAAAGCCAGATCGATTGCACCAATTGGTGACATGATTGCTCACAACTTTGATCCGTACTAACCGGTTCATACGAACATCGACGTGATCCACAAGTCCTTGTGGTACGAGCTTGGCAACATCGACGCCAAATCGAAGCATATCGAGCTCCGTTGCCGCTAGTTCTTCCATTCGTCGTCCCGTTCGTCTCTTTCTCTTCAACGATCAATTCATCCTTCCTTCACTGGTTTCCGTTCGTTTTCCAGTCGGGAAATAAAAGTCATACATTGACCGTCTCACTCCTAGACTTGGATCGCCATGTCCATTACGATGTGGGATCTCTCCATTCGCTTCATGCGTGGGAACCACTTCCCGTGGTTTCTCTTCTTGTCTTTTTTCAATCGTTGTCGCAACCTCGTCTTGAAAGACGGACGTCACATCCTCCACTTCATGACTGGTTCGTCATTTGTCGTGAGACTACTGATACTAATGGAAGCGTTTCTATGCGTCCACTTCTTCGTTCCATCGACCTTCACGCGCTTGTGTTGATTCTCGTCACTATCGTTAATAACGGCCATCAGCGACGCCATTTTCATCTTGAGGACGTGCGATAGGGTGGATGGCGATGGCTCGTGGCGTGATTGATTCCAGGGAGCGGTAGGCATCCCTCAAGATAAGCTGGCGTTGGGAAAGTCGGGGCATGCTGGTCGTTGTTTGATTGCCGAGTCTGCGGGTGGATCTCCGTAATGGTGTGTGGGCGTGGTTGTCGACCTGTAGAGTGTAGTAGGAGGGTTGCCTAACAACGCACATGAGTCGAACCCGTTTGAGACTGAATATTTGAAAAAAGCAGGCAACGTGACAGAACTTTTTTTGGCAAAAAGAGGTGGTCTTGAAGTTTTTACTATCCGCTTTAAAGCGCCAGCAGATACCGACAAAAAAGTGCAAGCCCTAAAAAAAAGCTGCTTTATGGGGCCAAAAAGCGCGGATTTCGAATGTTTGAAACCCCTCAGTTATTGGCATTTGATATCCGTATCCCCCCAAATTACTACCCGTATCCCCCCCTCAATTATAGGCGTATACCCCCAAAACTGGAATTTGATACCAAGTGCGAACGTGTATACTTAGTGACTGACAGGCTTTTGTTTTTCTCCGAGAAAGCACACAACAAACTCGATAAAACCATACCTGAATGCCGCACCGCTTGTCTTCAACGTCAACGGCATGGACGAGAAACTCATCGCAGTACTCGGCAAGTCGATGAAACAGCACTTGACTGCAGTGGAAAGCAAACGAGACAACGTCAACATCTTTCCGTTCCATGTGTTGCTTTTGTCCACAAACTGTCACGTACTCAAGCGACGTGGTCGTTAGCGTCTGCCACCGATCGGTCATGACGTAAAACTTGTTGTCCTTGACACTTTGGCGGCAGCTTAAATCCAGCACGAGCTTTTTCTTTCCAATGCGTTTTCGTAACGTGTCCAGTCGATCAAAGTCGATCTGGCCGTCGCGGAACACGTAGAACGTGACAATGACATGACTCGCCCCTTGGCCACAAAAAACTGACAATTGTCGGCAGTGATGCCGCCACCCACTTGGAGTCCTCCTGGAAACGCCTCGAGCGCCTCGAGCACGGCGTTTGTATTGTCTTCGGACGTTCCTAACATGATGACGTGACCACCGACTAACCCATCGCGCTTGTACATTCTAAAGAGGATGGACAATGGAGTTTCAGATGGTGGCACCGAGTGAGTGTACGTTCAATTGAGTGGGAGACGCACCGTGCAAACTCGCCCGCACTTTTCGACGCGACAAAGTTCGTGATGGGCTCCGTCTCGTTGCAGTCAGTGAGCGTGGAGCCGACGATCTGCTTCACCTCGCCGCATGGATATCAATGCATGGACGGAAACGCATCGAGTTGAGACGCTTCGTGGAGGAATATAGTCCCACCTTTTTTATAGGATTCCCGATTGTGTCACCAAGGACCTAAAAAGGCCAAAGAAAGGCCTAAGCGGCGATCCCCGCGATACATGTTGGGAAGTTTTAAAGAGGTGGTCTGTGAAATTTTTAAGGGTAGTGTTTAAAGACAACGACAACGTATCCAAACTTCAAGTGATGCACGATGACTGTGGCCGAACAAAACTGCATTATGGGTACATTTTTTAGAGATTTGGGGGGGGATACGGGTAGTAATTTGGGGGGGATACGGATATCAATTGCCTAGTTATTCTCTTCACTGTAAAAGCGCTATTTATAAAGACCGAATTCAATTAGGTCCGATTTGTAGTATCGTTAGAATTCGATTAGGTACGGCGTCAGATTGACGGTTTTATATTACCGAAGCAGATTACTAGCACATTCGAAGATTTCTAACTGATTTTCGCAATACCATTTTCAAGGTCACGAAGCGCCAATCTAATAATATGCGACGCACTGCACTTGTACAGGCATAACGACAAAAGGTATCAGATTGTGGCTCTGTTTTGATGAACTGGACAAGTGATTTCTTCTTTCGATATTGAGAATGAATGTAGCCATTCCGTCGACATGACAACATCGCATCTTCTGAAAACGCTAGTAAGAATAGAAGCACAAAGTGTACACGTATTTCAACTGAAGTAAACATTTTGCGTAACATCGCCCTTAGCAGGTCTCATGACTGGGCCATGGAGTTGAGACGAGCAAGATTTTGTATTAATTAAAAAAACTCATGGACGTATTAGTAGCTACTCTTTTATCGACATTGACAAAACTCGTTGCTCCTTGAACTCTTGACATCACTACTTGTGAGAATGGGTGCTCATGGGTGCGGTACTCAAACGTGAATAAATTAAGTCGGCACAGTCACGTCATACCTCGTTTCTACTGAAACTGTTGTTCATTCGAGCGAATTGCTTGGCCTGAATCGTTGTCGATGCTTGAATGAACGTGCTGCCCGGATGTCGCTTCAGGGCTGCGGATGACATGGGTGTCTGTGGCGTTCGCGGGATGCAAGCCGTTGGCGTCACGATCATCCCTGATGACTGCGCTGGGACCACCGAGTTGATTTGGTATGGATTGGTCGAATACACATCCATAAGAAAGTCCATGGATTCGTCGAAGTCAGGAACGGTCTGTTTGTTGTCAGTGCCATGGGTCTCCCATGATGACGGGTACGTTGTGTTATCGAGAAAAGCACTGGAGATCGTAGACGTGTTTAATTGGCTAAAGTCGGCGGTCATCATGCCGACAGAGATGGGCAACGAGTCTCCGATGAGAGAAGTGGACTGGGGAGTGAGAGGTGATGTGTGCAGAGGCATGGCTGGTAGTGACGTCGTTCTTGCGAGCTCGATAGTTGGTGCAGCGAGTCCGACTGCATCAGTGTGGAGCGCACATTGGTAGTCGGATGCGTGCACGTTAGCACAGGGATAGATGATGTGGTAGGGATAGCTAACCATTCCTTTCATGGGTGGGGTCTGTAAAGTACCGTTTCGGTTGCGGAGTCCGCGCATGCGACGGGCAAGCTTTTCCCGATACTTTTGAGCGTGCGTTTGTGTTTGACGGACCGTGCGAGTCGCTACCATCTCGGCAATGACCTTCCACGGACCTTTTGGGAATGTCTCCATGGCGCGCAGAAACCGCTCATGTTCGGCTTTAGTCCAAGTGCCTGAAGCCATGACGGTCTCACCTTTGGCATCCAATTGTTGTTGCTCGCGGTCCAGTGACTCGGCGACGCGAACCGTGCCGTCTTTCACGATCAAGAGGTCTTTGCGATCTAGCTCAATGATAGGGGGAGATGAGAGATTGAAGTCGTCATAGCCACTTTCCTCTCCTCGTGTGATAACTTTAGCGACGCTCGGTGCAGTCTTTTTTTCTTCATGGAGCATGGAGTCGTCGGCACGATGTAGATGCCGCTCAGCCATTCCGAAAGACATGAAACTCTAGTCTTGTCACTATGCTCAAGAAGCTTGCGTGAGTAAGAAGTGGATGACGATCTTCCTGAGTGACTCGTCCGAGGTTCTTTGTCGCACAGCCTTTAGTTTGCCGATCTGGTTCCTACTGACAACAGCGAGACGAAATGTGTCGAGCCGATGATGGTCCTACGTTGATAGCGAGCGTTGGAGGTTACACCGAGTGGGAGAGCGTTAGTCCTTTAATTGTGAAATTCGAGAATGAGCTGTTTAAAAAAGTAGGTCCTTCGATTTCCAATCTCCTCTGTTTTTCAACGTCTGTGTGGTTGCATTGACGTTGCTCAAGACAGCCGAGATCCTATTGCTGCTAGCGCCAGGCCGAACAGCCTCTGTCAGTGATGCCTTCCTTAATCTGCACTGTCTATGAGTTTGCTCCGACCCGCAGTCAGTCGTTGCATTGAAGTGATGCATTTGGGAATTCGACCTAGATAGTTAATACAGCCAAATGCTGGCGTTGCAAAAGAAAGTAGTTTGGTCCCGAGTGGACAAAATCCAGCATTTCGTAATGGTTCGAGTCGTCAACTCATTATTAGCAAAAAGGCTGCAGTTCTTTATTTTGCTCAAAAACACGGCTTTTGATTATGATTCAGTTGCTAGAAAACAGTATGGCAAGTCTAACACTCACAATACACGTGACCGGGGAGAAGAGACAGTCGGCAACATTGTGAATAGACCAACTCTACTAAAGATGCTGTGAGAAACCGACTTGTTTTCGTACGTTTTTATTTCACAGTACATGCGCTATACAAGTGTTAAGACGTTGCACAACACTGCGCCTGTATCCTACGCGCCATCACACGGTTGGCTCTCAATGAACGTTTGAAGAGGGCAAGTGTTGAAGACAAAAGAGACAATCTTTAGAAAAGCGACAATTGTTGATAGATGGACATTTACTATGAAAGCGGCGGACGACTTTCGAGGTAGCCACGAGTTTTAACCTTGCAGCTGTGAGGAGGAAAAATTTTACTGGTGCTTCAGCGCTGCCATCTGGCGATTGCTCTCTCTCTGTTTAAGCGTTTGCTACACCCGCAGGTCCGACGGAAAGTGGTAGGCATTCGTGCGTCCCACATGCAAGGCTCCAATTAACAAGTACAAAGACCACACGGTGAGGCATCAATACCGACGAAGGATTTTAATATCACTTTTGCATAATTTCGATGCTTTAGCATTTATAGGCGAGTTTTCTACTAATTCATGTACAGTATTCATTTTCTCCTCGAAGTATCACGTTTGTCGCAACGCATATCCGCGAGTGAACAAGGCTGATAAGACGATGTATATTCTGGACCACTAGTTGCAGCA
The DNA here is from genome assembly GCA_026184515.1 of Peronosclerospora sorghi. Taxonomy (NCBI): domain Eukaryota; phylum Oomycota; class Peronosporomycetes; order Peronosporales; family Peronosporaceae; genus Peronosclerospora; species Peronosclerospora sorghi. The sequence continues at coordinate 2,944,543 of CM047587.1, read as the reverse complement.
CCACGTCCTTGGTTAGATATTCGGTTTAGAAAGTAAGACATAGCGCGTTCGTGACGTTGCACGCCTTTCTAAGCTCGCGTGACGTTGCAGGCCTTTCTAAGCTCGCATGTTGTGACAAAACGAGACTCGCCGCACTGGTAAAAAAATGTACGTTTTGATGTTTCCACTGTCCAGTGAAGAAGATACTGAAGGGAAATTTGGTAAAAACGTCACAGATTTAGAAAAATACAATCGTATTTTGCTCACTTCTCAACTAAATAACAAATAGTTCACCTCGTTACTAAAGAACGGATCGTGTATGTGCACGTCTAGTACGCACAACTCATAATCCCCATAGGATAGGATACACTAGATTAAGGTGCTAAGCTCTTGACGCACCATTTTCTGTGTGGCTTCATATTTTTGGAACGAACTTGGCCTTTTGCTACTTCCCACTCTCACCCATCACATCTCTGACGTCAAAGCGAACCAGACCTTACGCATGCTTCAATAAAAACTAATCCACCCCGTCGAAACCAGTCATTGCGTAGCCAGCCATCGAATTTGTTGAGAGTTGTCACCCTCCATCCTTGCGTAGATAGTGAGAAACTTGTGTCGTAGATGTAAAGCAATAGCTCCAATATACTAAAAACGTCTTAAGTCAATATTACAGCAACCAAAAATCCGTTGACCGTGAAAATAACACCCGAAGGCAGTTCGCAGATAGTAGAAGAAGATATCAAGTCAGGGACGTGTTTAATTGAATGTGTATTGAGAAGTGATTATCTATCCTAACATGCAATAAGCATAAGAGTTGAAGCTTTAGCGATCCTACATGTTATCGGTACCTAATTACACGTACTAGTCCGACCGTGGTCGAGTGGTTCACTGCTCAGTACAGGACCGGAAGATCCCGGGTTGGATCCCGGGCCAAACCAAGCTGGGGTGGTTTCATCAGTAAGTGTAATATGACGAATCAAACCTATTAATACGAACTAAGATCTTTAAGTACGCTAGTTATCTCTTAAAGGTACGAAATTATCAAGGTATAAATAAAAGGGCGAGAACCCCACTTTTGCTAGTGGCACACCCCTTTTTTGCTAGGGGCACACCCCTTACAAAAATAGTCAGACTTCCACTTTTTGACCAATTGCATCATTCCATACTAAAGAAAAAGCCTTGCTAGTAGGAAACGCTCCCCCCCCCTCCGCTGCGACTGGATCTCTGCGGCACAGCGGCCTTCTCGTCCCTTTTGTTGCTACAGCTGAAAGATTGCCCACACTTTATCCTTCAATAAATCGCCAAGAAGATCTGCTTCCTAAACTTTGAAGCGTATCCATCGACGTATGAGCATGGAGGCCAAGCAGGACGCGCTGGTGGATGTTATCCGTGCCATTATTGGACCTAGGGATGTGTCACGTGAACATATCTTGGCGATACTTAAACAAGCGGGAGATGATCCAAATAAAGCCGTGGATTTGTTTTTTCAGACCGAGGCTGCAAATGGCATCGCACCAAAGGTTAACGACGTGGAACCTGACGACGCCCTACCACGCCTTCTACAAAGATGCGGAGGTTGACCTCGTGCAGATTCCTGGGGTAATTGGAGAGTACGGTGTGACTGCCGGTCATGCACCCGTTCTTGCTCAGCTTAAGCCTGGTGTCATCAAAGTGCATGTCGAACGTGAAAAGGATGTGCATAGCTTTTTCACGGCCGGTGGATTCGCTCTCATGCACGCTAATTCGGTTACGGATGCTTGTGTCGAGCTCGTCAAAGTTGAAGAAATTGACCCAGAGGCGGCTCAAGCTGGTCTCACCAAGTACCAAGCACAACTAGCTTCGGCCCCTGAGGGATCAGAGGAGAAACTGAACGCCCAAATCGGAGTTGAAACCCACGCAGCGATGGTTGCTGCTGTTTCTAGCAACTAAACTGGCGACGAAGTTGTAGACTTTCTGGTCCGTAAAGCAACAAATAACTACCCGTCCAGTTCCTTTTGGCGCGTATACTAGAGAACTTTTTCTATTACTTGCATCCTGAATCTTATTGATGATTTTATGTGGACAACTCGAGTGGCTAAAAGTATTGACAAGCAGGAAGGTACCCGCAACGACATGACTCGAATGAAAATTGTTACGTCGAAGTGTTACCGACAACTTGCGCTTTTCAAAGTGAAGTATTCGAAATGCGTTAAACACTTCCGTCCGAATTGTGACTGATTGTTCATAACTGCCAGTTGCAATGAGTTCATCAATGTGTCACTCAGAAGTCAGGAGATCACTGCAGCGAGAGCCCAAAGCCACTGGCACGGATGAAGATGCCATGATTTGGTGCACAGCTAAAATATTTCTCGCCGTCAATGGTGCCGCTGTTCTTGCCTTTTTTTACAAAGTAACCCTAACCCTAGGGGGTGCCTTATTATTAGCCGGTATTTTATTATAGTGGGGTGTGCCCCTAGCAAAAGTGGGGTGTGCCCCTAGTCTGGCCCTAAATGAAAATATACATATACCCGTACAAACCGTAATATCGAATATTTTCAACACACTCGTCGAAACACGCTAACATCCCCTGATCAGGTAAGAAATGTCCTCCTGATCAGTTCCGCCTTACACGAGATCAAACTGGCGAAGAGTTTTTCGCCTTGGCAGCGAGTATAGGAAAAAACAACCCAGCCTCACTTTTGTCCGAGACCTTTCCTGATCACCCTCACGCTGATCAGAGATAGCGCACCAAGGCTAGTCCGTCGGGTATACAATGTGAGCTTGGAAAGAAGAAAATATAAACGGAGGATTCTCCCGGGGATCGGTAGTTTTGATGTGGTTGGTGAGGATAATGATAACATAGTAAGTTTTTGAGCAATATTTGAAGTGAACTCACGACTACGATGGTATAGGATGTCAATATGTTGGTACGATCGTGGTCGACCGGCTTTTCGTCACTGCGAAATATCGCTGTCGATAGTCCACAACCCGGTCATGCTCGTTGCCCGTCGAGAGTCTATACTACAAAGAAAAGCAAATGCAACACGGTGTCGTCATTAGGTTGATAAGTGGCTACTTTCGTTTTCTCCCTTGGTCGAGCACTTTTCCGTCGGTGTGCCCCAATTTTCCGTAATATGGACATTGGCAAAGCTCACGCTGTACTCTGAACGCATTCGCTGTTCCTCAGTCTTAATCAACGGACTCAGATTGAACTCTGTCGCTTGATGTGCACGTTTGTAAGCACTTTCACAATCTACTCTTTTCCAAATTGAGTAGGATGTCTCAAGGAAACTGTGTGACAAGCAGATTGCAACGTTATATCCTACCGATGCTCCTCATCTTGGCCCTGATACGCAGAACTTCGTTGCCGTGAAACAAGACGTTGCCGTCTTCGATCGTTTCCATGCTGTAGAGTTTTTGTTCAGGTCGAACGCTTCAGCTATGGTTTTTATATACACCCTGTCCTGATTACATTGTCTCTTTCGCGATGGTGAACATCTTGTCGCCCTTATACCAAAACCTTGGACATCAGGCTCCAAATCTCTACTTGCGAACACGACTTTCTACGAAGATTGATACTTGCTTTCTCTTTGCTACAACCATGCATATCAGTAAAAAGCCAATGAAATAAAAGTCAATCTCTAAACATGTTTCTATTACGTAACGGGCAGTGGGAACCACGCACAATCGTTATTGATCAAGAAACACGCAGTATATAATGTGTGTTTCCCACGAATAAGCAACCGACTTACTCGGAGTCTGCGAGATAGACGAGACCGAGTTCCTTGCGAATTTGGTCCATAATAGTCATGATCTGGAGTGATTCGTTTAACGGGTACTCGTCCGTTTCGAGTTTTTTGCTCTCAATAGCCTTCATCACTGCCTCAGCTTCGTAGAGAAACCCCTGTGAGCCTCTGTAGTTAAAAGTGACTTGAGAATCTGGCACCGGGAGAGGAAAAAGAGTCTTGGTCTCGTTCTGCGAGCCATCGTCCAAGTACTTAATCACTCTCACTTCTGTTGCCGTGTGAGCTGGTGCAGGAACATGAATGCGTCCCTTGCTACCAGTAATTGTCACAATTTCGTCTAGGGTAGTCAGCATTGAATACTCAATGGTAGCGAAGCGCAAATCGCTATATTCTAGCGTGATGGAATTGTAAACGTCCACTCCTCCATCACTGAGTTTTCCTGCTGACTTTATCTTGTCCGGTTTAGCACCAAAGACCATGGAGGCAAAAGCTAGTGGATAGATACCCACATCGAGTAGACCGCCGCCTCCAAGCTCTTTCTGCCACAGACGGACATTGTCTGTCTCAACCTCTACGCCAAATGCTGCGTACACATGACGTACGTCGCCAATCTCCTTGTTCGCCAATAGCTCACGGACGTAACGAATAGCAGGAAAAAATCTCGTCCACATTCCTTCCATCAGAAAAAGTTTCTTCTCTCGAGCCAGGGCAATGGCACGAGTCACTTGACCTACGTTCATACCCATGGGTTTCTCAACCAGAACATGCTTGCCATGAGTTAAAGCCAAGATCGTGTGCTCGTAATGCCACGGATGAAGCGTGCCAATGTAGATAATGTCCACGCGAGGATCCGAGACAAGACCTTGATACGAATCGTATGCGTTTGGCATCCCATGTTTAGCGGCAAAAGCTTTCGCATGAGGCATCGAACGAGCTGCACAGGCGTAGAGTTTGACGTTCGGAAGCGAGGTTAGGGCACTTGCAAAATCTGATGCAATGCGGCCACAACCGAGAAAGCCCCAATGGAGGACGGGGGAGGAAGGGCAGCTCATGGAGACGCCACGTTACAATTTCCAAGGTGCTCTACGGTACAAATCGAACTGGTACTTCAGTCAGTCAGTCACCAAGTGGACATGATCCTGTCACTCTCACTTGAGTGCCCTCTTCCGATCTTATTACAGACGTCCCTCCGAAACTTTATAGCCTCGGTGGAAGGTGGAACCTATAACGTATCGGAGGGTATAAGCTAGCGGGAAAAAATAATTATAAGATTTCCACACAGGAACGACAGCGGTGGAAGCCGAAACTTATAAAGTACTGAAATTTATTATGTAGCAGGGGATAAGATTTTAGAGGGATGACCGTATTAGCTTTTCGTACTTACGGGTAACATGCCCACTTTAAGAAAAAGGTGAAAAACGCGGAAGCGGTCAGTCGCTCTCTTTCTCTCGTTCTTTCACATCCCTGTAGCTTCACTCGGGAGGAGCCCAAGGATTCCCGCGTGCACCTATTCGAAGCTCCTTCATCTCATCTTTCGAATCGTGTCGTTCTCTCCGTTTCTTCTTCCCTACAAGTCAACATCTTTCGCGTCAAAATGAAGTGGCTGCGGTCCGCCGAGATGGAATACATTTCACTTATCGTCAATGAAGATGCAGCGCACGATTGCGTGCAGAAATTGGGCAATCTTGGTGTTTTGGAATTCACAGACCTGAATCCAGAGCTCACACCGTTCCAGCGCCGCTATGTGAACTACGTGAAGCGGTGTGACGAGATGGAGCGCAAGTTGCGGTACTTTGACGTGGAGTTGGCCAAGTTTAATATCACGCCCAAGCCTGCGGGATCGATTGACCGCTTTCTCGCTGGCTCAGCAGACATTCGCTATGGCTCACAGGACACGGCAGCTCGAGCGCTGGATACGTTGGAACGATTGTTGGAAGACAAGGAACAGGAGCTCCAGCAACTGAATTTGATGCATGAAAAGCTGACGAGGGAATATAATGAACGCAAGGAGCTACAAGAAATTCTCGCACGCGCTGGCGAATTTTTCGAGATTGAGAGTAAGTGGTCCGTTCATGCCTCGTTCATTTCGTCTTGCACTGACTTGTGATTGTTTCATGTAGTTCCTGAAGTCCAAACACGCCATGGATCTCGAACGGCGTCACGCACGGGAGGGTACAGCGTTGTCGAGTCCAGTGCTGCAATGACAGCGGGAGAAGACGCGTTGACGCTGCGTTTTCGCAATGTCACGGGCGTCGTGCCCGCGGACGAACGACTCAAGTTTGAGCGAATGATCTTTCGCACGACACGCGGCAATTGCTTTACGCGGTTTTCACCCATTGACGAGCCGTTGGTTGATCCAACCAATGGGCAGCCGGTCATCAAGCACGCATTTGTCATTTTCTTCCAGTCCACGTTCATTGAGAATAAACTGCGCAAGATCTGCGATGCGTTTCACGCGAGACTGTACTCTTTACCACCAATCGATGATCGTGCGGCGATAGCCCACTTGATCCAGAGCAATGCGGGGGAGCTGAATCAGAGCAGTCACATTCTGCGTCGTAATCGAGAGAGTTGTGTCCTCTTGTGTCGAGATGTGGCCGAGACGCTCGAGTCATGGAAGTGGTCGGTGCTACAGGAAAAGGCAACCTATCATGCTCTCAACATGTTCCGTGCTGATGTGAGTGGCATGCTCCGTGCGGAAGGCTGGGTCATCAAAGAAGCCTTAGCGAGTGTACGTCATGCCGTCACGCGTGCCCACACGACGGTCGATGATAAATCCATGCCATCGCTCGTGGATTCCGTGGCCAAGCCGTGGCCCGTCCCGCCAACATACTTTGAGACCAACAAGTTCACGGATGCGTTCCAGAATTTCGTTGAAACGTACGGCTGTCCTCGCTATCGTGAAGTGAATCCGTCCGTGTTTACGGCTGTGACGTTTCCATTCCTATTTGGTGTCATGTACGGGGACATTGGTCACGGTCTCTGTGTCATGCTCTTTGGTTTGTATCTGATTCTGACGGAACGTCGTCTCGACCAGCCAGGAAACTTGGGCGAAATGACGGCTTCCATCTATGGAGGACGGTACATGCTCTTTATGATGGGTGCGTTTGCCATCTACGCCGGTGTAATCTACAATGATTTTTTCTCGCTCCCACTGAACTTGTTTGGCTCCAAGTTTGTGTATCCAGAAGACTGTCTTGACTCGCACCGTCGCGACGTCAAGTGCGTTGCCGAGTACAATATTCACGGCCACATGACGTATGTCAACGCGACGGACGTTTCAAATGGCGACAATGTGTACGCGATGGGACTAGATCCAATCTGGAAAACGTCGTCCAACGAACTGCTGTTTTTTAATTCGTTCAAGATGAAGATTTCAGTGATTTTTGGGATTGTCCAGATGACGTTTGGCATCCTACTCAAAGGCTGGAATAGCTTGTATTTCCGCGAGTACGCGACATTCTTTTTTGAATTCGTGCCGCAGCTTGTGTTTGCCGTCTCGCTCTTTTGCTACATGGTCGTGTTGATTGTCTTGAAATGGAGCATTAACTGGACCGAGCGCATGAAACATAAGGTGTGTCCGTACAATTTCGCGGGGGATCACACGGGCTGTCGTCCACCTTCGCTAGTGAATACGCTCATCAATATCGCACTCGCACCTGGCAACGTGGTCGATCCGCTCTATCAAGGGCAACTGGAGACGCAGCAACTCTTGTTCCTGCTCGCGTGCTTGTCGGTGCCGGCCATGCTGTTCATTAAGCCTCTTTACTTGAAGATTCAACACGATCGCACAGCACCTGCCACGAATCCGCACGTGGAGGACGAAGCCGAGGGCGAGCACTTGGTTGATCGGCCTCACGGTCATTCGAGCGGCGACAAGGACGAGTTTGAATTTGGGGAAGTGGTGATTCATCAAGGCATTGAGACGATTGAGTTTGTCTTGGGAATGGTCTCGAATACCGCGTCGTATCTACGACTCTGGGCGCTCAGTCTCGCGCACTCGGAATTGGCAACGGTCTTTTGGGAGAAAACCATGCTCTCGAGTATCAACAGCGACTCGTTCCTGGCAATTTTCATTGGTTTTGCTGTTTTTGCCCTCACGACGTTTGGCGTGATCCTGGGAATGGATGTGCTCGAGTGTTTCTTGCATGCCTTGCGTCTGCACTGGGTGGAGTTTCAGAACAAATTCTATAAGGCCGATGGCCACAAGTTTTATCCTTTTTCCTTCAAACACATGATTCAAGCGGCGCAACAGGCCTAGAAAAGGTCGTTCACAAGTATCCCACCAAGAAAAACAAAAAAGTGTTTTTTTCTTAAGCCGATCAAGATTTGCTTTTGCTTTTTTCGCTTGTTATTAAACCTACTTGGTAGGTTTGGTTGCCTTTTTCTCGCGTTCGCTAGACGAGTAGAAAGAATCGGGTAAGTGAGTGGGGTGGGGTCGGCTTATATATATGGCAAATGGCGCTTACAGTTGTTGGTACTGTTTGCGTAAATTACTCGTGGCACTCAGATCGTGCACGCGTTCCAATGTTTTCGTGTCGGCATAGAGATAGCCTACTCCACCTCCGATGAGAACGCCACCCGTGATGGTTAGAAATTGCACGTCGTGGAAATGGCCCGAGCACTGAAATCCCCAAAAAAGCACTTTTTTCACTTGAAATAGAAATGCAACCAAACACACGTGAAACAAATACGTTACTTGTCATGGCGGCCGTCACAGCGGCGCCAATGGCACCACCGACGCTTGCACAGTACTCAATCTGGCGTCGTCGACGGTCAAACCACACCTTTTCTTCAAGCGTAAGACGAGCGGGGCAGTGAAGGAGCGGGATGCGGTTCTGAAGTTGAGGTCATTCTTCAAACTACTCGTATTTGATTTCAAAATTCAATACCCGTCGAAATCGTTACATGTGTTTTGAAAATCTCGCCGGTTACACATCTGGTCCATCAATTTGAAAAGATGGAACTGCACGCGCGACGGGCCACGTAGATGCAAGATATGACAAAAGGGAAGTAGGATCGATGGCTTACTATTAAAATAGTCTGTCTATTTTTTGGTTTTAATCGTTAAAGCTAAGTAGGACTATTTTAGGTAGCACTTTGTATTTCATAGTCATTAGTAATTAGTGCCATCTGTGTCATGTACTCTCTACGGCACTGATAGCTAATGTGATGTGTGGCACCCAACAGATGGAAGTGTGCCATAAATTCAGCGTGCATATTTTCAAGTTAGGATAGCTAACCACTTCTTAATTAACATTCCGTTGGTCAAGTACCTGGTTTGGTCTACTTCTACTACTTACTGCAAGCTGTCTACGGGTATGTGGTAAAGTGTGCCATAAAATTGGGCCTAATTAAGGGCTTTATTATGGGCCTAATTAGGGGCCTGACTGCGGACACAAATTGGGTACGTAATCTTGTACGATTGTGTGTACCACGGTGTATATAGTTGCGTGTACAAGCGTGATGCACAAAAACAGGACATAGACGGGACACTGGGAGATGGGACGGTCACATACAGGTACTCAACGAACAGCAACGAACATCGAAGAATGACGGATAAATCAGGTCGACTGGTCGACGGAGGACGCTGGAATGGGTAGTTCTGATTGGTGGATATTAAGGTAATTGGTAGTTCTTAGGATTTAAGCAATAATAAAGTTCTCCTTTTGCGTGCGATCTAGCAGATCGTTTTAGGGACGGCACCGTTGCGCCTCCCTCTCTAATATACACCTCTACGTCCCGGGCGGGAGCACTTTGTGCGTTTTGGCCCACCGGCAGGCGTAGAGTGTTGAGAACTCATCGCAACTCCGCCCACTGTGTCAGCGGTTCTTCTTGTGAAGGTTTTTGGTTTCGGGAACGTGATTGAGCAGTGCTCTCACCTCATCCCCGTTTGGTTTACGTTTGACCCCTAGAGTTCGACTGCTGTAAGCGCCCCACTGGAACTCTAGGTGGATTTAGTAAAATTTACCCCCCTCGTAGGTCTAGGCTAAGAATACAGTTATTTTTGGTATTCTATTAGATGATAAAGATTAGAGGCTCCGTGATCGGGCAGTGAAGACTTCCGCTGCCTGATCAAGTACCCCTTCGCCGGTCAACACCTGATCGACACTCTGCAACTTGCGACCCGCGTTCATTTGCTCGCAACTCGCGCCAACTAGTGCCTGATCGACTAAATCGATCAGACCGATCAGACCGATCAGACCGATCAGGTCGATCAAGCCGATCAGACCGATCAGACCGATCAGGTCTGTAACAGGGTTACATTTGAGTTACATTTAGTGTTGGTGTACATGAGTACACTACGGTTGAGGTCAGTATTGACCGAGTTGAAAGGTCTCGAACCTTTGGTTATTTTAACCAATCATGGCAGGGGCCCTTGGTGTGGTGGTGTGTCAGCCATCCACGTATCAGTACACAGGTGTGTACATTACATTTTAGCTAGGTACGAATTGGGTATATTCTACCTAGGATTACATATAGTTTACATTAGTTTAAATTAATTTAGGCTAATTACATATATTAAATATAAATCATTTTACATAAATACTTAAGACTGCTAGGCGCGCGACCACGCCCGGTCGCGCGCGCAGTGAGTATTGGAGCCTAAGGGAGTTCTCCCTTACGCTACCTCCCTTTATAAGGGAAGTCTTGTCACAAGGGGTTAGCGAAAGCTATCTGTAAACCACCCCGGGAATCTTGGCCTCGAGTAGGAGAGCTCTCTCCTACTAAGCCCTTTTATAAGGGCGTATCGGCTAAGTAGCGGCGAACGCCGCTTAAAGGAAAGTCTTCCTCTGTGCGCTAGCCGCACCGTGCGTGTACGCACCCGGCTACATTTGGTAGCACTTGGAGTCAATCCAACACCTGTGTTGGTGATCAACATCCTCTGCAAGGGATGGATCAGGACGATTGGGGTAAGATAACCCCCATCCAACAGGAAGACTTTAAAAGGCTGTTACCCATATTGGGTGAGGATGGCATGCGTCATCTAGTGGAGCATGGCCTCGATGCCGTGCGTGAAAGGGTGAATGCCCTTATCGCCCATGGGGCGAGTCTTCGCGGGAGTTATTCCGCGCCTACGGGGGTGCGCCCTCCGATGTCCTTTAAGATAAAGGATTCACCGGAGAGAAAGGTGAAAACCTTTATGTGTGGCTTCGAGAGGTTGAAACCGCATTCGCCACCGCGAAAGTGATCGAGGATCACCTGCAAGTGGGACTTGCACTGACCCATATTACGGGCAAAGCCCGTACATGGGCGTTTACGTGTCAGGATTCGGTCACGACCGTGTTCCCGAACTGGGGAGTCCTTAAGCAAAAGCTTATGGACAGGTATGCAACGCCTGATCTGGTTCTCCAGAATCTGATGACGTTTTTGAGGTGCCGTCAGTGTGGAGAAGCGTGCCCAAAATTTGGCACACTTCTGGTCAAGTTTTGTCAAGGCATTTGGTCTAATTTCGGATTGGTTTAAACAAGGGGGGATTTTCAGCCTATCAGACTCAACAAGTGTCAAGAACGCAAGTTTTGGTGAGTCACCCGACTTTGGGTATTTTACATATTTATGTGGGGGTACATTTAGGGACTATAGGGTAGTAGTATTTTAGTTGTGGTTTTACCTTTTAGGACAGAGGTTATACCTTTAAGTAAGGAAATCTTTTATCTTTAGGATAAGTGGCTAAAACCTCTTCCGGTATTGGTTCACACCACAGCTAGAGGTCGCCGTTCTTCCCTTTTCGTACACTAGTCGCCTCCGCCCGCCGCGGAGTGTTTGGGGGCAGAGGGTCGAATAATCCCCTCTCGCCCATTATACCCGGTCTGGACGCGCCGCACGCGCACTTTGGCCCACCGGAAGTCCCTCGACGGGAGTACGATTTGGCGATCTCAACACCTCAACTCAAGTACGTTTGGAACGTGCTATTCACTGGATTGGTCTTGGCGTGGAGATATCGTTTGTGGAGTTTCACGAGCATATTGGGTCTTTACGCGGACATATTGGCTTGTTTTAATATTGGTTGGAAACTAGACCGGTTTTCGTCTTATTTCGTATTGGTCAGGAACTAGACCGGAACGGTCGGTCTACCCTCTATTATTCCGTATTGGTCAGGTCTTGATCGTTTGGACGATCGACCTATTGGGAGTTATCTCTTGGAAGTGTTTTTGGTCTGTTTGTGTCTGGGGTGAAGAGTTCCGCCCCAGAGATACCTCAGATCGGTCTTCTATATTCAAGACCGCTTCGATCCAATCTGCGATCCCGATCCACCGAGTGTGTAACTAGCCCATTCCATCGGGTACACAAGGTGAGATGGACACTAAACAATCGGACCAAGTGGGTTCTGATGACGACCGGTCGTCTGCTTGCAGCGGACGATAGGACCAGATCTCGAGTGGTGGTCCGCGGAGTACCCCTCCGAAAGTTGGAAGGCTGGGCGCGATGGTGGTAGTCAGGTTATCGATGCTAATGTTTTCGATTTCGGACTTGACTCCACCACATCAGGGCACTAGGGACTTAGAGACATATGTCCAAGGACTGAAGACGCTGTTGGCAGGGATGTACGCAAAAGCGTATTCGGACGATGTGTCCATCCCCGTCTTCATGGGAGGCCTGAGAGAATGGCCAGCACGTTCGGAACTGTTCCGATGCCGACCCCAATCCCTGGTGGAGGCGTTTAAGATGGAGTTTAACGCCGAGAGGAACTTTCGTTCCTCTAAGGTGGGTCCTGAACCCATGGACCTGAGTCAGGTTGAAGTGGAGGGGAAACCTTCCGCTAAGAGTCACTCTGACTCTTTTTCGCAGAGCTTCGGGGAGGAGCTCTTAGCTATGTTGCAGCGGCGTGGGCCGCTAAGGTGCTTCCTATGTGGAAGCGTGGATCATCTGCGGAACAGATGTCCACAAAAATCCCCAGCGAGATAGTCGCTGGAAGGGGACGAGAGCGGCAAAAAGGCCCTCGCCCAAGCCGTCGGGAAACAGCGGCTCCCAATAGGTGCGGGTCGCCTTACTGGGGGGACCCCTCATTGCTGTTAATCTGTATCCGGGTGCGTACACGCACGGTGCGGCTAGCGCACAGAGGAAGACTTTCCTTTAAGCGGCGTTCGCCGCTACTTAGCCGATACGTCCTTATAAAAGGGCTTAGAAGGAGAGATCTCTCCTACTCGGGGCCAAGATTCCCAGGGTGGTTTACAGATAGCTTTCGCTAACCCCTTGTAACAAAACTTCCCTTATAAAGGGAGGTAGCGTAAGGGAGAACTCCCTTAGGCTACAATACTCACTGCGCGCGCGACCGGGCGTGGTCGCGCGCCTAGCTCCGCTAATGCCTTAACGTCAAGGTTCCCTTATTAAGGGTGTAGATAAAGGGAGGGTTCCCTTTAGCTACTGCACTCACTGCGCGCGCGACCGGGCGTGGTTGCGCGCCTGGCAATCTTAAGTATTTTTGTAAACTGAATATATTTAATATGTAATTAGCCTAAATTAATCTAAACTAATATAAACTATATGTAATACTAAGTAGAATATTCCTAATTCGTACCTAGCTAAAATGTAGTGTACACACCCGTGTACTGACACGTGGATGGCTGACACACCACCACACCAAGGGCACCTGCCCTGATTGGTTAAAATAACCAAAGGTTCGAGACCTTTCAAATCGGTCAATACTGACCTCAACCGTAGTGTACTCATGTACACCAACACTCAGTGTTACCCTAATGTAACCCCGTTAAATCCTCTCCATCAAGACTACTGCTTACGCAATAAACAAAATTTTGTTGGAGAACTCCAACGCCGTACCTCTGGCTGTACATTGTTCACCCTCAGCGGTTCTATGGACGCAAACTATTCCGACTGCTCGGAAGTGGATGCCCTTGGGGAGCTCTACCCAATGGCTGGCCATGTTGATAGCGCCGAACGGCGCTATCAGTCATCCAAACCATTTCCCACACGTGGGGAAAACGCACTAACTCGTGCGCCACCGTTACCCGCTAGGGGTGGTACCTCCAGGATGCCACAGGCAACCACCACCAATTAAACGTCCTTGGTTCAAGAGGCCCGACGTGCCGGACGGGCACGGAAGGGACCTCGCGACCCTCAAAAGAGGGCTAAGAACGCGGTCAAGAGGGGTTTATCCTCTTATACCCCTGGTCCAG
>CM047587.1:2877788-2930693 GCA_026184515.1 Peronosclerospora sorghi | reverse complement strand
CAATTAAACGTCCTTGGTTCAAGAGGCCCGACGTGCCGGACGGGCACCTAAGGGACCTCGCGACCCTCAAAAGAGGGCTAAGAACTCGGTCAAGAGGGGTTTAGCCTCTTATACCCCTGGACCAGCGGCTATACTGCCGCGTGAAATTGCGCATCGGAACCAACTCCGGGCCCGGCTACTAACGCCCAAACATTATTCCGTTAAGTCCTACCGGACGCGCCTCGGGAAACAGGCACGCGGTGCCCTCTTGGATGTTCTCCGCGAGATTACCCTTGTTCTCCTGAGGGACGAAAGCGTCGAAGACGCAGAACAGGCGTTCCGCGCCTGGGCGGAAAGGGAGAAACACCTCCCCATTTCCGATGCGCTGTACAACAGCTTTTCCGAACACGACGTTCGGGTAGAGAGAGCGCTACGCGCCTATGCTCAGGCCAAAGCGCAAGGGCAATTGCCTGCCCCTATTATACGCGCTCTTCTCTCGATGTGGTGACGGAGAGCAATGCAAGCACAGCATCTGCCTCCGGCGAACTCCCAGCTATTGGGAGTGAAGGGTCTTCTTCAGCCCCTTCGGTCATTGACTCTCAGTGGGATTCTCCCGCTCGAAGCGTCAACGACGTCACGGCAATCCTGCCGCAGGGGAGTCTCGTACTCCCACGAGTTCTGGTAATGTGGATACCCTTTCCACTTCACCAGGTACTGGGTCTCACCCCGGTGATGGCGTAGTGCCATCAGGCGTTCCACATGATAATGTGGCGTACCCTCCGTATCGAGCACTGGAGGAGGGGGTCGCGCTATTGCGGCGTGACTTCCACGAGCGCTGTGATCGGCACAGACTTTGCATCCAAGATGCTCAGGAGGAACTACGCAACGAGGGGAGTGCGAATGAACGCATCGAGGAGCGGCTTGCCTCCCTCGAGTCTCTCGTTGCGGAGCTTCAGGGTCGTATTTCAACCCTGTCGAAGATGTTCCGACCTGTCGTGCCTTTCGGCTATCCAACTTCTCACCCTCCTCCAAGAGGGGACCCGCCTCCGGGTCCTGATATGGCTTAATCATACCTACGTAAAAGGTTGGATGCGTACGCATTGCCTTTGGAATATCCAAGGTGTATGCCAATCCCTTTCGGGCTAGCACCTTGAAAGGCCCCACAAACCTGGGGCGCAGTTTGTTTCTAACACATTAGAAACTTCATGTGTAGGAAGATTTCTAGCGATTAAAAAACACTTTATCCTACTTTATACGCCTTTTTGTTACGCCGGCCCTTGCGGTCGTCCTGTTCCTTTTCCTTGTCTTGGCTTTCCGCCATGGAATCGCAAACGTGTCGTAAGACACTAAGGCGCGTCGATAAAAACTTATTGATATGCTTTCGCACAGATACAGGGATTACATCGGGGAATCCTCCCCCCTTAAGCCCTGGGCCACACACACGTGGCGTCAACGGAACCCTCGGATTTACTAATCCGTTCACATAAAACGGGGTAAACCACGTAGATGCATGTACCGAATTGTTGATAGCAAATTAAACCATCGGAAGCATCTCACTCCAACTCTTTGGATAATCCGGACATAAACTCCGGAGAATATCCTCCACAACGCGATTAACGCGTTCCGTCTGACCGTCCGTCTGCGGATGATCCGCAGTGGACATGAGGAGATTGGTGCCTAGCACCTTAAACAACGCTCCCCAGAATTGTCCCGTAAAACGGGGATCCCGATACAACACAACGGAATCGGGTAGACCATGCTGTCGAAAGACACGGTCTAGGAACACTTTCGCTGTTCCTTGTCCATCAATGGACTCTGGAACCGCCGCCAGGTGAGCCATCTTGCTCAAAAGTTCTACAAAGACCAAAATGACGGTGTTCCCGGCCTTATCCTTCGGAAAACTGAAGATAAAATCCGTACTAATGGATTTCCAACACTACGTTGGAACCGATAAGCTCGCCAAAGGCGCAGCTGAACTTGCAGAGGGTTTAACCCTCTGACACGTCTCACAGGTGCGTATATACGCACCGACCCACTTATACATATTGGGCCACCAATACAAAGCGCTTAAAGCGCTGTAGGTCTTATCCCGACCTAAATGACCCCCGGTAGGGGTGTCATGTGCCTCAAAGAGGACTCTATACTTCAGTCCCTCATTATGAGGAGCTACCACCCACGGAGTGTTCTCCGCGCTCGTGCTATAAAATAGCAGACCGTCACAGTACCTGTAACGTTGTAAACGAGCTCTAGCTCGACTTGACAGGGTTGGCTCAGACGAGCCAAGACCCTTTTCACCTAACGCGCAAATAAGCGCCGTACATTGTGGGTCTTTCTCATACTCCTGGCGTATGAGATCCACCACAGACGTGGTGACGAATGTCGCGTGAGCGAGCTCGTAATCGGGACGACGCGACAACGCGTCTGCAAGCACGTTATGCTTGACAGGTTTATACTTAACCTCAAAGTTGTACTCCGCAAAGAAGGAGATCCAACGGGCCATCCGTTGCGAGAGATGAGGCGACGTTGTCGCTGTCCGTAAGGACGCGTGGTCAGTATAAACCACGAACGGCTTTGAGCCGAGTAGGTGAACCCTAAATTTGACAAGATCATACTTCATTGCAAGTAGCTCCATGTAATGAACGGGATAATCCCGTTCCGCAGCTTTAATCTGCCTCGACTCAAACGCAATTACGCGTTCCCTTCCTGCATCGTCTGCTTGTAACAAAGCACATCCAATTGCGAAATCGGAGGCGTCGCAGACGACACTAAATGGTTTCCCAGAGTCTGCGAGAGCAATAACGGGAGCTTTTAACAAGCTCCCCTTTACCGCTTCGAAAGCGTTTTGGTGTTTGGTTTCCCAACACCAATCAACATCCTTCCTAAGAAGGTAGGTCAATGGCTTCGCCATTTCAGCGTAGTTCTCGCTGTACTTGTGGAGATAGTTGGCTAATCCAAGCCACTTCCATAAATCTCTAAGATTTACATGCGAAGGACACTCCACAATGGCTTTCACCTTCGCGGGATCCGCCCGCACTCCATCCTTACCGATGAAGCATCCGAGGAAAGGAATTTCCTCAGCACCAAATATACATTTGGATGCGTTCGCATATAACTTATGCTCTCGCATACATTCTAGCACAGATCGAAGGTGTATAAGGTGCGTCTGAACATCAGACGAGTCGCCTTCCGCACGACTATGAAGGAATATATCGTCGAAGTACGTCTGAGCGTACTTTCTATGAGGGCGGAAGAGTTGAGTCACCAAGCGATTGAAAGTCGCTGGTGCATTTAAAAGCCCTTGTGGCATAACAAGCCAATCCCACAGCATGCCACTAGGCGTTCTGACCGCTGTAAGCGGAATATCGGATGCTCGCATGAGCACCTGATAATACCCGTCCACCAGATCTAAGGCGCTGTACACAGTACAGCCCGCCATATTGTTCTGGAGGACATCCTTCCGAGGAATCGGAGTCTGCATGGGTACAGTAGCTGCATTCAGCTTGTTGTACGCATGCACAATGCGCCACTTTCCGTTCGGTTTACGAACACAAAAAGTGGGATATGAGTGGGGAGACTTGCTCTCCCGTACCATCCCTGCCTCTTCTTTCCCCTTGAAGAATGCGTAGATGACGTCGCATTGTTCCTTGGGGAGAGGCCACTGCCCAGTGACGCAGTATTTGGTTCCGGGAACCAAATCAATTTCATGTCGGACTCCCCGATCCGGTGGTAACCCCATCGGCGGGTTGTCACTAATGACATCTCCAAATTCCTTTAATAAGGAATGGTAAGGGTCCTCAGGATCCGCGAGGATCTTGAGGCCGCTTCGGGTATTTAATGCCTGTTTGGGTTTCACCAAAACTGACTCGTCCATCGTGGATGAGGAGTTCAACTCCTCTTCCGGACGCAACACGACGACGTCGTCGATTTCATCTGCTTTCAAAGCAGCTTCAAGTTCGTTGAAGGACATCTCCTCCAACGAAAACAGTTCGCCTACCCCAGGCAACCGTTCCAGGCTTACGCCTTCTGTGACAACACCTGTCACACTATTCAGCATCCTGTAGGACTGCTGAATACTGGCCTCGGGACTCATCCCGAGACCCAGATGGGGGGAGTCAATTGCCCCATCTATTGGAAGCGCCACGCGCCTATCCACAGAGGTCTCTACCTCTACCACCGGTGACTCGCCGGTCTCACCTATAACGGCGTAATCGGAATCATTTCCGACGTGCGAAAGAGACGAACTTTGGGTCTCTTCGCTTGGAAGCGCCTCGCTCTTAACCACAGGGGTCTATACCCCTACCACTGGAGTCGCAACTTGTTCGCCGGACACGGCGTGGGCGGAATATATTCCTACCTGTAGAAGAGACGAACTTCGGGTCTCTTCTCTAAGCGCCTCGCGCTTACTCTCAGAGGATTCCACCTCTATCACTGGCGACTCACCAGTCTCGCCTACATCGGCGCGGGGATTAACCGCCGAATCCTCCTCGTTAAGGAACTCTTCATTAACGCCATTGGGAATGTTCATTTCAGACATCCCAATCTCTGGCATCTCACGCCAGAATCGCTTTTGCGATCGAGCAAAGGTGGGTTCATGACTCGCCAATGCTTCACCCGACCGCGGGTGCGTTGAGCCAATGGATTTAGACTTCCAGTCTATCCATGGCTCGTGGCGTTCCAGCCACTTCATGCCCATAATGAGGTTATACATCGAGTCCAAATCCAGGACTAGGCAACGTTCTAAGCTTTCGAAGTCTTCAAACTTCAGCTTAAGGTCAATCGAGACCTTGGGTACAGAAACTTGTGTGCTCGTCGCAAGACGGACCGTGACAACGTCACGAGAACGTGCCTCTAGGGCCTCGGAATACAGCCGAATCTTCACAACAGAAGCCCGTCTGACATAATTGTCAGACGCTCCAGAGTCTATCAAGACTCTCCAAGGCTTATCAGAGCCTTTCACGTCCGCAAGGACTACCCGCAAACCTGTCTGGTACACCAACTCGGTGCTAGAAAGCACCGCTTCCCTCGGGGCTTTGTGCTGTCGTCCCCTACCCTGGGGCTTAACAGCACTGAGGGGTCCCCCAGTAGGGCGCCCCGCACCTACTGGGAGCCGTCGTTTCCCGACGGCTTGGACAAGGGCTTTTTCCCCATCATTGGTCCCTTGTAGCGAGTGTCTCGCTGGGGATTTTTCGGACATCTGTTCTTCAGATGATCCATGCTCCCACACAGGAAGCATCTCAGTGGCCCACACCGCTGCAACATAGCTAAGAGCTCTGCCTCGAAGCTCTGTGAAAAATAGTCAGAGTGACTCTTAGCGGGAGGTTTCTCCTCCACTTCGACCTGACTCAGGTCCATGGGTTCAGGACCCACCAGAGGAACGGAAGTTCCTCTCGGCGTTGAATACCATCTTGAACGCCTCCTCCAGGGATTGGGGTCGGCATCGGAATAATTCCGAACGTGCTGGCCCTTCTCTCAGGCCTCCCATGAACACGGGAATGGACACATCGTCCCCGTACGCCTTCGCGTACATCCCTGCCAACAGGGTTTTAAGTTCTTGGATGTACGTTTCCAGGTCCCTTGTGCCCCGACGGCACCTTAGGAACGCCAGCTGATTCTGGAAAACCAGATCAGGCGTTGCATAAATGTCCATAACCTTTCGCTTAAGGACTACCCAGTTCGGGAACATGGTCGTGACCGAATCCTGACACGTAAACGCCCATGTACGGGCTTTGCCCGTAAGATGGGTCAGTGCAAGTCCCACTTGCAGGTGATCCTCGATCTCGTTCGCGGTGGAGAATGCGGTTTCAACCTCTCGAAGCCACACATAAAGGTTTTCACCTTTCTCTCCGCTGAATTCCCTTATATTAAAGGACATCGGATGGCGCACCCCCGTAGACGCGGAATAACTCCCGCGAAGACTCGCCCCATGGGCGATAAGGGCATTCACCCTTTCACGCACGGCATCGAGGCCATGCTCCACTAGATGGCGCATGCCATCCTCAACCGATAGGGGTAACAGCCTTTTAAAGGCTTCCTGTTGGACGGGGGTTAGCTTACCCCAATCGTCCTGATCCATCCCTTGCAGAGGATGTTGATCCCCAACCCAGGTGTTGGATTGACTACGAGTGCTACCAGATGTAGCCGGGTGTGTACACGCACGATGCGGCTAGGCACAGAGGAAGACTTTCCTTTAAGCGGCGTTCGCCGCTACTTAGCCGATACGCCCTTATAAAGGGCTTAGTAGGAGAGAGCTCTCCTACTTGGGGCCAAGATTCCTGGGGTGGTTTACAGATAGCCTTCGCTAACCCCTTTCAACAAGGCTTCCCTTATAAAGGGAGGTAGCGTAAGGGAAAACTCCCTTAGGCTACAATACTCACTGCGCGCGCGACCGGGCGTGGTCGCGCGCCTAGCAGTCTTAAGTATTTATGTAAAATGATTTATATTTAATATATGTAATTAGCCTAAATTAATTAAACTAATGTAAACTATATGTAATACTAAGTAGAACTTACTAAATTCGTACCTAGCTAAAATGTAGTGTACACCACCTGTGTACTAACACGTGGATGGCTGACAGGCCCCCCCAAGGACTCCTGCCCTGATTGGTTAAAATAATCAATGGTTCAAACCCTTTCGAACCGTTCAATACTGACACAAACCGTAGTGTACTCACGTACACCACCTACTAAATGTGACTCGAATGTAACCCTGTTACAATATCTCCACGAAATAATCCAAAAACTCGATTAAACGTTCCAAACGTGTGCAACTTGCGCTTACGAAGCGGACCAATAAGTACTCCCTTCAAGGGACTTCCGGCGGGCCAAGTGCGTCTGTGATGCGTCCCGGCCGGGTATAACAAGCTAGAGGGGATTACTCGACCCTCTGATTCCAAACACTCTGCGGCGTGCAAAGGCGACTATCGTACAGTGCGAAGAAACGACTTCTTGTTGAGTGTTAAAGGCTAAAAATTAACGACTAACCAAAACTTCCCCCCTATGGTCCCCAATATGTACAAACATAAAAATATGTAAGTACACGCCATATCATGTGACTCACCAAAATCCGTGCTCTTGACACCTCTCGCACATGACCCAAAAGCCCCTTGATTTCCACCAATCCGATTGCCGACAAGCCGATCGGTGTGCTGCTGACGCAAAGTGATCAAAATTCTTGAGTCCGCTTCACCACAGCCGCCCCTGAGTCCGGTCGCTGCCGCGCAACGGTAACGACCCGATCTCACCACACCCTAGATCTTCGAAGAAGCGGGCTTCACCGATGGACCGATCTTCAAGTACACCTTCGCCAGGTACTTGCCTTGTACACCTGATCGTCTTGTAATGACTCTTAACTTTCGTTGCTGCAGGTGCCCTGCGTTCCTCATCGCCCCATATCGATTCACCAACCAGATCGGCCCGATCTGATTTCCCTCACGACACTCTGGAGTCCGACACATCGAACGGGCATGAGATCAAGGTCGATCAGCTCCCGAAAACAGTCATGGAGCTCCAGTCACAGTTATCCATCAAAGATTCATCGCTCCTTCAACTTCGGAAGGAGGTAGACACTTTGATTCCCACATCCACAAAGTTGCAGGAGGTGACCGCCGAAAAAGCACATCTCCGGGCCCAGATTGCCCAACAAACCACGCAAGTTAAGCTGATCGGTCTGCTTTCCGTATTGGGTCTGGTATAACCTTCTTTTGCGCGCTGATCAATTGTCTACCGACATCACCAAAACGCTCAACACTTATTCACGGCTGATCGGCAGTCGCATGACCATTGCGATCAGCTCCGACCGATCTTGGATGGGCTGATCGGCGCACGGCATGATCTGTCTCGCTTGGAGGCCTACAGGTCAGATCTCATAGAACAGCTCGCGGTGGTCAACCGGCAGAGGTTGGAGGATCAGTCCGATCGGACTTTACTCCGCACCCAACATGGTGACCTGTAGAGGCAGATCGGCGAGTTGCAGGTCGTGGTCAGGGAGCAGATCGGTAGGTTCTAGTCCTTCCAGAGCCGATCGTATGCCTGGACCCAGGAGTCAGATCGTCGCTGGGCGGCCGTAAATCGGTGCTACCAACAGTTGACCGACTTGTTTCCCCGGCGCCCGGCTGCAGGCTCTAGCGTGGACCGATCTGCATCGGCTCCTCTGATTGATCTGCATCAAGATCGGATCCGACGCCACTCATTGGCAAAACGTAAGTACCCCGAAAATTCGAAAACTTCCAAGAAGCGCAAGGACGCGTCGAAGAGATAAAGGGCGCGGGGCATTGCACGCGACTCCGAACTCGAGGAGGAGCGAGCGGTTCCCCAGAAGACAGCCCAGACGCTGGCGCATCTCCCAAGCCCCAGATCGGATGCAGGTGA
Source organism: Peronosclerospora sorghi (assembly GCA_026184515.1). Taxonomy (NCBI): domain Eukaryota; phylum Oomycota; class Peronosporomycetes; order Peronosporales; family Peronosporaceae; genus Peronosclerospora; species Peronosclerospora sorghi. The sequence continues at coordinate 2,922,348 of CM047587.1, read as the reverse complement.
CAAGTCCATCATCCCCAACTCTCATGCGCCCTCGCCCCCCCGCGCCGCTCACACCAAGCGTATAGAGGTCTCCACCGGAGAGGAATCGGGGGGCGGATCGAGCGATTCCAAATTCTTGATCACTGCGTTATCCAAGTCCCGGTCCGACCAACGCTGGGGTTCCATTCCTGCGAAGCCTGCATCGGGGACTAATAAGGCGATCAGCTACCAAGGTGATGATGCTGCACCGACGCGCGAGTCGACCGGATCGGTACCTTCGTTCCAGCCCGGCACATCTGGGCTGCGCAATCATGCCCGATTGAAAGGGGTGTTGATCGGAGATCGGCCTCTTCCGTCGATGACTTCGGATGACGTCTTGCCATGGTCATCGTGGCAGATCGGTAGCTTGTACCAATCTGCCCTGACCAAGAAGATATTAGCCCGATCGCTATCGCACCCAGACTCCTGGCTTTTTCCTCCAGCTCCAAAGGCTCCTGACGCTTCTGCATGGCGGGCGGAACTGGTCACAGCACCACAAATCGTCCGTCTGTACGCAGATGAGCCATGGAAGGTGTTGCTCAGCGCCAAGTTGGATTCCATGTTCGCGTCGACTCCTTGGATCGATTTGCTTCTGGGTCGACTTCGGTTTTTTAACACAGCCCACTGCCAAGCGATCTGGGAGTATACCCACTATCTCCTCCTTTCCGCGGGTCGGAAGTTACGTGACCAAGACCTGATTTTGTATCGGAAGCGCCGGAAACAGCGTCGGAGTCGGGCGGGCGAGGCCTGGCTGATCCTATGCCAGTTTATTCTGGAAGGGATGCTGGCCCGCGATTGCGACATCGACATTTTCTTGTATCCGGTGTTCCTTCACATGGCCAAGCGTCGCGTTGAGAGCCCCCGGGCGTTGAATGAGGACGGCATGTGGTATCCTGGTCTCCATTGGGACGGGCCGATCGCATACCTGAAGGACGCTTTGATCCAGCTCTATCGGAAGGAGCCCCGGCGCAATCAGCACCAGAACCAGATCGGAGCCCATCCGGCGCTGACTATCGGTCGTTTGTGGGGGTATTGCGACTCTTGATGTGTCAGATAGCTTACCAGATAATCCATAATGCATGTCATCTTTTTCTTCAAATTCCTGATCACCTGATCCCTTAACCAAATCTCATCACTTTTTCCAAACTTGCACCAACACGTTATCACACACAGTTTCCATCCACATCGCAAAAATTATCACCACGTTCGTCACTCCACTACTCTAGTTCATCACAGTTCATCATAAATTCACAATAATCCGACCTTACACATATTCACACCGATCGATATACTGATCGGTGCTAGTTTGTGCCTTGATCTTCATCCTCATGAGTCTGCATCACTGCAAAGCGATTCTAACTGACTCGTTCTCGCTCGAACTTTCGTAGTAGTGCTCCACAATTTAGATCAAGTTCGTCGATCCAAGTTGCTTCGTCATGATCCTTCCGGTGGACCAGATATTCTCGGTGGTTGCGACCGAAACGTGTCTTCTTGACCGATCGGACATCCAGCACCTTTTCCACCTCGAATTCATCCTCTTCTAATGGCCTTTCCCAACTGTCCTCCGCCAGCAGAGCCTCATCGAAATTGAATATCTCCGCTTCGTCCACCAGACAGGGCATTTTAGGCCGATCGGGGAATTTTCTGACAAGATTCAGCTTTGACACGTGCACGATCATAATAACTTTGTAATCCGTGCCGATCGTGATCAGACGAGCAGCATGCTAACCTGTCAGCTCTTCTACACGGAAAGGACCGTGCCACATGTGAGCCAACTTCTTCGCATAGCCTTCCTTGACCCGATCGAAGCATAACCATACCCTCGCCCCTGGTTCAATACCATGAGGGCGGACCTGATCGTTATTCCGATCTGATCGATCTTGTGTGGCCTGACGCAACTTTTCATTGACGACTTCTTTCGCATGCTGTTAATGCTTCTGTACCTGCATACGCCAACGACGGGCATCGCGATCGCGGGTCCGAGTGCACCCTATCGGTATCGCCGCTTCAAGTGTCGATCGAGGGTCCCATCCATACGCCAGATAAAAAGGCGTTTATCCTCGGGCCCGATCGGTTGAAGAGTTGAGTGCGAATACCAGTCTCTCTGCATACTCGTCCCAGTCACGTTGGTCCGGATCGGCCACATACATCTTGATCGCCCTTGTGATTGTCTGCACAATGCCTTCAGCCGATCCGTTCGCTTGCGGGAGATATGACATCGTCGCGCTCTGCTTCTGGTCTTGCATGTTATCGAACGATCAGAACACCTCAGCCATAAAACCGGGTTCCCGATCGTGTCTAATAACTTCGCTGGCTCCGAAACTTTTGAACCCGCATTCCTCGTAGCTCTGGGCGATCTGCTCCGAAGATCGGGATGCACTAGCCTTTGCGATCAGCAGACCAGTGAACAGGTCGATCCAGATCAGCATCTCAGTATTTCCGCGTGTCGATCTGGGCAGCGACGGTATGTGATCCATTGATATCACCTGGAAAGGGTAAGAAGCATCGATATTCCCGGGCGATCGGCCCTTGATTATCGGTCTGCCCTTTCCGGTCTCGCAATCTGTGCAACAGCCCACATATTTCTGCACGCTACGAAAAAGTCCTCTCCAGTGAAAGTGGGCCCTGATCTTGTGATATGTCCTGCCTACGCCCTGATGTCCCCCTTCTAGACTCACATGGTAGTGATGAATGACATCCGGCTGTAGCAACTCAGGGATCACCAGTTTCTCCAGTCGGTCTCGATCGGCACTGTCTTGGTTAGCATCACGGCAGTAATTTAGCAATCCATTGTCATACACATCGTAACTGTCCGCGATCTTGGTACACTCTTTCGCTTGATCATTCGTTAACTTGGACAGTTCACCTCGCAGATATGCTTTCATGTTGACAATCCACTCTTCTTCGTCCTTCTCCTTGAGGATCCGTTCCGCCCTTATCTCTGTACAACGCGCTCACTCAGCCTTTCCTTCGGGAACGATCGGCGAGACTTTTGAGTTCGCGATCTAGTCGCCGCCATCACATGTACCTGATCGGGGCTGTCATTGGGCTTGATCAACTCCGGGAGCCTGTTGATGTCCATGAGTTCATGTAGAACGGCCTCCTCGGTGATCTTCACCCCGATCTGGTCCCGCATGGCTTGGGTCGCGAGGAGGTCGGCGCTTCTGTTCCAATCCCGTTTCACGTGCAATAGCTCGTGGTTGGGATAGTCTTCTAGCGCCTTCATCACCCGATCGTTTAACAACTTCAGCCGCGGTGCCTTACAGTCGATCTCCCCGGTGATCTGCCTTATCACTAGGTTGGAGTCACCACATATGATGATCCGACCTTTCTCCTGTGATGACAGCAGATCGAGACATAGAAGGAGCCCCCGATATTATGCCTCGTTGACCGTTATGTCCGGCGTGAAATCGGCGTCTTCTACTATAGAACATTGTGGTAACTTCCGCAGTATGGCAATATAGGAGCCGTCCTTCTTCTTCACGCTAGCCGATCCGTCGAAACTCAAGACCAGGAGTTCCTCATCCCGATCGACGATCGGTGGTGGCAGTGAGATTGATTGTCGGGGTTGCTTCCTTGGGGCAATCGCCATCGGAACTTCATTCACTTCAGACCGGGGGGTGATACTGGCAGCCAATGTGCCCAATATCTCTTGCTCCCCCTTGGCGCACTTGACGACCTCAAGGGACCACTGTTACAGGATCGCTGACCTCTTCCGAGTCGACCGTCCATCCCATTGGATGATAACAGCCAGGCCAATGTCGACTTTGTCGATAGAACCTTTACAGATCGGCCAACCAGTAGGTTGTAGCACACATCCAAGATCCGTAGTAAAGCCAGAACTTCTTTTTCGACGATCCCATAGTTGACTTCGTTCGGCTTCAACTTCCGGCTCGTACAAGTGACCGGGTGGTACACTTCATCATGTTCTTGCACTAGAGTGGCAGAAATGACCCACTTAATAGCATACACAATGGCGATCGGCATTTTTTCCGGATCGAAGTGCCTGAGAATCGGTGCCGGCGACATCTTGGCCCTCAACATACCGAAAGCAACCCTTGAACGCTTCATGTGGTCATCTACCTCCAGATGCGGAAAATCTGCGGGCAGATCGGAGTCGCAGCCCTCTCGTAAAGTTGCCCGATCTCCTTCACGCAACATATGGTAGTCGACTTCCCGGAGCTCGTACAGCACGGCCGAGTAGACCGCGAAGTTTTCAATGAAGCGGCTGTATTAACTTAAGCTCCCTAGGAAGGACTGCATTGCCTTCAGAGATCTGGGAAACGGGAGGTCGCTCAGTGACTCCAGATCCTTAGGATTAGCCTCCATCCCACTGATTGACACCATATGACCCAAATAGGCGACCTTGGACATGCCCAAAAAGCTCTTCACAGCACTGATCGACAGGTTCCAGAGACGCACGTCTCCAACAACCGTTCAACCTTCTCGCACAGATCGCTCCATGACGAAGCAGGGATCAGTATGTCGTCGATGTACGATCGCCTCCCCAGAACTGACGGTCTCCTTTCCCGATCGGGTTCACCCTCTGTAAATACATCATGGTTTTCGGTGGGGTCCCGATCGGTACTGATCTTGAAATGTCCATCCAGTGCGTTGTCGATCAGCCTCTGGTAGATCTGGGGCGCGTTCTTCAAACCGAACGGCATACGGTTCCACTCGAACAGACCGAGCGGCGTAACAAATGCGGAAATCTCGCGAGCCCGATCGGTCATCGAAACCACCCAAAATCCACTTGCCATATCTAGTGAGCAATACCATAGGGTCTTGTCAAGATCTTCTAGCAGATCGCTAATCAGCGGCATCGGGTACACCATAAGCTTGGTCAACCGATTTACCAACCGATAATCGATGCACAACCTGATGTCAACGCCGTTCTTCTTGATTACAATCACGATCGTGAGGCTCACGGAGAGGTCGACGGCTTAATGATCTTGGTAGCCAACAGTTCTTTAATAAGATCGGACAGTTTTTCGCGGTACTGTGGCGCCACACGTCGGCATCGCTGGGCGATCGGCTTGGCATCACCAACATCGATGTCACAGATCGCTCCGCGAGCAGCAGGGGGAAGGCATTGCCTTTACCGATCAGCAGATGCTTCTTCTTCCATATGATCTTCTTAAGCTGATCGATCTGGTCGGGGCTGTTGACATCCCGATCACCCACTTGCAGATCGTACAAGGTGACTTCGGGCAGATCGGCGGACACTTCAGGGAGGACTGCCATCTGGCTCTCCAGCTCCTGAATGTACTGATCCCCGCCCTCATGTATACAAACTTGATCGTCTTCTGGGGCAACATCACCCAGACCGTCCTGATCGGTTGAACACTGCTGTTCCCGATCGGCGTGCTGCCTTTCAACGACATCGATCTGCTTAGGCGCGCCATCGTGGTCCGCCCCAGAAATGCCATCTTCTTCTTTTTCTATTCCCGGATCCGCTGTCGCCTGTTCTTGTGACACCACCACGTTGACTAACCTTGGCTCATCTGCTTGATGGTCCACCGTGTCCGGCGACTGCGGTGCCTTTCTTCGAACTAACATCTTCTTTGGGGTTGCATAGCTGGGTCGTTCCACCATAGGTGATGTATCTTCTTCCACCTGTCCATCATCGCTGACCAGATCTGTGGTCGCTTGGTATGCCAAGTTCTGCCACTCGACATACCGTCTCGATCCGATCGAGACAAACCCCGCATTTCCTGGAACCTTCCCTTCCGCTAGCCACATGCCAACAATAGTATTGTTGTCGTGCGTAAGCGGCTTGTCACCGATATTAGTGAGTCGAACGTAATCAAACCGGCCGGATCTCTTCACAAAGGTCGGCACCGACCGGTCGCCCCTGGTCACCCATAACTTCCTTGATCGAAAACCTTTATCGACCGGGGTATCAGCGGATTGGACGACTGGAATGGTGACATTTTGATCCCACCTGACCAGATCGGTGTACGATCCGTATAGGGGCCGCCGACCAGCTAACTGGATCTGGACCTCATCCAGGAGTGTAAGCACTCCATGAGACATATCTAGGCGGATACCCGCCGGCACCATAAAATCCATGCCTAACAGGGCATCCTGACCGGCCAGCTTGCCAACCCAAGAGCTGAAGAAGTAAACCAACGAACCCGATAGGGTGATCTTCACTCGCGTCCTTCCTTCGGTCATGTAAGAATTTTCCCCAATTCCAACGCATTCTTGTATCTGGTTATCGTCTATACGACATCCGATCTTACGAGCAAAGCCGGAGTCTATAATCGAGACTTCGGCCCCAGAGTCGAACAACATCGTTGTCTTCTGGTTATTAATCTTACCACAGGCTTTCGCCTGCTTAAACCATTTGTCGGGCGCATGATACTTCCAGTATCCGCGAGACTCCCCAGGCAGCAGATCCAACTGCATGACCCCCTTCGATCGGGAATATTCATCGGTCGTGATATTGTAGATCGGATGATCCCGATTGACGCAATTGAGAACAGAACATGTATTGTCGGTTTTTATATCTTGCCGACATATGCATAGATGCCAAACGTAGATCGCTCGCCTCGAACCAGATTCCAACCTGGCGAGCGTTGTACTTTAACATCTTTTCCACGTCCGGTGGAAGCATCCCCGCGTGCTTACCCGGCACATACCACTTGCGCATCAGATTGAAAAACTCTTCAATCTTGCACTGTCCGGCCTCGTGGGTCTCTCCACATGACTTGCACACGAAGAGGCAGTGATCGGTGGGTTGGCGGCGTCTTTCGCACTCTTTGAATATTAACTTCTCCCAGCAGTCCCCACCATCATGCTTGCTTGAACCGCAGTGATAACACTTCTTGCGAGGTCGGTCCGGGTCGGACTTGTTCCCACTCCTTCCCTTCCGATCTGCCTGGTTAGGCGCCGATCTGGTTCTTGGGGCAGGTTCCGTGACGAAAACGTAGCGATACTGGTCTTCGTCTGACTCCCGACTGGACAGGCCGCTACTTTCCTCTTCCAACCCAGTGCTGTCTTCAGTCACGATTGCCTTAACAGCACGGGCCGATCTGGTTAGGGGCCTCTTCACAGGGTCGGTCTGGGTCTTCGATCTGTAGCGACCCGATCCAACGGCAACCTTCGCCCTCATACTGCGCGAGTGTTGCTGCGTCCGCAACCGTCTGCTCCACTTCCATCACATCCTTTAGACGCAGCAGAGTGAGCTGATCTGTCAGCTCTTGGTCATCAAGGGTACTAATATAGTGACCCACGTGCTCCATAGCGGCACCGGTAGGCGGGTTTCCTTCCTTGATCACTATCCCGGCGCGAATTGCAGCCACGTTCAGGCGGTGCAAATACTCGATCGGCGTCTCGTCGCTCCGCTTCTGCATATAGTGATATTTGCGGGCGGTAGAGAATCCGGAGTTGCAGTACTGCCCCTCAAATTCTGAATATAGCAGATCCCATTCAGATCGGACATCCCGACCCAACTGTTGGATCCAGTTCGCAGCCGGTCCTTTCAGCAGATCCCTGAAGATCATACACCGTTCCTTTTTTGGTGTATGATCCCGCAAGAAAGCAGACTTGACCCGACCAAACCATGATCTGGCTTGCTCCACGTCGGAGTCCTTGCCAGTAAAGTTCTTGAGATCCGTAGTCGCGTCCATACGAATACGTGGGATCACGGCAGATACAAGGTCAAATGCGGTCGTAGAGGCTACGTTAGCCTTACGCGTTCTGCCCGCCCCTGCACCGTCTGACCCATAGTGGTCATCCGGATCGCCGACCGACTCCATGCCGTAATCGCTATTCTTGCTCGATGGGCGCGGTCGGGTTGGTTGCGGCTTGCGTCTTTCTTTTCCGACTGGTTTACCACCTCGGATAGCCTTATCCGCTGATGCTACTGACTCCATATACACATCCCGGCAAATATTGACGTTTTGCCTGGCAGATCGGTCCTGGTCAGGTGGGCGCGGAGGTGATCGGCATCATCTCCCAAGAAACGCTCCATCATCGCTTCAAAGATGGCTTGGACGTTGGATTGGGTCATGGGCAACGTGTTGGTGTCCTCCTTTGGAGGTACTGATGCCTGTGGGGGCTCCTGGGGCCCCGACTGGCATGTAGCCCCTTGTTGCCGCACGTCCTTTTTATGGTCCCATGGGGTCGGGTCCGGCCCCATGGTCATCCGCTCAACACCGACCTCCAACTCCGATGAGTTATTAGAGGCAGGTGGAGACTGATACAACGACTTATCGTCGGAGCACACATCGTCGTATACTGCCGTGGTCTCGGCGACCTTCAATGCCGCGGTGGGAGTTGGGCGGCGAACTTCCCCCACCAACGGCACCAAATGGTCGTGGAAGGTCGACATCTACATCTTCAACCTCCAAGTATCCAGATCGAACAGTTTCTGTACACTGGAGAGGTTTCGCATTTTCATGCCGATCTCAGCCAACATCGCCAGCAGGTTCTTCACCAATAGAAACGGCCGAACGATTTGGATCGGCTCGGGGGTGGGTCCGAGAAGGCGATCGGGGACCTGGGGGTCTATAATCCGCATGACCTGGTCTTCACGAATAAATCGCTTCAACTCGTGGATGTAGTACATCCTGGTCAGGTCTTCTTCTTTGATGACCCCATCCCCGACCTGCGACTTCTCTTCCAAGTCGTCTTCCTAGGACGGCATTCTGAGCCTCTGCTTGGAACCTTAGGAGGGTGGACTGGATCGTCCCGATCAGCCTCCAAGTCGTTTTCACTTTTTATTTTCTTTTCGTCAAAATATTCATTCAAATGCATAGGATCAGGACAAAAGTCCTGATCCTTTCCGGAACTATAGCAAGACTTGCTGTAGTCCCCATAAGGCTCCGGTGGGAGCCTTATGGGGAGGAAAAAACTTATTAATCCCGATCTGGTCCTCCACCCGGCCAGATCGGACATCGCCATCCTTATCGACAACGAGAACATAAGCGATAGCCGTTCCTTATGTCCTCTCCAGAACGATTCCACATTCAATTCATTGTAATCAATTCTTTGCTGAATATCGCTGCGGTGATATCCACGATCCCAAGTGATCCGGGCACGCGCACCATTGTGGTGGAGTCAAGTTCAAAATCAAACACCGTAGTGTCTAGAACCTGACCACCATCGTGCCCGGCCTTCCAACTTACGGGGGGGGGGTACCCCGCGAACCTTCGCCTTCGATCCGATCGGATCGTCCGCTGCTGGCAGACGACCGATCATCAACACAGGATGCCTGGTCCGTTTTGTTTGTCATCTCACCTTGTGTACCCGATGGATCGGACTGGTAACACACTTGGTGGATCGGTGCTGGGAATCGACTTGTGGTCTAAATGTGGGAGACCGTACTGGGTAGTGTACCCTGGGCAGACTTCACCCTGGGTACGGGTAGACCAGTTATACTTGGAGTGAGTATACTCCAAAGGGCGGATCGTTCAACCGATCGTAAGCCCGACCAATATGGGAGATAAAATCCAGTAATGCAATAGGTTCCAATAATCCAATAGGGAGATCCAAATGAGAACGTGACACACTCCACGAACGATATCTGCACGAAATAATCCAATAGACGTAATAGCACGTTTCAAACGTGCGCAACTTAAGCTTGAGAGGTCGGCCAAATTGCACTCTCGTCGAGGGACTTCCGGCGGGCCAAATGCGTCTGTGACGCGTCCCGGCCGGGTATAATGAGCTGGAGGGGATTACTCGACCCTCCGCTCCCAAAACACTCTGAGGCGTGCAGAGGCGATTGACGTGCAAGGCGAAACGACCGCGGTTGAGTTAGAGTTCCAACGGTTTCTTAGACGAAGCTAAAAGCCAAAACCTTTACGAAGCAAAACCCAAAGTTGGCAAATCCCAAACTAAAAACTACCTACCCCCTATAGTCCCCAATATGTACCAAACATGAAAATATGTAGTACACGCAATCTCATGTGACTTCCCAAATCCGTGTTCTTGACACTCCTTGCACATTACCGGATTAAAAGCCTCCTGGATTTCCACCAATCCGACCGCCGATAAACCGATCGGTCTGCTGCTGACCGGAAACGACCAAAATTCTTGGGTCCGCTTCGCCACACCGCCTCTGGGTCAATTTCTTCAACCTTGACGATCTCGATACAAGCAATGTACGTAACCGAATTAGCGTGCGTGAGAGCGAATCCACTGTCCGTGAAAAAGCTATGCACATTCTTTTCACGTTCGACATGCACTTTGACTTTGATGACACCAGGCTTAAGCTGATCAAGAACGGGTGCATGACCGGAAGTCACACCGTACTCTCCAATTACCCCAGGAATCTGCACGAGGTCAACCTCCGCATCTTTATAGAAGGCGTGGTAGGGCGTCGTCAGGCTTAGCGTCACCTTCGTAGCCGTATCAGCTGCTTGTTCAGCATCACCCACAGATAGACGCGATGACGTGTGAAAAGCACGAGCGGCAATGAAGCTCGGGGTAGAAAACATTTTTAGTAGGCCCCGACCAGGGGCACATCCCACTGTATGGGTATGGGGGACTCGGACACAATTACGCTTGCTTTTGCAGGAGGGGGAATTTCCCCTCAAGCTCCACAACCCTTGATGCAAAATTAAACCAAATCCGGTTGGGTGCATAGACAGGGTGCGCCCCTAGCAAAAAAGGGGTGTGCCCGTAGTCGGGGCCTTAAGTAATAATAAAGTTCTCCTTTTGCGTACGATCGCGTAGATTGCTTAAGGGACGGCACCTTTGCGCCTCCCTCGTTAGTAAATACCTCTACGTCCCGGGCGGGAGCACTTTGTGCGTTTTTGGCCCAACGGTAGGCGTCGAGTGTGAGAACTCGCCTCAACTCCGCCCGCTGTGTCAGCGGTTCTTCTTTTTAAAGGTTTTTGGTCTCGGGAACGTGATAGAGTAGTGCTTTCTCCTCTTCCCCGTTTGGTTCACGTTTGGCCCCTAGAGTTCGGCTGCTGTAAGCGCCGCACGGGAAATCTAGGTGGTTTTAGTGAAATTTACCCCCTCCTCGTAGGTCTAGGCTAGGAATACATATATTTGGGTGTTCTTTTAGCTGTTTAAGACTCCAGAGGCTCCGTGATCGGGCAGTGAAGACTTCCGCTGCCTGATCAAGTACCCCCTTCGCCGATCAACACCTGATCGACACTCTGCAGCTCGCGAAACTCGCGCCAACTCGTGCCTGAACGGCTTTTAGCACTTGATCAAGCCTGATCAAGTCTGATCACGGCTTATCAACGACTTTGAGCACCTGATCAAGCCTGATCAAGCCTGATCTAGTCTGATCACGACTGATCAACTACTTTGAGCACTTGATCAAGCCTGATCAAGTCTGATTACAGCTGATCAACGACTTTTAGCGCCTGCCCAAGCCTGATCATTGCTGATCAAACCTGATCGCACTTGATTCAAGATTGATTGCGCCTGATCACGCCTGATCGCATCAGTCGATTCATCACAAGTCAACTCCGTCTTGCAACAAGGAATTGCAGTGTACCATCCCCGCCACCTGGAGAGCGACCCACGCCCAAGCCGTCGGGTACACAAGGTGAGCAGAAACACAAGAAGTCAAGAGACAACCGGAGGACCCCCTTCGTTAGTCGGCAGTCAGGGCACCGTGGTACCGCCTGATCAAGCGTCAAAAACTTTGATCAGCCCCTCCACCACAATGGTGCGCGTGCACGGATCTTTGGGCGACGCGGGATATCACCGCGATTCCACGCAAGATGGCGCTGATGCGGAAGTGAAAACGGAAGCTGAAGCAGAAGTGAAGATAAAGGTGGAAAAGGAGGAGGAGGTTGTGACGATGGAAGGCAGTTCGCTGTCGTCATGCCTGAAGAGGAAAGGAAATGCTGATCTTCAGGACCTGGGGTGGAATCTTGATGAAATAAAGGATGAGAAGTCTCAACCACCTCCCGAGACTCCTTCGGGAGCCCATGTAGGAATCTTGATGAGATAAAGGAGGAGAAGCTTCAACCACCTCCCGAGGCTCCTTCGGGAGCCCATGTAGGAATCTTGATGAGATAAAGGAGGAGAAGCTTCAACCACCTCCCGAGGCTCCTTCGGGAGCCCATGTGGATCATAACGCAAGTTATGATCCGCCAAATATATGTGTGTATAATGATCCGTTTGGGATCCGGTGGTGAAGTATTACAAGACCGACCAGCCGAAGGTGTTGATGAAGGCGCCTGGGTCGGAGAGCGACGAAAGTCGATCTGGTGAAGACTTTTTACCGAAAGGTTTACAAAGGAAAAATGAAAGATTTCTTATTGACGAACTCGATAATGAACCTACTTGGGGTCATGATCGGCGGGAAGCTGAACGGACCGGTCGATCATCCAGTTACGGATGGGAAGGACAAGCTTACGATCGTGCTAAGGCTAACACGCCTGATCAAGCAGGCTGGTCTGACGACACGCGCCTACGATGCTGAAGAGGTGTTTAATCAGGACCCAGAAGACCTGGCAGAAGCTACCCAGCAGTTGTTTTATCTGTTGGTTCCCATCGTGGGCCAAACTGCTAAGGTGGAGCCCTCACACTCCCGCTGAGGATTCAAGCGGGCCCGTCGATCAACGTGGCAGAACACACGGGATCATCGTGTTACGAATCTTCCCCTTCCTAAGGCGATGAACCTAATGTGGAGTCGAGTAGTGCCGGGAGTATAGAGCCCAAGATCACCAGGATGACAGTTTGCCAGAATGATGAATCCAAGTTTTTTTTGGTTATCAAGATGGAACCTGAATCTATCAAAGCAGAAGATGATCATGTATCGCAAAGTCCACAGCTGCAGACATTCTTTGATAAGGCTATGGAGAAGTTTCTGGCTGAAGAAAGACGCAAGCTGACAACTGGAGTCGTCGGCGGAAAAAACCGCCGGCTAAAGATTGGAAGAGCTGCACCGATCAATGACGTTGACATGGAATCTGTGCATTCACTGCGTCAGTAGCGCTAGAATCCAGAAAGGTCGGCAACGGTCAAGGACGTTGACATGGAATCAGTATATTCGTTCCATGATCAACGATCCCATAGAGAGTAGATTGACCCAGATGATCCGATCACACTACCACGACGAGCCACCGTTGCGTCCGCACATACTGGGATGCCTGATCAACAGACGATTCCCAGGATTCGGATGTCTGCTATCAGTGACCTAAAAGAATTTTCGGGAAAGTAAGGGGATGAAGATCAAGCGCGGAATTGGATTAGTCGCCTCAATTAAGCATTTATGCGGGATTAAGCTTCTGATCCTGAAAACTGTCTGATCCCAGGCGATCTACTAAAAGGACCAGCGCGCAATTGGCATCGCCAGCTGAGTAGAAGCACTCGATCAACAATGTGGATGAGTTTGAATTTCAATATTGTGGAAGTGGACAATCAGCATCCCGCCAGTACTATTATACGAAGCAGCGGTCGGATGAAAGCCCAATCGAATATCTGCACCGTTTGAATGTGGTGGGATTGCGAGCCAAGTTGCCGATCAGGGATGGATCGCTCACGACTTTACGTGAACATGTACAACATTTCTTGGATACATTGGCCAATCGCGAGCTCGCTGATCAACTGGCGCTTTTGCGGTTGGACACTGCGGCAGACCTGGAAGAGACATTGCGGGTGTATGCACGTAATAGGTGGTACCATCCAACAGCGGCCGTAGGTACCAGCCGATTCCGCCAGAAGTTCGGCGATGATCGGGCACCTGCCCCAGTGCGAAAGCCCAAGGCAGTACGCGCGATCAAGGTGTCGTCTGGAAGTGAAGAATCAAGTGCCGACGACAGTGGAAGCGATGGAGATCAGCGCCGTTACATTATTGCTGCTATACGCGACCAACCAGGGGCGCACGATCAACCTGGCGAGTCCCGATCGTGCAAACGGAGTGATTCAAGTGCAGTCAATCAAGGGGCGATGAAGAAGTGCAGTCATTGTGGGTCGATCAGGCACGATAATCTTCGTTGCTGGAAGCGCCTGACCTGTCTCAAGTGTGTCAAGAAGTGACATCCGACCGATAATTGTTTGTACGTCTGCCGAGCATGCGGCGAAGTTCACGATGCGGGCAAGTGCCCTATGGAAGAATTTTACAACCGAACCCGCCAGTGGTACAATCCCACCAAGCATGCTGGAATGTTGCCCAAGGAAGCTGAAGATTTGTTAAACTATGACGCTCGCCAGGTTGGAATATGTTACGAGACGAGCGATCTGGTTTGTGTATTTTTTCATATGTTGATAAGAAGAGGGCTGATCAAGCAGCAGAAAGAGATGATGAAAAATGTGATCATCCTAATTTACCACGTTTGGCTAATTTTTGTATTGATGAGTTTTTTTGGTCCCCGGTGATCATGGAGGTTGATCTACTTCCAGGTGAATCACGTGGATATCGGAAGTACCACTCGCCGACGAAATGGTTTAAACAAGCGAAGGAGAGTGGTAAAATTAATAACGAACTTGCCACGCTATTACTTGATTCTGGTGCTGAAGTGTCGATCATCGACTCAACCTTTGCTCGTAAGGTGAGTTGTCCGATCGACACGAGTCAAACAAAAGAATGTGTCGACATTGTAGAAAGTGCATTTCTCACGGAGGGGCACACTAAAATCAAGATTACGTTAGCGGGCTAGTTGGTTTATTATTTCAATGCATAAGTGGGCAGACTTGTCGGTCAAGATGCTATACTGGGTATCGATGTTTTTAATACCAGCTGGTGTTCGATTAGACATCACCTACGGTGCGCTAAGTTTGCCTGATGAGGTGATCATCCCATTGGAGGGGCGCCGACAGCTGTACGGATCGAGTGGTAATTATATGAAACTCAATCAGTACGAACAGATCCCAGTAGGTCGATCTGCTGAGGTTCGGATTTATGACCAGCGATCTCGAAAGCTGTGGATTACTCGTGGAAAAGATTGGGTCCCCACTATCACTACGGGCGTGGGTAATTTGCGATATCTGCGTATTACGAACGTCGTTGATCATCCGATCATTGTGCAAGACGATATGATTTTAGGTATCTGGATGAACAAAGATGATGTGCCCCGTCGCCCTGGATTTGTTTCGATAGGGTCTAATCGTTACAAGGAGTGGCAAAACCTCGCGTATCAAGCGTCTACCGATTCTGTGAATGACGGTCAAGAAAGTGTCGATCAAGGTCCCCTAGTCGAGAAGAGGGAGTATCCTACTCCTCGAAGTATTTTAGTGCGTCCTACGGACCCGATCGTCACATCTGTAGCATTGGTAACCGGAGGGTCGCAAAAGGTGCAAGAGGTGCAAGAGGTGCAAGCGCGGTGCAATAAGGAGCCGGGGACGAAAGTATTGAAGATAATGTCTTCCGTGCATGCGTCTACATTTACTAATGGGGATCGATTAATTGAGTGATGAACACTTGATAGAAGGTGGTAAGTATGCGTGCAGCAACTCAGACTGACAGTCGCACTGCAGCCGAAGTGGTTAGTGCCGGGGGCTTGATCTCTGATCACTTGGCTGGGGTTCGATTCCCACAATGGTAAAGTTGAATACGGTAACTGGTGTGTTTAGGGTTCACCAAGACTTCGTCCCCCCCCGAAGTTACGTCTCCTTCCATCTTTTGTATTTTTCGGTTATGTACTTACATTGAAGTTGAAGTTGAAGTCGACACAACGTTTTTACTTATTAATTACTATAGGCAAACCAACCAATCGCAGATAGGTAAAAATAAGTGGCTAGGAGCAACAACAGTTAATTCACAAGAATAAATCTCACTTTTAGTTTTGCAGCCTCGACTTCAAGCCGCCTTCATCTTTCCTATCAGTTCCTTCGATATTAAAAGGTTATGAGCCCAAGTTCGGACAACGCCCCCAAGATCGAAACATTCGACGGGACCAACTACTCGTTATGGGCGTTAAAGATGAAGATTTATCTGATGTCAAAGGACAATGGGAGGCTGTGGCTGGGGGATCCGGTGTTACGACTACCAAGGAGCAGCAATCCCACTCGGCTATTGTGCTAAATCTGAGTGACTCACAACTGATGCACGTGATCGATGCTAACAGCGCACGTGAAGCGTGGGGGTCACTGGATGTGTTTCACCGCAACCAAGATATGGCAAACCGTCTGTGTCTCAAGGAGAAGTTCGCGTCCTTCAAATACACTGCGACGAGCATAAGCGCTCACGTGACGGATTTGGAACGTCTCGTCATGGATATGAAAGGAGCCAAATGCGCGCCGAGCGAGGAAGATATTTGCGCAACAATGTTACGCAGTCTGCCGGCGTAGTACGAAAGTTTGTTGCAGGAGTTCCGCATGAGTGTTACGGCATTTAGCTTTCGTGATCTTGTCAGCAAGCTAATTGCCGAAGAAGTGCGCAAGAACGATTCGACGCGCATTGAAGAAGAAACGGCGACGCACGTGGGCAGACGCAAGGAGAAGCGTGAGTTTGGAAAGAAATCCAGTGGTCAGAGGGAGAAGGTAGCAAGAATCCAGTGCTACAACTGTGGGAAGCGCGGACACTATGCGCACGACTGCTGGGCCAAGACAGAAGTCAAGCATGAGCGGCATGAAGACCACTCAAACGTTGCATTCAACGCAGTAGAAGGAAGCTTGAAGGGGTGCTGGGTTATGGAAAGCGGCGCCACGGCTCACATGTGCAGGTACCGTGAAGCGTTCGTCGAGTATACCAGAGCAACAACGAAGCGCAACATTTCAAGTGCCAAGAACAGCGCGCAGCTGAAAAAGTGGTAGGACAAGGAACAGTTGCTATTCGAATATGGAACGGCACAAAGTGTACAAATGCGCGGCTCGAGAACACGCTGCATGTTCAAGTTTTATCCAAG
This sequence comes from Peronosclerospora sorghi, assembly GCA_026184515.1. NCBI lineage: Eukaryota > Oomycota > Peronosporomycetes > Peronosporales > Peronosporaceae > Peronosclerospora > Peronosclerospora sorghi. The sequence goes on along the minus strand of CM047587.1, from coordinate 2,905,564 downwards.
AATCTACTCTCATTAACAGCGGCGACATCACGCGGAATGAAGGTTGATATCTCCCGTGATGAATGCGTTGTGAGAATAGAAAAACAAGTCGTTGCAACAGGATCACGACGCGGCATGTTGATGATGCTGAACGTCGAGACGAGTGCTGAGTGCCACATAGATGAAAGCGATGTTGAGCTGTGGAATGGTCGTCTTGGGCATGTGTAGTTTTCGACGATAAGTAAGTTGATTAAGGATGGCCGTATCAGTGGCGAGTGCGTGGACAAGGATAGCGTATGCGATGTTTGCGCTACGTCAAAGCAAGTACGGAAAACATTCAAGGAAGGAAAGACGGAATTGATCGAGAGAGAGAGTTGTCGAAAAGATACAACTGCTCTCGGACGTGCTAGGACCGATAACTCCAGCTTCTAAGTGTGGATACCGCTACATCGTGACGTTCATCATGTGGTGGAGTCAAGTTCGAAATCGAATGCATTTGTATCGACAACCTGACCACCACCATCATGCCCAGCCTTCCAACTTACGGGGGGGGTACCCCGCGGACCTCCACTCGAAATCTGGTCCGATCGTCCGCTGCTGGCAGACGACCGGTCATCATCCAAAGACACTTGGTCCGATTCACTTAAGTTCATCTCACCTTGAGTACACGATGGAATGGGCTAGTTACACACTCGGTGGATCGGGATCGCAGATCGATCTGATTCGGTCTTGAATATGAAACCGTGCTGGATAGGTGTACCTGGGACAGAACTCTTCACCCTAGGTACGTACAGACCAGAAACACTTCCAAAAGATAAATTCCAATAGGTCGATCGTCCAAACGATCTAGACCTGACCAATACGAATTAATAGAGGGTAGACCAATCAACCGGTCTATCCCCTGACCAATATGAGAGAAGACCGAAACCGGTCTAAACTCCAACCAATGTTACAATGAGCCAATATGTCCACGTGAAGACCCAATATGCCCGTGAAACTACACAAACGATATCTCCACGTAAAGACCAATCCAGTGAATAGCACGTTCCAAACGTACTTGACTTAAAGTGTCGAGATCGCCAAATCGTACTCCCGTCGAGGGACTTCCGGTGGCCAAAGTGCGCGTGCGGCGCGTCCAGACCGGGTATAATAGGCAAGAGGGGATAATTCAACCCTCTTTCCCCAAACACTCCGCGGCGGGCGGAGGCGACTAGTGTACGTGAGAAGGATAACGGCGACCCCTTGCTGTGGTGTAGACCAAGACCAGAAGAGGTTTTTGCCACTTATTCCTAGACCAAAACCCTTTACCGGAAAATCCGTAACCAAAAGACTCTTATGGAAAAACCACAACTAACCAATAATACTACCTCCCTATGGTCCCTAATGTATACACACAAAATTATGTAAAATACCCAAATCAGGTGACTCACCCAAGACCAGCGTTCTTGATACTCCTTGAATTTGATAGGCTAAAAAGCCCCCCTTGTTTAGACCAATCCGAAATTCGACCAGCTGCCTGGACCAAAAGTGACCAAATTTGTGGTACACTTCACCACAATCATGATGAAAAGCCGTTTTACCATGATTTATCCGCGGCGCAAGAAAAGTGAAGTACATGAAGCTTTAAGGAAGTACACCCATAATATCAAGCTCGAGTGTGGCATTGATGTGAAGGTCTTGCGCAGCGACAACGGTGGGGAGTACCGAAACGCCAAGATGGAGAATTTCTGCCGACGAAAGTTGATTCAGCAGGAGTTGACGGTGCCATACAACCCGGAGCAAAACGGCATGACGGAACGAATGAATTGCACGCTGGTCGAGATGACACGATGCATGCTGAGTGAAGCCAAGATGAGCAAGGTCTACTGGTGTTAGGCAATGATGACAGCAGTAGACATTCACAACGTGTTACCCAATGCGTCCAACCCAAGTGGAAGCCCGTTCCAGCTCGCGTTCAAGCGCAATCCGCGAATTCAACACATGTGTGTATTTGGAAGCCAATGTTATGCACATATAGCCAAGGCGACGCGAGGAAAGCGTGACGATGCCGGGCTACGATGCAAACTGCTTGGATACTCGAAGCAACACAAGGCATATAGGTACTTGATGCGACTACGGGAGAGATCATCATCTCAAGCGTGACATTCGCTGAACACGAAACGATGAAAGTACAAGACAAAGGTGCACCGGGAGTGACCGACATTATTAGTGACAGTGAAGGCGATGGCGATGAAGGAGTGGACGAAGAAGAAGAATTTCAAACACCACCAATGAGTACAAGGTCTACACCGATTAATCAGCAGAGAGAACCAACGGAACGGCCAAAAGGTGCCGTGCCGACGCAGCGATCAAACACGCCAGGACGCGACGGTGAACAAGAATCGAATGTGCGACCGGTGCGCAAAAAGCAAGCTGTAACACGGTACGAGCAAGAGTATCCCAAATTAAGGCGAGGTCAGTTCAACCTTGAAGACTTTGAGGCTGAGCTCGACGCACTTTACTGCTTCAACGCTGAGGACGATGGAGAAAGTGCATCGAGCTACTCGCAAGTATTGCAGAGTAAGCACAAGGACGAGTGGATGAGCGCTATGGAATGTGAGATGAAGTCGTTGGCAAAGCACAAGACTTGGACGCTTCAAGATTTACCCAAAAACAAGAAAGAAATCGGATGCAAGTGGGTCTTTCGCATCAAGAGTGACCCAAACGGAGCCATTGTGAAATTCAAGGCTCGCCTTGTCGCCAAGGGTTTCACTCAGCGTCCAGGAATCGATTATTTTGAAACGTTCGCGCCAGTGGCACGCAAGGAATCGATTAACGTAGTGCTCGCACTCGCGGCAGAACAAGATCTTCAAATTGAAAACGTCGACGTTGATACGGCATTTTTGTACGGCGACGTCAAGGAGGAAATCTATATGAATCAGTCCGATGGCTTTGAAGACGCAAAATTTCCCGACAAGAAGTGTTTACTACGCAAGGCGCTATACGGCACGAAGCAGGCTGCACGTAAATGGAACAATCGGCTTAATACGCACCTTGAAGAGCAAGGGTTCACGCGGACTGCGGCCGACTTATGCGTCTACGTACGACGTTCCGAAGAAGAGTTTAGTATTATTGTAATTCACGTCGATGACTTGATGATTTTTGCGCGGACGCAAGAAAATATTGACAAGATCAGGCGCGCACTCAAGTCCGAATTCAGCATTAAGGAGCTTGGCGAGTTGAAGTAATGCCTAGGCATCGAATTGTGCCGTAATCGAGCAAACAAGACCATTCACATGAACCAACGCGCGTACATAAAGCGCTTGGAAGAGAAGTTTGGCGTGGACAAGTGCAAGGGCACATACACACCAATGAGCGAAAGCGAAAAACTGATCAAGCTCGACGATAATGACAATTTTGTGCTGAAGTGGCCGTATCGTGAGCTAATAGGGGCTTTGATGTACGTCGCGACGTGTACACGACCGGAAATATGCGCGCAGTAGTCGAGGTGGCCAAGTATTGCGAGCGTCACGGTCAACAGCACTGGATAGCAGCTAAACGCGTGCTCAAATATTTGAAGACAACCGCAAACTACAGTATCGTTTTTGACGGCAAGAGTCCGGGAGAGATCGTGGGTTTTGCGGAAGCGTCTTGGGCAAGCGATTTGGACTCGCGTCGATCGACCACGGGTTATGCTTTTTTTTCTGAACGGCAGCGTGTTTTCATGGAAGTCCAAGCGTCAGCCAACAATAGCGACATCAAGCACCGAGTCAGAATACATGGCATTGTATTCTGCGACACAAGAGGCGTTCTGGTTGCGTTTACCGCTGAGCAATTTGGATTGCGCATCAAGCATGGGTACAATCATTTTTCAAGACAACCAGGGGTGCATCGCATTAGCCAAAAACCCAGTGTTTCATGCGCGAACGAAGCACATTGACATCAAGTTTCATTTTCTGCGCGAAAAAGTTCAAGCTGGTGTTGTTCAACTTGAGTACAAACCGACGGATGAGATGATAGCGGACGAGCTGACCAAGGCGCTTGGAAAGTGAAAATACGCGTTTTGTTGGTGGTCTGGGACTCCAAGCCTAACACGATGCACGTAGCCATCACGGGAGAGTATTGAAGATAATGTCTTCCGTGCATGCGTCTACATTTACTAATGGGGATAGATTGAGTGATGAACACTTGATAGAAGGTGGTAAGTATGCGTGCAGAAACTCGAACTTACAATCGCACTGCAGCCGAAGTGGTTAGTGCCCGGGGGGCTTGATCTCTGATCACTTGGCTGGGGTTCGATTCCCACAATGGTAAAGTTGAATACGGTAACTGGTGTGTTTAGGGTTCACCAGGACTTCGTCCCCCCCGAAGTTACGTCCCCTTCCATCTTTTGTATTTTTCGGTTATGTCCTTACATTGAAGTTGAAGTTGAAGTCGACACAACGTTTTTACTTATTAATTACTATAGGCAAACCAACCAATCGCATATAGGTAAAAATAAGTGGCTAGGAGCAACAACAGTTAATTCACAAGAATAAATCTCACTTTTAGTTTTGCAGCCTCGACTTCAAGCCGCCTTCATCTTTCCTATCATTTCCTTCGATATTAAAAGAAAGGTCCGACCTTGGATCACGGAGTTGAACAACCTGTTACAAGAGATACGCCTAGTCAAGATACGCGTGATCACCCCGTCTCAGACGGTCCTAGCGAATTCGGTGTAATACCTATCGATGATCAAGTTTGCTACCCTGAAGGTGGAGATTTGTATGTGGAAGAACTAGAGAAGCAGCTTGCTACGTTGCCCGAAGTATCTGCAAGCACCGAAGAGGTGACTAAAGATGATTTGCTAGTCGGAGACCCCTAGGTAAACACGGCAGAAGAAATTGATCAGCTTTGCGTTATAATTTGGGCGAAGAAACATCTGTTGATCGGGAAAGGGAACGCGCTACCTCCTGCTGCACGTGGAGATGTTTGCGATATCGATGTAGGCAATGCGCTCCCGATCGCCCAAAAGTGTCAAAAGGTGGCTCCGCAATTTTGCGAGAAGTTATCGGCTTTGATCAAGGGGTTATTGGTGACTAAGATCATCCAGACGTCTACGTCACCCTGGGATCACCTAATGGGATCATCGTGAAAAAGAATGGGGTTGATATCCGCTTATGACTCGATTATAGCGCGGTAAATAAACTCACACGTTTGATGGTATACCCAATGCCCCTGATATCTGATCTACTCGAAGATTTGGATAAAGTGTTGTGGTTTTGCTTTTTGGATATGGCGAGCGGTTTTTTGGGTCGTGTCTATGACCGATCGAGCACTCAGATTTCGGCGTTTATCACTCCGTTTGGATTGTTTGAATGGAATAGGATGCCTTTTGGCCTAAAATATGCTCCGCAAATCTACCAGCGGTTGATTGATAATGCATTATATGGGTATCTCAGGTTAAGGACGGTGCTGACAAAACGGCTGATGAATTTACTGTGGGAGAGCCCAACCAGACACCGGGCCCGTCTTTGCTGCGGCGGCGGTCATATATCGATGATATTTTGATCCATGCACATACATGGACTACCCTATGTGACAAGGTGCGGCCCCTGTTGGAAAAGTTCGATCAGTGGAACTTGTCGATCAGCGTGGCTAAATCGTACTGGGGGCGAAGTGAAGTTCCTTATTTAGGGCATCATTTGTCTAGCCGCGGCTTGGAAACAAATCCAAAAAATTGGATGAACTGATCGATTTGCCTTTTCCTGGTACCTTACGTGCTATTCAATCGTTTTTGGGAAGTTTGAACTACTACCGTCGATTTATTGAAGATTTTGCGATCTATGCCGCTCTACTCTACGAATTAAGGGAGATAGATTATCAAGAGTTAAAGATCCGATCATTGAGCAAGAAGAATTCGGATCATGAGGGAGATCGATATATCAGGGCAAAAGTAGCATTCAGCATGCTGAAAGCGAAGATTGCGTCATCCCCAACCCTGCTCCACTTTGATCAGAGCAAAACGCCGGTGGTCATTGTTTACGCCAGCAAATGGGCGGTTTCCGCCGAGCTGGTACAATAACATGGCCAAGTGTATTGTCCCGTCGCATTCGCCAGCCGAACATTGAAGAACGGTGAGCTGAATTACAGCCCCGTCAAAAAGGAAGTTCTGGCGCTTCTAAGGGTTTTGGATGTTTACTTCACGATCTTGGTAGGAAAGACGATTACTGTATTTTCACGTTTATCCACGTTGAAATGGTTACTAATTCCAACGGGCTGGACGGACGATTGGGCAGATGGGCTGCGATCTTATCACAATGGGACATCGAGATCAAGAAAATGCGTACAGGGAGAAGAGGAGGTACTGGGGGCGTTAGCTGCAAGTATCACTCCTCGCTCCGAAATCGATGAAGCACTGGTTGCGATCGCACCGAAAAAGCAACCGCGGCAGATGATTGAAGTACCACCTCCTACGGTCGGAAAAGGCGAAGACTCTACGTGATTATTTTCGATGGATCTGCAAGTGTCAAGCGACGTGTAGGTGCGTTCGGTGTTATTGTATGGAAATTACCGGAGTGGAAGATTATGACCGCGGTAGCCGATCATGCACATGATATCACGGTGAACGAAGCGGAATACCATGGATTGCTTTTAAGTTTGGACCTACTGTCGTGATATCTGAAAGAAAGGATTATCGTGTGTGGAGATTCGAATTTGGTAATCCGGCAAATGCGCGGTGAAATATAGAGTGTAAAGCTCCGCGATTGCATGTGTTGCAACAGCATGCGTTTAACCTCCTTCGCGAATGGACCGATCATGATCTGGTGCATGTTAAAAGAGAGTGGAATAAGAGTGCAGATCATATCACCCCTATGGCCATGCAGGGTGGAACAAGATTTGAGATTGATGACGAGAAACAGCTGGAGGAATTGGCCGACCTCAACAGATTGTCGGAAGTAATCACGTGTAATGAAGATCCCACTTCCCCACAAGTGCTAGTGACGACACGATCACGTAACCTCCGTCAGCCGCGACCGTCAACGTTGCCCGATATATCCAAAGCCGGGATAAGGGCGGAACGGATGAAAAAGGCGCAGGACGAAGAGAAATTGATTCATGATTTGCGAAGTTATCTGTATGGTGACGTCTCAAAATTGAGCGCAGACGAGGTAAAGGTTTGCGCGAAAATCTCCGACAACTACGATGTCGACGAACAAGGATTGCTGATTTACTGTGGGAATATGGCGAAAGTAAAAGCCAGCGATGATAAAAATGATCAAGACAATCGATGTTCTTCGATTAAGCTGGTCTTACCCGAGACCCTACATGCGGATGTCCTCCGCCATTATCATGTGAGCTTGGAAGGGGGACACTAAGGCCTAGGGCGTACATATCAGCAGATCAGACGATAATTCCATTGGCGTGGTCTATTCCGAAGCGTACAAAGGTTTGTCGGACAATGCGTAGATTGCGAGACGGGGAAGGGCAAACTTACGATCAAGGGCATGTCGCCGGGGAATATCTAGGCTACGTACCCATTCCAAGTGATAGCCATGGATCATATCCCGTCACTACCCCGATCGACGGATGGACATACTGAACCGCTGATTTGGACGGATCTGTTCACGGGTATGGTGATCGCGAAATCTGGATCGTCTAGCACAGCGCAGAAAGTTGCCGAAAATTATGAAGAGTGTGTGTTTCGACGATTCGGGGCTAGCGAAGTGATCCGGCATGATCGGGAGCCCGGTTTTATGTCGGAAGTATTTCGCGCATTCAACAAAATGGTGGGACAAAGTCAGAGTGCCACTATGGCATACCGTCCACAGGCGAATGGCAAGGCGGAGAAGACGGTGCAGACGATTACACGGGCAATCACTATGTATGTATCAGATGTCGTCCAGAAAGATTGGAGCTTGTATGCAGAATGTAACAGGGTTACATTCGAGTCACATTTAGTAGGTGGTGTACGTGAGTACACTACGGTTGGGGTCAGTATTGACCGGTTTGAAATGTTTTGAACAATTGGTTATTTTAACCAATCAGGGCAGAGGCCCTTGGGGGTGGCGTGTCAGCCATTCACGTGTCGGTACACAGGTGGTGTACACTACATTTTAGCTAGGTACGAATTTGGTAAGTTCTACTTAGTATTACATATTGTTTACATTAGTTTAAATTTATTTAGGCTAATTATATATTAAATATACATTCAGTTTACATTTCACTCTATCTTAAGACGCACGACCTCGACCGGTCGTGCGTGTAGTGAGTGCCGTAGCGTAAAGGTATCCCTCCCTTTAGCTACACCCTTAGTAAGGGAGCCTTGCCGTTAAGGCACTTGCAAAGGATACAGTAAACCAACCCGGGAATCTTGGCCCCGAGTAGGAGAGTCCTTTCCTACTAAGCCCTTTATAAGGGCGTATCGGATGAGTAGCGGCGAACGCCGCTTTAAGGAAAAGTCTTCCTCTGTACGCTAGCCGCACCGTGCGTATACTCACCGGATACATCTGGTAGCACTTGTAGTCAATCCAACACCTGTGTTGGTAGACAAAGACATCCTCTGCAAGGGATGAATCAGGATGATTGGGATAGGTTGAACCTCGTCCAACAGGAAGCCTTTAAAAGGCTGTTACCCTTAACGGGGGAAGAAGGCATGAAGCTCCTAGTGGAGCAGGGCCTTGAGACCGTAAAGGCAAGGTTAAATGCCCTCATCGCTCATGAGGCGAGTTGTAGTGGAGGTCATTTCACGGGGGTGCGCCCTCCATTATCGTTTAAGATAAAGGAGTTCACCGGAGAGAAGGATGACAACCTTTACGTGTGGTTGCGAGAGGTCAAAACGGCCGTCGCCACAGCGAATGTGATCGATGATCACTTTCAAGTGGGACTTGCGTTGACCCATCTTACTGGCAAAGCCCGTACATGGGTGTTTACGTGTCCGGATTGGGAAGTCGTTAAGCAAAATTTAACGACATGTTCGACACGCCTGATCTGGTTTTCCAGAATCAGCTGGCGTTTTGGGGTGCCTTCAGGGCACTAGAGACTCGGAAACGTATGTCCAAGAACTGAAGGCCCTGTTGGCAGGGATGTACGCGAAAGCGTATTCGGATGATGTGTCCATTCCCTTTTTCATGGGAGGCCTGAAAGAAGGGCCAGCACGTTCGGAACTGTTCCGATGCCGACCCCAATCCTTGGAAGAGGCGTTTAAGATGGCGTTTAACGCCGAGAGGAACTTCCGTTCCTCTAAGGTGGGTCCCGAACCCATGGACCTTAGTCAGGTCGAAGCGGAGGAGAAACCTCCCGCTAAGAGTCACACTGACTCTTTTTCGCAGAGCATCTAGGCGGAGCTCTTAGCTATGTTGCAGCGGCATAGACCGCTGAGATGCTTCCTGTGTGGAAGCACGGATCATCTTCGGAACAGATGTCCAAAAAATCCCCAGCGAGACACTCGCTACAAAGGACCAAGGGTGGGGAAAAAGCCCTTATTCAAGCCGTCGGAAAACGACGGCTTCCAGTAGGTGCGGGGTGCCCTACTGGGGTATCACTCAGTGATGTTAAGCCCCAGGGTAGGGGACGACAGCACAAATCCCCGAGGGAAACGGTGCTTTCTAGCACCGAGTTGGTGTACCAGGTTTTCTGGTAGTCCTTGCGGACGTGAAAGGCTTTGATAAGCCTTGGAGAGTCTTGATAGACTCTGGAGCGTCTGACAATTATGTCAGAAGGGCTTCTGTTGAGAAGAGTCGGCTGTATGCCGAGGCCCTAGAGACACGTTCTCGTGACGTTGTCACGGTCCGTCTTGAGACGGGCGTACAGGTTTATGTACCCAAGGTCTCGATTGACCTTAAGCTGAAGTTTGCAGACTTCGACAGCTTAGTACATTGCCTAGTCCTGGATTTGGACTTGAGGTATGACCTCATTCTGGGCATGAAGTGGCTGGAACGCCACGAGCCATGGATAGACTGGAAGTCTAAGTCCATCGGCTCAACGCACCCGCGGTCGGTTGAAGCATTGGCGAGTTAAGAACCCACCTTTGCTCGATCGCAAAAGAGATTCTGGCGTGATATTCCAGAGATTGCGATGTCCCAATGAGGTCAAGGAAGTGTTCCTTGACGAGGGGGATTCGGCGGTTAATCCTCACGCCGTTAACGGTGAGACTGGTGAGTTGCCAGTGGCAGAGGTGGATTCCTCTGAGGCGACTCCAGTGGTAAGGGTAGAGACCCCTGTGGTTAAGCGCGAGGCGCTTACAAGCAAAGATACCCGTAGTTCGTCTCTTCTGCACGTTAGAAATGATTCCGACCACGCCGTTATAAGCGAGACTGGTGAGTCGCCATTGGCAGAGGTTGATTCCTCTAAGGTGACTCCAGTGGTAGGGGTAGAGACCCCTGTGGTTAAGCGCGAGGCGCTTCCAAGCAAAGAGACCCGAAGTTCGTCTCTTTCGCACGTCAGAAATGATTCCGACTACGCCGTTATAGGTGAGACCGGCGAGTCACCGGTGGTAGAGGTAGAGACCTCTGTGGATAGGCGCGTGGCGCTTCCAATAGATGGGGCAATTCACTCCCCCCATCTGGGTTTCGGGATGCGTCCCGAGGCCAATAGTCAGCAGTCCTATAGGATGATGAATAGTGTGACAGGTGTTGTCACAGTAGGAGTAAGCCTGGAACGGTTGCCTGGAGTAGGCGAACTGTTGTCGTTGGAGGAGATGTCCTTCAACGAATTTGAAGCTGTTCTGAAAGCAGATGAAATCGACGAGGTTGTCGTATTACGTCCGGAAGAGGAGTTGAACTCCTCATCCACGATGGACGAGTCAGTTTTGGTGAAAACCAAACAGGCATTAAATGCCCGAAGCGGTCTCAAGATCCTTGCGGATCCTGAGGACCCTTACCATTCCTTACTAAAATAATTTGGAGATGTCATTAGTGACAACCCGCCGATGGGGTTACCACCGTATCGGGGAGTCCGACATGAGATTGATTTGGTTCCTGGAACCAAATACTGCGTCACTAGGCAGTGGCCTCTCCCCAAGGAGCTATGCAACGTCATAGACGCATTATTAAAGGGGAAAGAAGAGGCAGGGATGGTACGGGAGAGCAAGTCTTCCCACTCATCTCCCACTTTTTGTGCTTGTAAGCCGAACGGAAAGTGGCGCATTGTGTATGCGTGCAATAAGCTGAATGCAGATACTGTACCAATGCAAACTTCGATTCCTCGGAATGATGTCCTCCAGAATAATATGGCAGGCTGTACTGTTTACAGTGCCTTAGATCTGGTGGACGGGTACTATCAGGTGCTCATGCGAGCATCCGATATTCCGCTTACAGCGGTCAGCACGCCGAGTGGCATGCTGTGGGAGTGGCTTGTTATACCACAGGGTCTTTCAAATGCACCAGCGACTTTTAATCGCTTGGTGACTCAACTCTTCCGCCCTCATATAAAGTACGCTCAGACGTACTTCGATGATATATTCGTTCATATTCGCGCGGAAGGCGACTCGTCTGATGTTCAGACGCACCGAATACATCTTCGAGCGGTGCTCGAATGTATGCGAAAGCATAATTTTTTTGAAAACGCAGCCAATTTTTTTTTTGGTGCTGGGGAAATCCCTTTTCTCGATGCTTCATCGGTAATGATGGAGTGCGGGCGGATCCCGCGAAGGTGAAAGCCATTGTGGAGTGTCCTTCGCCTGTAAATCTTAGAGATTTACGGAAGTGTCTTGAATTAGCCAACTATCTCCACAACTAAAGCGAGAACTATGCTGAGATGGCGAAGCCATTGACCGACCTTCTTAAGAAGGATGTTGATTGGTTTAAACCATTTAGTGTCGTCTGCGACGCCTCCGATTTAGCAATCGGATGTGCTTTGTTACAAGCAGACGATGCAGGAAGGGAACGCGTAATTGCGTTTGAGTATAGACAGCTTAAAGCTGCGGAACGGAATTATCCCGTTCATGACAAGGCGCTACTTGCAATCAAGTATGATCTAGTAAAATTTAGGTTTCACTTACTTGGCTCAAAGCCGTTCGTGGTTTATACCGACCACGCGTCCTTACGGACAGCGATAAAGTCGCTCATCTCTCGCAACGGATGGCCCGTTTGCTCTCCTTCTTTGCGGAGTACAACTTTGAGGTTAAGTATAAACCTGGCAAGCAGAACGTTCTTGCGGACGCGTTGTCGCGTCGTCCCGATTACGAGCTCGCTCACGCGACATTCGTCACCACGTATGCGGTGGATCTCATACGCCAGGCGTATGAGAAAGATCCACAGTGTGCGTCGCTTATTAGCGCGTTGGGTGAGCCAACCCTGCCAAGTCGATCTAAAGCTCGTTTACACCGTTACCGGTACTTTGACGGGCTGCGATTTTATAGAACGAGCGCGGAGGACACTCCGCGGGTGGTAGTTCCTCATGATGAGGAACTGAAGTATAGAGTCCTCTTTGAGGAACATGATGCCCTTACCGGGGTGTCATTTAGGTCGGGATAAGACCTACAGCGCTTTAAGCGCTTTGTATTGGTGGCCCAATATGTATAAGTGGGTCGGTGCGTATATACGCACCTGTGAGACGTGTCAGAGAGTTACACCCTCTGCAAGTTCATCTGCGCCTTTGGCGAGCTTATCGGTTCCAACGGAGTGTTGGAAATCCATTAGTATCGATTTTATCTTCGGTTTTCCGAAGGATAAGGCCGGGAACACCGGCATATTGGTCTTTGTAGACCGTTTGAGCAAGATGGCTCACCTGGCGTCGGTGCCAGAGTACATTGATGGACAAGGAGCAGCGAAAGTGTTCCTAGACCGTGTCTTTCGACAGCATGGTCAACCCGATCCCGTTGTGTCGGATCGGGATCCCCGTTTTACTGGACAATTCTGGGGAGCGTTGTTTAAAGTGCTAGGCACCAAGCGCCTCATGTCCACTGCGGATCATCCGCAGACGGACGGTCAAACGGAACGCGTTAATCGCGTTGTAGAGGATATTCTTCGGAGTTTATGTCAGGATTCTCCAAATAGTTGGAGTGAGCTGCTTCCTATGGCCGAATTTGCTATAAACAATTCGGTTCATGCATCTACGGGGTTTACTCCGTTTTACGTGAAAGGATTAGTGAATCCTAGGGTTCCGTTAACGCCACGTGTATGTGGCCCAGGGCTTGAGGGGGGAGGATTCCCCGATATCAGCCCTGTATCTGTGCGAAAGCACAGCGATAAGTTTTATCGACGCGCCTTGGTGTCTTACGACACGTTTGCGATGCCATGGCGGAAAGCCAAGACAAGCAAAAGGAACAGGCCGACCGCAAGGGCCGGCGTAACAAAAAGGCGTATAAAGTAGGATAAAGTGTTTTTCAAGCGCTAGAAATATTCCTACACATGCAGTTTCTAATGTGTTAAGAAACAAACTGCGCCCAGCTTTGTGAGACCCTTTAAGGTACTAGCCCCAAAGGGCTTATCGTATACCTTGGACATCCGGAAGGTGATGCGTACGCATCCAACCTTTTATGTCGGTATGCTTAAGTCATACCAGGACCCGGAGGTGGACCCCCTCCTGGAGGTGGGTGGAAAGGCGGATAGCCGTAAGGCACGGCAGGGCGAAGTAAGCCCGAAAGGGCTAAAATGCGACCACGAAAGCTCCGCAACGATCGTCTCGAGAGAGGCAAGCCGCCTCTCGAAGCGATCAGTGGCATCCCGCTCATCGCGGATACCCTCGTGGAGATCATGGATGCGATGGCTGTGTCGATTACAGCGTTCGCGAATCTCACGTCGCAATTGCGCGACCTCCTCCTCCAATGATTGATGCGGAGGGTACTCCACACTTTCATGTGGAGCGGCTGATGGCGCGACGCCATCATCGAGGTCAAACCCAGTATCTGGTGAATTGGAAATGTTATCCACACTCACATAGTTCGTGGGAGCTCGAGACTCCCCTACGGTAGGATTGCCGCGACGTCGTTGACGCTTTTGAGTGGGAGAATCCCGCTGTAGGTCAACGACCAGAGGGGCATGAGAAGCCCCTTCACTCCCAATAAGTGGGAGTTCGCCGGAGGCAATCGTGACGCTCACACTGTCCTCTGGCACCATGGTGGAGACAGGGACGCTGGCGTAGCGCGTGCGATATGGAGCACGTAATAGCTCCATCACTTTGGCTCTGGCAAATGCCAGGCGCAACGCCTTCTCCACCCAAATGTCTCGACGGGAATAGCTGTCGTGCAGCTCATTGAAGCTGGGGAGAAGCTTCTCCCCTTCCGCCCAGGCGCGGAACTTCTTCTCTGCATCATCAGCGCTTTCTCCCGGAGAAAGAACGAAAGGAACCTCGCGGAGGTTCTCAACAGGGGCACCATGTGCCTGCCTGTTTAAGCGCTCTCGGTATGAGACGCTAGTGAACTGCTTTTGTGCAAGCAGTTGTGGCCGGAGTTTCTCACGGCGTTCGCGCTGATACGGCTGTTCAGCCGCGGGGCCAGGGGTATAGGATGCTAAACCGGTCCTTACCAAACGCCTGGCCCACCTTGGAAGGTCACGAGGACGATCAAAATTATAAGCCGCCCTTGACGGGCGTTTGGGGGCGCGTAACGCAGCCCTTAGTGCCTGTGCGGAAAGTTGGGTATCTTGAGCTGCGTCCAGATCATTAGTGACGATCGCATTCGGCGATTCGGATTTATCATCCGATAAGGGCAGGGGTGGCGCACTGGTTAGCGCATTTTCCCCACGTGTGGGGAACGGATTAGGCTGCCGACAACGCCGTTCGGCGCTGTCGGAGCGGCTAACCGTTGGGGAGGTATCCCCAAGGGCATCCACCTCCGAGTTTTCGGAGTAGTCTACCTCTTCTAGAGGAGACACCATAGCACCACTGGGGGTGTACATATGGAGGGCCAGAAGAACTGGCGTTGGAGTTCTCCAACAAAATTTTGATTATTGCGTAAGCAATAGTCTTGATGGGGGGGATGTAACGGGGTTACATTCGGGTTACATTTAGTGTTGGTGTACATGAGTACACCACGGTTGAGGTCAGTATTGACCGGTTTTAAAGGTTCTGAACTTTTGGTTATTTTAACCAATCAGGGCAGGGGCCCTTGGTGTGGTGGTGTGTCAGCCATCCACGTGTCAGTACACAGGTGTGTACACTACATTTTAGCTAGGTACGAATTAGGAATATTCTACTTAGTATTACATATAGTTTATATTACTTTAAATTAATTTAGGCTAATTACATATTAAATATATTCAGTTCACATTTCACTCTATTTTGCGGACGTGCGACCTCGACCGGTCGCGCGCGCAGTGAGTGTCGTAGGTAAGAGGGAGCCCTCCCTTTACTTACATCTCGTAAAGGAATACAGCCGTTAAGGCTAAGTCGTAAGCCAACCCGGGAATCTTGGCCCCGAGTAGGAGAACTCTCCTACTAAGCCCTTTACAAGGGCGTATCGGATAAGTAGCGGTAGCTACCGCTTTAAGGAAGAGTCTTCCTCTGTGCGCTAGTCGCACCCTTCGTATACGCACCGGCTACAGATCAGCTCTGACCAAGCAAGATCTAGCCCGGTCTCTATCGCGTCCAGACTCCTGGATTTTTCCTCCAGCTTCAAAGGCTCTTGTTGCTTCTGCATGGGGACGGACCTGGTCACAGCACCACAAATCGCCCGTATGTATGCAGATGAGCTATGGAAAGTGTTCGTCCGACCCAAGCTGGGTCCCATGTTTGCGTCGACTGCGTGGATCGACTCGTTCTTAGGTCGAGTGAATGCCTTTAAGGCAACCTACAGCCAAGCGATCTGGGAATCTACACACTATCTAGAGCTTCTTCCTGATCGAGTGCAGCATGATCAAGGCCTGATCTCATTCCAGAAAAACTGGAAGAAGCGCCGGAGTCGGGCGGTCGAGGCCTGGCAGACCCTATGCCAGTTCGTTCTGGGGGGGATCTGGCCCGCGAGTGCGACATCGACATCTTTTTGTATACTATGGTTCTCCATATGTCCAAGCGTCGGGTTGAGAAAGCCAGGGTATCACCTGACGACGGCGTCTGGTATCCTGGTCTTCAGTGTGACGAGCCGGTCACCGACCTCAAGTACGCTTTGGCCCAGATCGATCGGAAGGAGCCCTGGCGCAATCAGTACCAGAACCAGATCGAAAACTATCCGGCGTTGACTATCGGACGTCTGTGGGGTGATTGCAAATCTTGATGCGGCAGTTAGCTGACCAGAAATTCCATAATACATGTCATCATTTTTTTTCAAATTCTTGATCACCCGATTGGTTGACCAAATCTCATCACTTTCTCCAAACTTGCACCAACACGTTATAACACACAGTTTCCAATCACATCGCGAAAATTATCACACGTTCGACACTCCACTACTCCAGTTCATCGCACTAATTCACAATAATTCATACTTTACACATATTCACACCGATCGATATACTGATCGGTGCTACTGCGTGTCTTGATCTTCATCTTCATGAGTCTGCATCACCGCGAAAAGTTTCCGACTGACTCTTTCTCGCTCGGACTCTCGTAGCAGTGCTCCACAATTTAGGGCGAGGTTGTCGATCCAAGTTTCTTCATCATGATCCTTCCAGCGGACCTGATATTCTCGGTGGGTGCGACTGAAACGTGTCTTCTTGACCGATCGGACATCCAGCACATTTTCCACCTCGAATTCGTCCTCTTCCAATGGCCTTTCCCAACTGTCCTCCGGCAGCAGAGCCTCATCAAAATCGAATCTCTCCGCTTCGTCCACCAGACAGGGCATTTTCGGCCGATCGGGGAATTCTCTGACCAGCTTCAGATTGGACACGTGCACGACCGGGAAAACTTTGTAATCCGTGCCGATCGTGATCACACGGGCATCATGCTCACAGATCAGCTCTGCTACACGGAAAGGACCGTGCCACATGTGCGCTAACTTCTTCGCATAGCCTTCCTTGACCCGATCGAGGTATAACCAGACCCTCGCCCCTGGTTCAATACCATGAGGTCGGACCGGATCGTTATTCCGGTCTGCTCGATCTTGTGTGGCCTGACGCAACTTTTCGTTGACGGCTTCTTTCGCATATTGATAGTGCTTCTGTACCTGCATACGCCAACGACGGGCATCGCGGTCGAGGGTCCGAGTGCAGCCGATCGGTATCGCCGCTTCAAGTGTCGATCGAGGTTCCCATCCATATGCCAGATAAAAAGGCGTTTCTCCTCGTACCCGATCGGTTGAAGAGTTGAGTGCGAATATCAGTCTCTCTGCATACTCGTCCCAGTCACGTTGGTCCGGATCGGCCACATACATCTTGATCGCCCTTTTGATTGTCTGAACCATGCGTTCAGCCGATGTAATGGGGTGTCATTACATAATTGATATTCAAGTTAGAATATCACAGTTTAATTTTAGACGCGTTGTCTGAAATTCAAATAATAGATTATAAGTTATTATAATCTACGAAGGAAAAGTCGATTCGGTATAAATACCGAACCATGCAGGTTAACTAATAGTACAGTTAGTTTAATACTTGATATTATTATATTAGTTAGGTAATTACTATACTGTTAGCCGCTAACCACCCATTTAATAAACACTCTTAATTTTGCGTTCTTAAGGTAAAGCGAATATTATATTTGCTTTTAGTATAGGATTAGTTGTCATCAACTAATCCTACCCCTCCCGTATTGCGCGCTTCCTCGCACAACACAGTGTAAGCCTGTAACAGGATCAGTCCTGTTACACCTGGTAGCACTTCGTGGTCCGTCTTAACGACCACAGTTCCGTTCCGATAGTCAACTAGCGGAGCGAAGATTAAGAGCCGCTCGGCATCAAGTCGTGATACATGACGCCTGCCGAGCGAGAAAGAACGCTGGAAGTGGTGACGAAACACTTCCCCCACTTCTCGTCGCGTAGTAAAGACTCGACGGTAGAAATGATTCGGTCCATGGGGACCGACATCCTTACCTTCCTCCTGGGTAAGACCGCGGAGGAAGCGATAGAGGTGGTTAATCGCTTTAGGCGAAACCACCTAGAAAGCCAGCACGGCCCACGCAAGAGGCAGCACGGACCGCACCTGCACCTGCAACGCATAGCGTTGAAGTGGTAAAGGCGCGAGTACCGCCCTTTACCGGTGAAGGGGGAGAGCCCCTTCGTAGATGGTTCGCAGAGGTGGAAGATGCCATCTCTGCGCAAAATATTGTTGACGAACGTCAACAGGCGTACTTCGCCACAAAATGTCTGGGCGCCAGAGCCAGGGCATGAGCGATGAGTCATAGAGCCACTGATGACTCTGCGTTCCTGACTTATCAGGAATTAAAAGCTGGGCTAAAGCTCAACTTTGAAGCTCCAAAAATGGAGCTAAGTAGTCGGCAGGAGTTCTTGGAACTCCGTCAAGGTAAGCTTGACCTTCAAGCTTACGCTCAGAAGACGCAATATTTGCTGTCAAATATTGTGTATGAGCCGGTGCCCCCTGCGATGCAGGTCACTGGCTTCATGAAGGGACTCAATGATGGTCCCGTCAAACAGAGTCTTTACCGTCTTTGTAAAGCCCTTCGCTTTTGACATGCCGCAACAGCATGTCAACAAGCATCAGTCGGGTGGACGAAGCTCACACTTCGTCTCAAGAAACAGCCTCCCGCGCCAGAGAATGGGCGGTGGAGGTCCAGAGCCGATGGACCTATCTGTTGCGGTTTCTTCGAACACAAAGCAACCGAAATTTAAGAAGAATATTCGCTGCAATCGATGCGCAAAAATGGGGCATTTTGCCCATGAGTGTATGGCACCGCGTCCGGTGCCACGCAGTCAGCGGACGGAACCGTCCGCTGCACGGCGACACCAACAGGGACATCACCCTGTTGGTTCAAAAAAAAGTAAATCACCAGTAAGGGCGGGGCGCCCTACTGGGAATGTTATCCCACATGCCGACATAGGGCTTGTGAGGGTAATAGCCCCAGACGGGACTATGTCCTGTCAAAAGGTGCAGGGTGATGATAAGCATCTTATCACTCTGGAGGTTAAGACGCACGGGAGCGATTTCCCCATGCAAGCTTTGTTTGACACAGGAGCGTCAAACAATTTCGTTAGAACTCAGAGTCTAACGCTGTTGAGATTCGTGGAGGTAGAAACCCCACGAAGAATGTTGTCAGTCCGGTTAGCAACAGGTGCAACCGTGACTATTCCAAAGAGTTTGATTAAAACACGCTTCGAGTTGAATGAACTGTCATTCGAGGATGAATTCATCGTCCTCGATTTAGTTGACAAGTTTGATGAGATACTTGGAATCCCATTGATGTCCAAGTTTAAACCTTCGATCGACTGGGTTAACCTATCGATCGACTGCGGCGGACCCACAGGATCTGATCACCCTGTGTGTAATCCGGCTGTATCAGAAGATACAACCGAAGCGTCGGACAGTCTGGTGGATAGCGATGTCACCACCAGGTCTGCTCCGACACGATCAGCGGAAGGTACCTCCGCTGGTGAGAGTCCAGAGGGACTACCACACACAACAGAAGAGTCGTTGCGTTTTGGAGAGAAACATTCCACGGGTGATAAATACCACCGTGAGAATGAAGTGATATCCACGGTGGGAAACACCCACCGTGAGAATAAAATAGTATCCACAGTGGGGAACACCCACTGTGCGACCGAAGGTTCCAACACGATGAAAAAATTCCGTGTTGATGAGAGTGAACTCACGATCGAGTGCAATCGTGAGCACAACTCCGTGGTGGCCAGTGCCCACCACGTTGCGTTAGCCATGCACATGGGTGATAAAGACCACCGTGTTGCAGAACAGGCGGCCGATCAGACGAGCACATCTGATCGCCAAAAAAATTCCATGGTAGGCAGTGGCCATCATGATGATGAGTATTCGCACACGGTGAATCGTAATCACCGTGTAGCAGTCAATCAGACGAGTGCGTCTGATTGCATGGACAGTTCCGTCGAGACTATCAACGTCTTGACGCAAACGGAGACCGGATTAGCTACCCAGTCTCTGTTGATGGAACACCCTTCGAAAGAAGGTTCGGAGGTGATGGCTCTTCCAGCGCTAAGCTGGAAGAAGTTTTTGAGAAACTTGCACGAAGATCAGATCAAAAATATCTGTATTATCGTAGCAACAGATGATGTAGTGGATATTCGTGAACGAATATCCACATTACAAGTGGAAAACATTGGGAACGAGGTTCCCAATGATCAAACCAAAGTTCAGCGTTTTGAAGCGCACAGCTGGGAGTCGCTTAAAGCGATCTCCCCATTTTATGAGGTACTTCGGGAATAAGCTGACGTATTCCCAGAACAAGTACCTAGCGAGCTCCCTAAGGATAAGGGAAATCATCATGAAATTGACCTCGTGCCAGGCACGAAGTATTGTGTCACGCGGCAATGGCCGTGGCCGCGTGATCAAGTAAAAGCGATCGACGAGTTTTTCGAAGCTCGTCGTAAAGCAGGCCAAGTGCGGGAGTATATCTCACCGCACTCTACCCCCACCTTTTGTGTGAAAAAGTCCACAGGTGGGTGGATAATCGCTCACGCTTACAACAAGATGAACGCAGCAACGGTACCGGCACAGACGCCGATACCGCGAAAAGATGTCATCATTGATGGCATGTGCGGGAGCACCATCTTTAGTGCTCTCGATCTAAGAGATGGATTTTATCAAATCCTAATGCATGAGAAGGATATCCCTCTCACGTCGGTAAGCACCCCAAGCGGCATGCTTTGGTAGTGGCTTGTTATGCCGCAGGGGCTTCGAAATGCCCCTTCTACGTTTAACAGATGCGTAACGCAGCTATTACGCCCGGTGCGAGAATTCGCACCGAGTTATTTCGATGACGTGTTCATCCATAGTAAGAGTGAACACGATAAAAGCGATGTAGATGTCCATAGGGAACATCTACGTCGAGTGTTAGAGCTTATGCGTAAGCATAAGCTCTATGCAAATCTAAAGAAGTGCACCTTTGGTGCACCTGAGATACCCGTTCTTGGATGCTTTGTGGGCAAGAATGGGGTGCGTCCTGATCCAGAAATGATCAGGATGATCGTTGAATGGCCTACGCCAAACAACGTTAAGGAACTTCGAAAGTTCCTTGGGTTGGCAACATATTTGCACAAGTATTCGTGCAACTATGCTGGGTTAATACGACCTCTTTCTCAATTACTTAAGAAAGATGTCGAATGGCATTGGGATACACAATGCCAAGATGTTTTTGATGCAGTCAAGTAAAGCTTGACTGAAGCGCCTGTCTTGGCTATAGCCGATAACGAGCGTCCGTTCCACGTCGTTTGCGACGCGAGCGATTTCGCTATCGGCTGTGCTTTGATGCAGCGTGATCACGATGATCGTGATCGCGTAATCTGCTATCAATCGCGTCAGTTGCGCCCAGCCGAGCGCAACTATCCAGTGCATGACAAGGAACTCCTTGCCATGAAGTATGCACTGGCCAAGTTTCGTATCTATCTCTTGGGAGATAGACCGTTTGTGGTTTACACGGACCATGCGTCGCTACGCACGGCCGTGAATTCACCACACATTTCTCAAATAATGGCTCGATGGCTGTCATTCTTTGCTGAATACAACGTTGAATACAAACCCGGAAAGTTGAACGTGATAGCGGATGCGCTATCACGAAGGCCCGATTACGAGACGAAACCGTCCGTAACCGAAGGTGCCAGTGCAAACGCGATCCGTTGCACTGCTTTGTCGTCGTCAATTATACAACAAGTACGCGAGGCGTACAAAACAGACGAGGAGACACTTCTGTTGATTGATTACTTAAGTAATCAATCAAGTGAGAAGCGCGACGAACTCCCAGAGTCCCTCCGCGCTTGCGTGCATCGATATCGACTGCACGATGGTCTGCTGCTTTACAGCACAGACCAAAAAGATGAAAGTCACATCGTCGTTCCAAACGACGATGATCTCAAACATCAAATTATGTTTGAGTATCATGATGCACCGATTTCGGGACATCAAGGTCGAGAGAAGACATACGCTTCTCTCGCACGTGACTTTTACTGGCGAAACCAGTACAAGTGGGTACGGAAATAGGTACGCGCTTGCGAGATTTGCCAGCGCGTTAAGCTTGCCCAGTCTGCACAGGCTCCGCTGCAATCTTTGCCGGTTCCGACAGAGTGTTGGAAGTCCATTTAAATGGACTTCGTATTCGGTCTTCCACCCGACAATAGTCGGAAGACCGGAATAGTGGTCTTTGTAGACCGTTTCAGTAAGATGGTACATCTTACTGCGGTATCAGCGAACGTAACCACCGCTCAAACAGCGCGGATATTCGTTGATACGGTATTCCGTTTGCACCGAATGCCGGAAGACATTGTATTGGATCGAGATCCGAGATTTACAGTACTTTTCTGGAAAGAAACGTTTTTATTGTTGGGAACCCAGTTGAAGATGTCAACTGCGGACCATCCGGAAACGGATGGGCAGACGGAACGGGCTAACCGCGTTTTCGGAGACATGTTGCGATCATACGCACATGCCTTTGAACAGTGGAGTGACTATCTGCCACTCACTGGATTCGCGATTAACAATTCAGTGCATGATTCAACTAAGCATACACCGTTCTACGTGAATGCCTTAAGGCATCCACGAACCTCAGCTTTACTTGGCGGTACGCCAAATCTAAGTGGGGGAGGGACCCGCTCAAATTTTGAGCGAGTCAATGCGCAAGTTGCAACTGCAACTTGTGAACAAAACGATGGCCCTTCTACTGAAGTACAGTAGAAGCGGAAGCAGCTTCAAATGAAACTGAAGCTGCATATGATGAATATGTGTCTGCAGCAATGGCTGCAGACAATGAGGGCAACGCACCTACTGCTGATAAAGCAGTAGATTAATTCGTATTACAGCGCCAAGCTGTAATACGCTATATAAAATATGCACTTGCCTCTGCTTTTGATAAGCAGAAGCAAAATGCAGACAAGCAAGGAAGGAATAACACAAACTCCTTTCTGAAAGGCGAATTGGTATTACTAAGTACTACTAAATTGCCTATACATGCAATAAGCAACTTCCCTACACGGAAGTTGCTTCCTAAGTACATTGGACCTTTCAAGGTCCAAGAGATTCGGGGGAATGCCTATACTTTAGACATTCCCACAGCAATGCGGCTCCACCCAACATTCTATGTTGGGCGGCTCAAACCGTATCATTCGTCTTCGTCTTACGGCGAGACACAGAACCACGGAAGATACCGTGCTTCTTCAAGTCTCCCAAGAGAGACTTGTGATCGGCTTCCAGCCGTTGATGAGCAGATCGGAGAGTCATTACCTCCGCCTTCGACTGCTCAAGATCAGCCTTGTGCCGATCGAGCTCTTCCTTACAGCGGAAAAGCTCGATGTACAGAAGATCATTCTTCTGCTGAAGGGAAGTGTGCGCCCCGAGGATGTCGCGGACATTCTCGCGAAGAGACCGATATGTCTTCACAGAGTGAGACATATCGCTGCTCAAGGAGGAACAACCCTCCTCGAGTTTGCGGAGTAAAGAACCACTCCGCAACAACAACGGCGAGGGAATTCTCAACCTCCTCCGCCCCTGATCGATAATCAGGGGAATAAGCGATACATTCTCGAGCGCTTGATCTCGAAGCGCTCGGTTCCTTCGAAGAAGGGGCAGCGTACCGAGTACTTAGTACGCTGGATGGGTTACACCCAAGAGTTCGACTCTTGGGAGCCGATTGAGGTTCTGAGGGCCGACGCCCTTACTTAGTTTGAGAAGGAGTCTCAAACTCATAATGCGAAGTAGCTCCAACACTAGGTGTTGATGCATTTAGGGCATCGATTAAGCCCTGAATTTTGGCGGGTACGTAAAAACCACCATACCCCCGCAACTCCTCATCTGACAGACGAGGAGCGCCCTG
Source organism: Peronosclerospora sorghi (assembly GCA_026184515.1). Classification (NCBI taxonomy): domain Eukaryota; phylum Oomycota; class Peronosporomycetes; order Peronosporales; family Peronosporaceae; genus Peronosclerospora; species Peronosclerospora sorghi. The sequence continues at coordinate 2,881,804 of CM047587.1, read as the reverse complement.
CGGACACCGGGGGAAACGAGGTGAGAAGGGACACCACAGTTCAACCCTTCTTTGATGCAAGCAAAATGGATGTATTCCATTTTGCTTGTTCGCGAGTGCTTTAAAAAACGCTCGCGCATTACGTGAACTTTATTCACGTAATCATCTGGGATTTTGTTGTAGTTGTCAACAAAATCATTCCAACTCTGAGTCAGGGCATCTTTATCGTCCCGGTTCCTCCTTGACCCTTTCCGGCTCGAATAATATCGAACCTGGAAAAAGAGGTCAATAAAGTACAGACGTCTATCGTCTGTACTTCGATCGAATCGACGTGACTGGATGTCTTCGCAGTCATCCAGCACGTTGATATCGAACAACACATATTGGCAGTCCCGCTTACGGTGACCGCCACTGTTGGGGGCAATAGCCCATCCAGGGGTCCAAAACCCCACTTTGTACGGAATATGTGGTTCCGTACGATGATACGATTCAGAAGCGGCAGGCGCCGCTTCTGTTCGAGCTCTTTTAGCAGGCGGAACACCTCCTGCTTCAACACCACGCTCCGGGGTTAAACCACCGCGACGTGGAGACGTACTTGGTCCAGGTGGGGCGGTTCTGCGTTCCCGCAACCATCTGTTTTGATCATTGTCGCTGTCATAGCTGACAGCGACACAAGAGTTATCATCGCGGTTAGGCGATGAGCACCTAGCGAGTTTCGACTCGCTAGATCCTTTCTCGGGGACAGCTGTTCCCCAATCACTTTGTTCGGAGTCAGAACTGTCTCCGAACATGGAATAACCCTTCCTGGCAACAAACCATTCGGGGGTTGTCATCGTGCGAGATGTTGCATTAGCAACATCTACCTGTTACTTGCCAGATGCCGCCTTAGCAGCATCTGTGGTCGAAGGCGGTACGTCTTCCGACCTATGCGTAGTTGACGCTGCTAATGCAGCGTCACTGTTGTCACCAACACCTCAGCACCTAGTGCTGAGGCGGAGGAAGAAGATCCTTCGATATTTTCAGCAGCGCTCTTTACAGCGCCGCCGCGTGCTTTGACCATCGAGTCGATGGTCAATAAGCTGGTAAATGAGAACGACCAACAAGTGCCACCTATGATTGGCAAAAATATGAATTACTATTGGCCAACCACCTAAGTGGGGGGTGATGTAATGGGGTGCCATTACATAATTGATATTCAAGTTAGAATATCACAGTTTAATTTTAGACGCGTTGTCTGAAATTCAAATAATAGATTATAAGTTATTATAATCTACGAAGGAAAAGTCGATTCGGTATAAATACCGAACCATGCAGGTTAACTAATAGTACAGTTAGTTTAATACTTGATATTATTATATTAGCTAGGTAATTACTATACTGTTAGCCGCTAACCACCCATTTAATAAACACTCTTAATTTTGCGTTCTTAAGGTAAAGCGAATATTATATTTGCTTTTAGTATATGATTAGTTGTCATCAACTAATCCTACCCCTCCCGTATTGCGCGCTTCCTCTCACAACACAGTGTAAGCCTGTAACAGGATCAGTCCTGTTACAGCCGATCCGTTCGCTTGCGGACGATATGCCCTCGTCGCGCTCTTCTTCTGGCCTAGCATATTATTGAACGATCGGAACACCTTATCCATAAAACCGGGTTCCCGATCGTGTCTGATAACCTCGCTGGCTCCGAACCTTCTGAACACGCATTGCTCGTAGCTCTGGGCGATCTGCTCCGCAGATCGGGATGCACTAGCCTTTGCGATCACCAGACCAGTGAACAGATCGATCCAGATCAGCAGCTCAGTATTGCCGCGCGTCGATCTGGGCAGCGACGGTATGTGATCCATTGCTATCACCTGGAAAGGGTAAGTAGCCTCGATATTCCCGGGCGATCGGCCCTTGATTATCGGTCTGCCCTTTCTGGTCTCGCAATCTGTGCAACAGCCCACATATTTCTGCACGCTCCGAAAAAGTCCTCTCCAGTGAAAGTGGGACCTGATCTTGTGATATGTCCTGCCTACGCCCTGATGTCCCCCTTCTAGACTCACATGGTAGTAATGAAGGACATCCGGCTGTAGCAACCCAGGGATCACCAGTTTCGCCAGTAGGTCTCGATCGGCACTGTCTTGGTCAACGTCACGGCAGTAATACAGCAATCCGTTGTCATCCACATTGTAACTGTCCGCGATCTTGGAACACTCTTTCGCTTGATCATTCGTTAACTTGGACAGTTCACCGCGCAGATATGCTTTCAGGTTGACAATCCACTCTTCTTCGTCCTGCGCCTTGAGGATCCGTTCCGTCCTTAGCTGTTGCACAACGCGCTCACTCAGCCTTTCCTTCGGGAACGATCGGCGAGACTTCTGAGCTCGCGATCTAGTCGCCGCCATAACATGTACCTGATCGGGGCCGTCCTTAGGCTTGATCAACTCCGGGACCCTGTTTATGTCCATAAGTTCAAGTAGAACGGCCTCCTCGGTGATCGTCACCCCGATCTGGTCCCGCATGGCTTGGGTCGCGAGGTGGTCGACGCTCCTGTTCCAATCCCGTTTCACGTGCAATAGCTCGTGGTTGGGATAGTCATTCAGTGCCTTCATCACCCGATCATTCAGCAACTTCAGCCGTGGCGCCCTACAGTCGATCTCCCCGGTGATCTGCCTTATCACTAAGTTGGAGTCACCACATACGATGATCCGACCTTTCTTCTGTGATGCCAGCAGATCGAGACATAGAAGGAGCCCCCGATATTCTGTCTCGTTGACCGTTATGTCCGGAGTGAAATCGGCGGCGGCTGCTACTATAGACCATTGTGGGAACTTCCACTGTATGGCACTAGAGGAGCCGACCTTCTTCTTCACGCTAGCCGATCCGTCGAAACTCAAGACCAGGAGTTCCTCATCCCGATCGACGATCGGTGGCGGCCGTGAGATTGATTGCCGGGGTTGCTTCCTTGGGACAATCGCCATCAGATCTTCATCCACTTCATACCGAGGGCTGATACTGGCAGCCAACGTGCCCAATATCTCTTCCTCTCCCTTGGCGCACTTGATGACCTCGAGGGACCACTGTGACAAGATCGCCGACCATCTGCCAAGCCGACCGTCCATCCCATTGGCTGATAACAGCCAGGCCAATGTTGACTTTCTTGATAGGACCTTCACAGGTCGGCCGAACAGCAGGTTATAGAACACATCCAAAATCCGTAGTAAATCCAGAACTTCTTTTTCGACGATCCCATAGTTGACTTCGTTCGGCTTCAACGTCCGGCTCGTAAAAGTGACCGGGTGGTACACTCCATCATGTTCTTGCACTAGAGTGGCAGAAATGGACCACTTACTAGCATACACAATGACGATCGGCATTTTTTCCTGATCGAAGTGCCTGAGAATCGGTGCCGTCGCCATCTTGGCCTTCAGTATACCTAAAGCAACCTTTGCACGCTTCATGTGATCCTCTGCCTCCACCTGCGGAAATCTGCGGGCAGATCAGAGTCGCAGCCCTCCCTAAAGTTACCCGATCTCCTTCGCGCAACATATGGTAGTCGACTTCCCGGAGCTCGTACAGCACGGCCGCGTAAATCGCGAAGTCTCCCATGAAGCGGCTGTAGTAATTTAAGCTCCCTAAGAAGGACTGCATTGCCTTCAGTGATATGGGAAACGGGAGGTTGCTCAGTGACTCCAGATCCTTGGGATTGGCCTCCAGCCCACTGATCGACACCATATGACCCAAAAAGGCTACCTTGGACATGCCCCAAAAACTCTTCACAGCACTGATCGACAGGTTCCAGCGATTTCATGTCTCCAACAACCGTTCGAACTTCTCGCACATATCGCTCCATGACGAAGCAGGAGTCAGAATGTCATCGATATACGATCGCCTCCCCAGAACGGACGGTCTCGTTCCTGATCGGGTTCACCCTCTGTAAATACACCATGGTTTTCGGTGGGGTCCCGATCGGTACTGATCTTGAAATTTCCATACAGTGCGTTTTCGATCAGCCTCTGGTAGATCTGGGGCGCGTTCTTCAAACCGAACGG
>CM047587.1:2789699-2862591 GCA_026184515.1 Peronosclerospora sorghi | reverse complement strand
AACGTATGTGGCAATAGGCAAAGCGTATGTTGCAATAGGCGTGTTCTTTTATTTATGGTCGATCTCGGCAATCATATCATACAATATTTTTTGATACTTTAATATAAATGGTTAACGCTTCACATAACATAGGTGGGAAATGACGAGCACTTGTTTTGGATCTACGAAATACGCCGAAGTTGCATGCTACTGCGTCGTCAAACCGGTTTTTAGTATGTAGGTGTGTAGAGCAGATGTGTTGATATATACCCCGGAGGTGCAAAGTGATGTCACCTAGATGAAAACAAGTGTGGACACTTTGAGTTGGCCAGTAGCCGTGAAAACTAACGTCACGCTCCTGCAGCAGGGTAATTGACTATAACAAGGTTGTCATGTTAAGGCATTCGTCAATATCGTCGTGAACAATACACTGATACTTTTTTAATAGTGGTGCGTGTCAAGTGCTCCGTAACCTGACCGTCAATGCTGACGATCTACTGCCAGACCTTCTTTGGCTTCCAGTGAAAGTTTTCGTACAGACGCAACAGATTGCGCTCCAACATGGCCACAGTAACCTTACCAACAAGTGGCACATACTGCACGCCCTTAATTTTGAAGAGTTCGGCCTCGTCCACGTTCTTGAAAGACGCAACATTGATTACGACAGTGTTCTCGCTTACCCAGTCGAGCGGCAGCTTGTAGCTTTTCACTGGCACACCAGTAATGATAACACGAGACATTCTACACGCCGTCTCTTGCGTCTCGTCACTTGGGATGAGCTTACCGCGACGAAACAGATAGAGCGAGTCAATGTCAGCGCTGTAGACGTCTGCACCATCATTGGCAAGCATCGCAGCCAGTGGACGACCGACAATGTCACTGCGATTGATGACAGTGATATTAACACCGTCCAAACGGTTTCCAACAGGTTTTGTTTTGTCATAAATGTCCATATGCTCTAAAATCTTGACAATAGCCAGTGGCGTGCAAGGTAGCACGCATTTCTGCGTCCGGTCGTCATCAACATAACGGATATTGCGGTATAGTTTTCCACGGTAGAAATGACATAGTCCTTCTACATCTTTTTTAATGCTGATACTGTCGCGCAAAAAGTCATCCATCGTGCCCCCAAAGAAGCTCGGGAAGGGTCCAAAGCATGGATAATACACCAAAATACCGTGAACATCTGGGTCATGGTTAGCTTTGTCTAATTCTTCGATAAGAGCGTCTTTGGGAACCTCACGCAGTTCGTAACGAATGCCATCACGTGCACAGGCTTTTCCCGTCCATTCAGCATATTTCTTGGCAGCAGGGTCACCATGAGCCAATAGACCAACAAGTTTCGGACCTATTCCATCCATGACATTCTGGATGTATTGACGCACAGCAGAGCTGAAAGGCTCGGCGATAGTTGCAGCATTGAGCTTGGCGCCAGCGGTAATTGCGCTATCGGTCATCGCTTTTAAAGAGATGGATGGCTTTGCACACACACTCGCCATACACCCTGGTACCATCTTAACGGTACTATTAGCCAGTTGCAAAAATACGATGCACTAAATTGTGGATATCACTAAGTTTGCCCTTATCACTAATTTTGGTACACTAATTTTGAAGGAACACTAAGTTTAATTATGCTATTACAACAAGTAGTTAGGAGGGAAATATTATAAAGTTTAACCAACACAGTTTAAAATGGGACCGACTAGGTGCACACACCCCTTATTTTTTCATGAAACTTTATGTGCGTAACCAAAATTCACTAACATAGGAAGTCAAACAGTACCAAATGTACCGATTCTTCGATGTCTACCTTATCTGATGCTTCCGCTCCAATCACCACCTGTACACCAAGTACCAGCATCAGTATTTGTGATGATGGTCTCCCGTTTTTTTCAGAGCCCAACCTTAATAGTCTTCCATCGAGTTCAGCAGCTACAGATGATTGTACACGCCTGTTGCAGTTTCGCTTCTGCCGCTATTTCACCCGCGTGTTAATACTTCCAATGAGCAGAGCGACCAGTGGTCTAACAGCATCGTGGGGCTACTCATAATGGGAATTCTGGGCAGTTTTGCGCTGCACCAGATGATGATTCCAGAGATTGAGGCACTTACGCAACAGTGCGAGAGACTCAAGAACGACGTGCTTCTGCTGCGATTACAGGTGGACATTTGAGATGAAGTTGTAATTATAAGCTGTGTGCTTCGACTGATAATGCTGTCTTGCCAGGTGGAGCACGTAACTCGTATCGCCGAAGGTCGCCTCGAGACCATCAACCTGCTTGAGACAGCTTGAGCATGTACGCATGCAAGCGGCAAAGTTTGTAGCCCCACCTACTCCTGGCGTCAAGCACAATGATATCCCCGCTGGGGTCTACGATGGTCTGAAGGATGACGAGTTAGGTGTGGTTCTGCCCACAATTTTCTACACGCTATGGGTGGGCTTCGTTGTGCTGGCATATGTAATGTATCGCGTCTTTCTCATCGTTCGAGGTGAAATGATCACGCGAAAACTCGTGACAAAGTTTTACGCTAGCGATCATGGCTCCAGCGGATTCTTCATGTCGTTGGTTTTAGAGTCATCAGGCAGTGGACGTACCGGAAGAAAAACACCCCCATCTCTAACAGGAGTTTCAAAAGTTGATGACTGAGTGGATAATGGTAGCCGAGCTTCTGACGGTGCTAATTCTTCTCAAAGTCCAAAAGAAGCTGAAGAATCCTCGCCACAGTGCTATAAGCGGGCGCCAGGATTATCACCCACGATTGTTTAAGAGCATCTCCACCTCGCAGTGTATATGGTAGTGTAAACTCCGGATACATTACGCAATTATTTGGGCGTCCATCCACCGCGCCGTTTTATACAGGAAATCGCCATATTTTCTTACATATTGGGTATCAATAAATATCCCATAGTGCGAAAATACATTCCCGGATAGACACTGTGTAAAACCTGCGCAGCTACCCATTTTACTGAAAATGAGCCAGGAAGACGAACGTGTTGCAACTGCTTCGACCCCACAGCGGGCGCGAGGCAAGAACTTTCAACCCAATAAAAGCGTCTTGCTGGCAACATGTTGGTTGCGGATATCAGTAGACCCCATCGCCGGCTGCGACCAGCAGTCGTCGACGTTCTGGGAGAAAATAACTGCTGAGTTCAGCAGCAGCAAAGATGAAAGTTTGCCAGAGCAAACTCTGGCAGCCCTACAGTGTCACTGGAATACCGTGTCCAGGGCTGTCTCGATCGTCTGCGGTATATTCAATCGCCTCTTACGGGACCCACCTTCAGGGTGGAACGAGGCGATGGCCCTGGAGGAAACTTTGAGGCGGTTTCAAGACCAATCAAAAAAATCCCTTCAAATTCCTGAAAGCGTTCCACGTTTTAAAAGACGCACCAAAATTCAAAATGATTGGAGCTGCTATTCCCGCGGTGACTGACAGTCCAGCGGGATCGCTGGCTGATGATTCCGGTGAGCGCCCGCCCGGAAATAAACGGGCGAAGCGAAGTTCGTCGGCAGAGGAAGATCGAGAAGATCGTCGGCGACAGCTCGTCCAAGCGGCACGTGACCTCGTGCGAATCGCCGAGGAGAAAAAACGCGTTGCCGAAGAGCTCAAACAAATAGATGAAGATGAATACCCGTTGAAGCTATTCGGAAGTGATCCAGACTCGGAGGATTACAAAGAATTTATTAAGCTGAAACGGCAAGAGTACTTAGCCAAGTTCAAGCGTAGACTCGAGCAATTATAAACACAGAAGTAACAGATCCATATCTTCGCCGAAGTTTTGCCAGATATGTTCAATAAGATCTTGCTGTAGCTGTTTGGACAAGTCAGAATTGTGTAGATATCGTAGGTTTGTTCGCTGTACCTCCATTTCAGCAGGAATCTGAGGAGCCGGTCTTATCAGAGGACGCTCAAAGTCTTCGTCAAACAGATACTCATGAGGCTTGTAAGTATGACGTTCGTCTTCCACTATCATGTTGTGCAGGATGATACAAGCAACGATGATATCCTTCATAATGGAAGCACTCCACAGCTTACATGGAGTGTTCAGTATGCGAAATCGTGCCTGAAGCACACCGAAGTCTCGTTCCACATCTTTCCTTACAGCCTCCTGTTGTCATGCAAAGAGCTTCTGTTTGTTGTTTAAAGTATTGGGTACGGTATTGACAAAGGTTGACCAGTTCGGGTAAATAGCATCAGCAAGCAAGTATGTGGACCTATAGGTATTACGGTTGACACGAAACTCTGCTATAGGAGATTTACCGTTGACAAAATCCTGGAACAATGTCGACCGTTGTAAGACATTGATATCATTGTTGGATCCTGGCACTCCAAAGAAGGTATGCCAAATCCACAAATCTGACGTTGCCACTGCTTCCAAAATTAAAGTGGGCTGTTTGTATCTACCTTGATACATTTCCGCCCACGCTTTAGGGAAGTTTTTCCATTCCCAGTGCATGCAGTCAACAGACCCAAGCATACCAGGAAATCCTCGAGCGGTATTGGTTTCCAAGATAGACGCTATGACTGCGTCGTTAGGGGCACGTAAATTCTCCTCGCCAAAAACCTCAACAACAGCGCAACAAACCGTTGCAGAATTTCAAGATCTGTGATCTCGGCAAGCCTGAGATTCTCATCTAATGAATCTGCAGGAGCTGCATAGACAAGCATTCTCAAGGCAGCGGTGATTTTCTGATGAGGAGATAGCCCAAGTATACCCAGTGCATCCGCCTTTTGTACGAAGTATTCTTCATGGTGAACGATGTCATCAAGAATGCAATTGAACACTGTCTTCGACATTCGATATCGTCTTCGAAATTGTTCGTCGTTGTATATCGGTCTTGCAGAAAAATAATCATTCCACAATCTCTCATGTGCATGCAAATGATTACGATTGACATTAGGCATTCGTCCTGGCCTTGATCCTCCGCGTCGGTTTTGGTGTTCTTCCTCCTCTTCCTCAGAATCCATTTGATCCCATTGCATCATAATTAATGCAAACTGGTGCAGTTCTTCATCAGAATCTGACATTTGAGTCGGCTTTTACGGTAGAGAGCGGTCAAGAATGTTTTTCTACAGAACGTTGCACCAAAAAGGAGAACAGTTTAATCCTCGTAGCCGAATTCTAGAATGAACTGATCAGAACTGAAGAAGCACAGATGATCCCAACGTCGTTGTTGACTCACGTTACAGTCTTATACAATGAAAATAAGCTTTATTTGGTCTCTATGTGAGCCTGTTCCAATACGGCAAGAAACTGTGATGCTATAACGCCCCAGGTTTAGAGAAAGGCGGAAGCATTCAGCTGCATGTAACCGGATAAACAGTCATTTAGCGAGTGACGCGGTGCCGCTTACTGAACAAACTATTTATATTTTGCGACCATTTTTCCCCGTCGGTGCTTTTTATACTACCATATACACTGCGCGCTGCAGATGCTCTAACGATATATAAAGTACATGCAAAGAAGTCACAGATAGATTCTTTTGTGCGATCGGCTTCGAGGGCTGCGAGCTGTGTTTCTGGAGAACTCTTTTCTAGGGACCGACTAGGTGCACACACCCCATTTGCTACGTGCACCCCCCCCCGCACACAAAAAACTGGAACCACAGCGACTACCACACCCCCATCCCTGCGGGTGTGCACCTAGTCGGTCCCTTTTAATAATAGCATTATTCGTTCTTCGATGCAGCTTCATCTACGAGTGCTACCTGTGCGGCGTCGCAGAAGATACACAACGACTTTATGCAGCTTCTACATATATGTGTCGTAAAACGGACTTTTTTATTAGGCTAAAATAGGGCCTAATGTTGGACATTTTATGAGGCCCATAGGGGGCCTAATATTATGACTAATATTAGGACCTAAATTAGGGGCCTGATAGTGGACGCAGATAGTGGATACAGTAGTACATAATTAGGTACCGCCATGTGTACCACTGTGGGTACAGTAGTACGTACCACCGTGGTGTACATAGACAGGATATAGAAGGGACACGGAAGATGTGCTGATTACTTACAGGTACGCGGCGGATACCAGCGAACAAACAAGGAACAAGCGGAAAAATCAGGTCGACTGATGGACGGAAGGCGTTTCGAATGGGCGATGCGGATTGGTTGAAAGTAGGAACAGGGTAGATCTAAGGGTTTAATTGCTAATATAGCTCTCCTTTTGCGTACGATCGCGCTGATCGTTTTTTTGGGAAGGCACCTTTGCGCCCCCACCTTATTGAAACCTCTACGTCCCGGGCGGGAGCACTAAGTGCGTTTTTGGCCGACCGGCAGACGTAGAGTGTTGGGAACTCACCCCGCAACTCCACCCGCAGTGTCTGTGGTTCTTCGTTTAAAGGTTTTGATTTCGGGAACGTGATCGAGCAGTGCTCTCACCTCTTCCCCGTGAAATTAACGTTTGGCCCCTAGAGTTCGGCTGCTTTAAGCGCCCCACGGGAACTCTAGGTGGATTTTAATATAAATACTTTTTCCTCATATAGTCTAGGCTAGGAGCGCATTGATTTGGGCGTTCCTTAGCTGTTTGACGGCTTAGAGGCTCCGCGATCAGGCAGTGAAGACTTCCGCTGCCTGATCAAGTACCCCCCCCCCCTACCTATCAACACCTGATCGACACTTTTTGCGAATCGTGATCGTGATCGCGGATCGAAAATCGCTCCAACTACTACTTGAACGACTTCCGGTGCTTGATCAAGTCTGATCAAGGTATATTACGACTGGGCAGCAGTTTTTATCCCCTGATCGAGCCTTTCAGTACCAGATCGCACTTGCGATCAAGAAACCTGATCGCATCTGCGATCAAGAAACCTGATCGCATCTGCGATCAAGACAGAATATTGTTGATCGACGGTTATTAACGTCAGCCAAAGCCTGATCAAGACTGATTACCACTGATCTACATCTTTTCAGCTCCTGATCGCGTCGGACTGCCGCCTGATCGCACTTGCGATCAAGACGGAATATTGCTGATCGTCGGTTATTAGCATCGGCCCAAACTTGATCAAGCCTGATCGCGGCTAATTGACGTGGTTTAAGCACCTGATCGCACGTTATCACGCCTGATCGCTCGTGATCACGCCTGATCGCATCGGTTGTATCGTCACAAGTTAGTTAATTCAATCTTTCACCAAGAATTCGCTGTGCACTGTCCCCGCCACCTGACGAACGACCCACGCCTAGCCGTCGGGTACACAAGGTGAGCAAGAACACAAGCAGTCGAAGACACCCGGAGGAACCCCTTCGTTAGTCGGCAGTCTGGACGCCGTGGTACCGCCTGATCAATTCTCAAAAACTTCGATCAGCCGCTCCACCACATATGCATCAGACTTTGTACTTATTTCAAAGTGTTTGGTACGTTGCGCTTAAGGAATGCGAACATCTCGCCAATTCTTTTTAACGTTCTAATGAACTGCAGATGCGAAAAACTTCGACGTGGGCCCTAGCAGCAAACGGGCTGCAGACGAAGTGGAAGCAACTAAAACAGCGTACAGCATGGCGATACAAGACGCTCAACGATGATACGGCTATCATCTTCAGTGACGCAATGCATAACAAGTACACCTGAAACCCCGCAATCGACGGCTGGATGACCCTCTGGATTGTGGTAATGTGCTAGCAGCACTGTCGACTACGAATTAAAATGGAATTTTAGCTGCTACATCACCCGAAAACTCAAATCAATTCTGTAAAACTATGGTCTGCTTCATGATGTACTCGTGCACACCGTCTGGGCGTGCGAAGGGTGTAACCTATTCGCATCTGATGTTTTTCCTAACGGCACATGATTGAGTAAACATCATGTGCGAATAGGTTATCCCTTTATATTATAGAAGTAGATGACGCAATTACGACGCGCTGCAGGTACACAACTCTAAGTGCGCACGGCTTCTTTCGTATTGATATTTGAATCTTGTAATAGCAAACGGCAACCTAGAGAAGGTAATTGAGTTGCGGAGCGACTGGGCTTTCCAGAACAAGAAAGGCGAGTCCGGTATGACAGATACATCAATTTCAATGGTTTTTATTAATATAACAACTATTGAGTTCGATGGTGCTGCGCGTGGCTGTGGGTGAAGATCAACTGGAAATTGTGCGATATCTCGTGGCAAATGGGGCTATGCTCAATCTCCAAGAGAAGAAGCATCGATTTACGCCACTTATGCTAGTTATGGCTCAGCAACATCCGAGCTTTGAAAAAATCTTTCAAACTATTTTGAAAGGTAAACCATACTTAAATTTACAAGAATCGTCTGTCCAGACGGTTCTGCATTTGGCAACACATTTGTTAGGCAATACTTTGCAGTATTTAAAGCATTGAAAAGTTATTTTGGACTGCTGCGAATGACTCAGAGTATGAGGAAGAAACAGTGTTAAAGTTGCTGTTGAAAACCAAAGCGAACGTAAATGCAGTGTACATGAAGAAAATGACCGCATTGCATATCGCAGTTCGAAAAGGGAATATAGAAATCGTCCAAAAAGTGATTGAAACGGGTCGAGCCAACGTCAATGCCGTTGACGGCAAGGGCGATACACCATTGTAACGTTCTAAGCATATGATGTTTAGAGGCAAGAGTTCACCCTAAAATAATATATTGGCGTATATGTAGGCATTGGGCATGTATTAAAAACGGCGACAACCAGCTCGAGATGATAAGCTACTTGATCTCCAAGGAATCTGAAATATATTCTGGCTAGTTAAATAGCCAAAAGCTTTTGCGGTCAATTGTTATTGCTACTGGGCAGGGTGCAAAGCCGCTTAGAAATGTTCATGGAAATACGCCTTTGCACTCTGAGGCGATGCACTGTGACCCAACTGACACTTGGCCCACCAAGGCTGCAGACGCACTATCTACTGCATTCCCAGACTTAATAGCTGCGGTAAGCAGCAATGGGTTGACTGCCCAACAAACTTTTGTTCAGGACGTCGACTCGGAAGAGCTGGTTTCGGGTAGTATGCCATTAACCAAGTCATTAAAGGAAAGCCCTGGAAAATGTTGCAAGGTAGAGAAGGAGCAGTATCAGAACAACGTTGCTGCAGCACGTGCAGGTCCGTCATAAGCTTAGTTCCACCTATGTATATTTTGTGTTTGACATGTTTTTACGCGACGAATGTAGCCGCTATTGCTCACACGAAGAAGAGAGTTGTCAAGAATAGCAAGGAAACCACTGGTATATCTCGATTTTGGTGGGTTGCCTTGGTTTTTGCTATTATAGCCGTCTTGATGGGACGAGCTAAACGGCAGCAAGTGAAAGAATATGTTGTGAAGTGTACCACAAATTTGGTCACTTTTGGTCAAGGCAGTTGTCCAAGCTTCCGATTGGTCTAAACAAGGGGGATTTTTAGCCTATCAGATTCAAGGAGTGTCAAGAACGCAAGGTTTGGTGAGTCACCTGACATTGGGTATTTTACATATTTTCATGTGGGTACATATTGGGACCGTGGGGAGGTAGTATTGGTTAGAGTTGTGGATTTGCCTAAAAGAGAAGAAGTCGTTTGGAATCTTTTGGTTTTGCCTCCGGGCTAACACCCCAACAGGAGGTCGTTTAAACCTTTGCTATGTGCATCAGTCGCCTCCGCCCACCGCGGAGTGTTTGGGAGCAGAGGGTCGAGTAATCCCCTCTAGCTCATTATACCCGGTCTGGACGCGCCACACGCGCATTTGGCCAGCCGGAAGTCCCTCGACGGGAGCACGCATTGGTCGACTTCCTCAAGTTTAAGTCAAGTACGTTTGGAACGTACTAACAAGTGGATTTGTCTTTACGTGTAGATATCGTTTGTGGAATTCACGAGCATATTGGATCTTTACGTGGACATATTGGTTTACTATAACACTGGTTGGAGTTTAGACCGGCTTTGGTCTTCTCTCATATTGGTCTGGGGCTAGACCGGTTGAGTGGTCTACCCTCTATTATTTCGTATTGTTTAGGTCTAGATCGTTTGGACGATCGACCTATTGGAATTTATCTTTTGGAAGTGTTTCTGGTCTGTACGTACCTGGGGTGAAGAGTTCCGCCCTAGGTACACTTAGCCAGCACGGTCTCATATTCAATACCGAATCAAATCGATCTGCGATCCCGATCCACCGAGTGTGTAACTAGCCCACTCCAATGGGTACACAAGGTGAGATGAACTTAAGTGAATCGGACTAAGTGTCTTTGGATGATGACCGGTTGTCTGCCAGCAGCGGACGATCGGACCATATTTAGAATGGAGGTCCGCGGGGTACCCCCCCCCCGTAAGTTGGAAGGCTGGGCACGATGGTGGTGGTCAGGTTGTCGATACAAATGTATTCGATTTCGAACTTGACTCCACCACAATGGTTCGCCTTCCCGGATAACTTGGTGATCATATATTTTACCGCGAGGTGTCATCAAAGATTGAATTTGAAGATTTGAATTTTGAATCGTTCTGGAGAGGGCGTAAGGAAAGGCTATCACCTTACGTCTTCGTTCTCGATAAAGATGGCGATGTCCGGTCTGGCCTGGTGGAGGACCAGATCGGGATTAATATTTTTTTCCTCCCCAAAAGGCTCCCACCGGAGCCGATCGGGACTATAGCAAGTCCTGCTATAGTCCCGGAAAGGATCAGGACCTTGGTCCTGATCCTATGTATGTGCATAAAAAAGTTGATGGAAAATCAAAAGACGAAAATACTTGGAGGCTGATCAGAACGATTAGACCAACCTCCACAAGGTCCCCAAGATGCCCGAAAAGGGTTGGGAATGCCGGCCGACGAAGACGACCTCAAAGAAAAGTCGCAGGTCGGAGATGGAGGCATCACTGAAGAAGACCTAAACAAGATGTATTACATTTTTGAGCTGAAACGATTTGTTCGCTTTGACGTGGTCTTTCGGGTGTTGAACCTCCAGATCCCCGACCATCTTCTCGGTCCCACTACCGAGCCGATCCAGAGTGATCGACCATTACTGTTGGTGAAGAACTTGGTGGCGATGTTGGTGGAGGTTGGCATTAAAATGAAGAACCCCGCCGATGTCCAAAAACTATTTGAATTTTAGACTTGGAGGCTGAAATCGTCGATGTCGACCTTCCACGACCATTTGGTCCCACAGGTGGGGGCGGTTCGCCGCCCAACTCCCACCGCAGCAGTGAAGGTCGCTGAAGTCTCCATAGCGCTTGTTGACATTGGTTCTGATGACGAATCGGTTTATCAATCTCCACCGTCCTCGAACAGCTCATCAGAGTTGGAGACTGGTGTCGAGCGGATGACCATGGGGGTGGACCATGCCCAGCCGGAACAAAAAAAGGACTTGCGGCAGCAAAGGGCTGCTTTCCAGTCGGGGCTCCAGCAAGCCCCACAGGCCTCAGTTCCGCAAAAGGAGGGTATAAACACGTTGCCCATGCCTCCAGCTAACGTCCAAGCCATGTTTGAGACGATGATGGAGCGTTTCATGGAAGACCGGGTTAGACCACCTCTGCGCCCACATGTCCAAGACCGGTCTACCCAGCAAAGTGCCTATGTTTGCCGAGATGTGGATATGGAATCGGTAACATCTGTGGACAAGCCCACTCGAAGTGATAAGCAAGTCGGCAAAGGGAAGCACAATCCGCAACCGGCCAGACCGCGTAGACCAAGCAAGACAAGTGACTGTGACATGGAGTCGATCAGCGGTATTGACTACCACTGTGGGTCAGACGGTACGGGCGCTGGAAAGCCACGCAAGGCTAACCTAGACTCCACTATTGCTTACGACTTTGGAACTGCTGCGATTCCGCGCATCCGTATGGCCGCGACGACCGACCTCAAGGACTTCACTGGCAAGGATGCTGATGAAGACCAGGCCCGGTCTTGGTTCGGTCGGGTCAAGTCTTAGTTCCTGCGAGACCAGACCCCGAAAAGTGAAAAGTGTCTGATCTTCCGGGATTTGTTGAAATGACCGGCTGCCAACTGGATCCAACAGTTAGGTCGGAATGTCCGGTCTGACTGGGACCAGCTATGTGCAGAGTTTGAAGGGCAATATTGTAACTCCGGATTTTCGAGTGCCCGCAAGTATCACCATATGCAGAAGCGGAGCGACGAGACACCGATCGAGTATTTGCATCGGTTGAACGTGGCTGCACTTCGTGCCGGCATAACAATTAAAGAGAATAACCCGCCGAACGGTGCTGCTCTGGAACATGTGGGTCACTACATTAGTAACCTGGACGATCAAGAACTGGCAGACCAGCTTAATCTGCTGCGTATTAGGGACGCGGGTGAAGTTGAACAGACTCTACGTACGCTACAGCAGTCGCGTAGCATGAGGGCGAAGAGTGCTGGTGGATCAGGTCGCTACCGATCCAAGACCCAGACCGATCCGGTCAAGAGACCCTGGACCAGACCGACCCGAGCGGTCAAGGCGATCGTAGTCGAAGACAGCACGGTATCGGAAGGGAAAAGTGGAAGTCAATCCAGCCAGGAGTCATCGGATGAAGACCAGTATCGTTACGTCTATGTTGCGGGACCTGACCCGAAGACCAGGTCGAAGTCCGACCAGGTAGACCGGAAGGGAAGGAACGGAAGCAAGTCCGATCCGGACAGAACGCGTCAGAAGTGCTCCCACTGTGGGTCGAGCAAACATGATGGTCCAAACTGCTGGAAGAAGATGGTGGGCAAGAAGTGCGAGAGACGCGGCATCCCGACTGACCACTGCCTTTTTGTATGCAAGTCATGTGGAGAGATTCACGAGGCCGGCCACTGCAAGATTGAAGATTTTTTTAACATGATACGCAAGTGGTACGTGCCGGACAAGCACGCGGGGATTCTGCCGCCGGACGCGGAAAAGATTTTAAACTAGAACGCTCGCCAGGTTGGAATCTGGATCGAGCCGAGCGTTCTACGGTTCACATCTATGCATATGTCGGCAAGGAGGATATGACCGACAATACACGTTCTATTCCAAATTGCGTCGACCGAGACCATCCGGTCTACAGTCTGAAGACCGATGAGTACTCCCGGAACAAGGTGGTTATGCAGTTGGACTTGCTGCCTGTAGAATCCCGCGGATACTGGAAGTATCACGCGCCTGATAAATGGTTCAAGCAGGCGAAAGCCTGTGGCAAGATTAATAACCAGAAGGCGACGATGTTGTTCGACTCTGGAGATGAAGTATCGATAATCGACTCCGCCTTTGATCGTAAGGTCGGATGTCGTATAGACGATATCAGAGACAAGAATGCGTCGGGATCGGTGAAAACTCTTATATGACCGAAGGAAGAACGCGTGTGAAAATTGCTCTGTCGGGATCGCTGGTCTACTTTTTCAGCGCTTGGGTTGGCAAGTTGGCTGGTCAAGACGCTTTACTAGGAATGGATTTCATGGTCCCAGCTGGTATTCGCCTAGACCTGTCACATGGAGTGCTTACTCTCCCGGATGAGATCCAGGTCCAGTTGGCTGGTCGAAGACCTCTGTATGGTTCGTATACCGATCTGGTCCGGTGGTACCAAGACCTCACTATCCCAGTCGGTCGGTATGCCGATACCCCGGTCGAGAAAGGTTTCGTTCGAGGAAGTTATGGTTGACCAGGGGCGATCGGTGGGTCCCGACCTTCGTAAAGAGTGCTGGTCGACGTGATTTTGTCCGTGTTACCAATATCGGTGACAAGCCGCTGACACTGGACAATAACACTATTGTCGATATGTGGTTAGCAGAAGGGAAGGTACCAAGGAATATGGGGTTCGTCTCGATTGGGTCGAGGCGGTATGTAGAGTGGCAAAACCTGGCGTACAGTGTCGACCGAGGGTCCCATCCATATGTCAGATAAAAAGGCGTTTCTCCTCGGACCCGATCGGTCGACGAGTTGAGTGCAAACACCAGCCTTTCTGCATACTAGTCCCAATCTCGCTGGTCTGGGTCAGCAACGTACATCTTGATCGCCCTCGTTATGGTCTGCACCATGCGTTCCGCCGATCCATTTGCTTGCGGACGATATGACATTGTCGCACTCTGTTTCTGGCCCAGCATGTTATTGAACGACCGGAACACATCGGCCATAAAACCGGGTTCCCGATCGTGCTTGATTACCTCGCTGGCGCCTAATCTTCGGAACACACATTCTTCGTAGCTCTGGGAGATCTGCTCCGCAGACCGAGATGCACTTGCCTTCGCAATAACTATACCGGTGAACAGGTCTACCCAGATCAGCAGCTCAGTGTTGCCGCGCGTCGATCTAGGCAGTGACGGTATGTGGTCCATTGCTATGACCTGGAAAGTGTAGGTAGCTTCGATATTTCCGGGCGATCGCCCCTTGATTACCGGTCTTCACTTTCCGGTCTCGACATCCGTGCAACAGCCCACATATTTCTGCACACTGCGGAAAAGACCTCTCCAGTGGAAGTGGGACCTGATCTTCTGATAGGTCCTGCCTATGCCATGATGTCCCCCTTCTAGACTCACGTGATAGTGATGAAGGACATCCGGCTGCAGCAACTCGGGGATCACGAATTTCGCCAGTCGGTCCCGGTCTGCACTGTCTTGGTCGGCATCGCGGCAGTAATACAATAATCCATTATCATCCACTTCGTAGCTATCCGCGATCTTGATGCACTCTTTCGCTTGATCGTTCGTCAAATTGGACAGTTCACCACGCAGGTAGGTCTTCAGGTTCATAATCCATTCTTCTTCGTCCTGCGCCTTGAGGATCCGTTCCATCCTTAACTGTTGTACTGCATATTCGTTCAAACTTTCCTTGGGGAACGGTCGGCGAGACTTCTGAGATTTCGATCTAGTCGCGACCATCACATGCACCTGGACTGGGGCGTTCTTGGGTCCGATCACCTCTGGGAGCCTGTTTATATTCACCATTTCATCCAGAACGGCCTTCTCGGTGATCGTATCCCCGGTCTGGTCTTGCATGGCCTTGGTCGCGAGGTAATCGGCGCTTCTGTTCCAGTCCCGTTTCACGTGCAATAGCTCGTGGTTGGGGTGGTCCTTCAATGCCTTCATTACTCGATCATTTAGCGTCCTTAGTCGTGGAGCCTTGCAGTCGATCTCTCCGGTGATCTGCCTGATCACTAGGTTGGAGTCACCACATATGATGACTCGCCCCTTCTCTTGCGACGACAGCAGGTCCAGACATAGAAGTAGACCTCGGTACTCCGCCTCGTTAACAGTAATATCCGGCGTGAAATCTGCAGCGGCTGCAACTATAGACCATTGTGGCAACTTCCACACTATAGCACTATAGGCGCCGACCTTCTTCTTCACGCTTGCCGATCCGTCAAAACTTAAGACCAAGAGCTCTTCATCATAGTCGACGGTCGGTGGCGGTCTCGAAACTGACTGCCGAGGTTGCTTCCTCGGGGCAATCGCTATCAATGCCTCGTCCACTTCAGACCGAGGGGTGATACTGGCAGCTAATGTGCCCAATATCTCTTCCTCGCCCCTGGTGCACTTAACGACCTCGAGGGTCCACTGCGACAAGACCGCCGACCATCTGCCTAGACGTCCGTCCATCCCATTGGCTGATAACAGCGAGGAAAAAGTAGACCGCCTTGACAAGACCTTTATAGGTAGGCCGACCAGCAGGTTGTAACACACATCCAGAATTCGTAGCAATCCAGAACTTCTTTCTCTACAATTCCATAGTTCACTTCATTTGGCTTCAGCGTTCTGCTCGTGAACGTGACAGGATCGTACACACCATAGCCTCTAGACCATTGTTCGAGACCATATGACCTAAATAGGCGACCTTGGACATACCCCAAAAACTTTTTATGGCGCTGATAGATAGGTTCCAGCGGTCGAATGTCTCCAACAATCGTTCAACCTTCTCGCACAGATCGTTCCATGACGAGGCAGGTATCAGAATGTCGTCGATGTACGACTGCCTCCTTAGAACGGACGGTCTTCTTTCCCGATCGGATTCACCCTCTGTAAACACATCATAACTTTCGGCAGGGTCCCGATCGGTCTTGATTTTGAAGTGTCCGTACAGTGCGCTGTCTATCAACCTTTGATAGATCTGGGGTGCGTTCTTCAGACCGAACGTCATACGGTTCCACTCGAAAAGACCAAACGGTGTCAGAAATGCGGAAATCTCACGGGCTCGATCAGTCATCGAGACCACCCAAAATTCACTTGCCATTTCCAGCAAACAATACAACAAGGTCTTGTCCAGGTCTTCCAACAAATCATTAATCAGCGGCATCGGGTACACCATAAGTTTAGTTAACCGATTTACCAGCCGATAGTCGATGCACAACCTAATGTCGACGCCGTTCTTCTTGATAACAATTACGATCGGCGAGGCCCATGGCGAGGTCGACGGTCTAATAATCTTGGTAGCCAACAGTCATTTGATAAGATCAGAAAGCTTTTCCCGGTACTGTGGCGCCACGCGTCGACATCGCTGAGCAATCGGCTTGGCGTCTCCAACGTCAATATCGCAAATCGCACCACGGGCTGCAGGCGGTAAGGCGTTGCCCTTTCCGATCAGCAGATGTCTTTTCTTCCATATGATATTCTTCAACTGCTCGATCTGGTCTGGACTGTTAAGGTCTTGATCAACCACTTGTAAATCATCCATTGTAACTTCGGGAGAGTCGGCAGACACTTCAGGGAGGACTGCCATTTGGCTTTCCAGCTCCTGAATGTACTGTTCCCCGCCTTCATGTATACAGACTTGTTCATCTTCTGGGGCGATATCACCTAGACCATCTGGACCGGCTGAACGCCACTGGTCTTGATCGACGGGCTGTCCTTCACTGATATCGGTCTGATTATGAATACCGTCATGGTCCGACCTAGCAATTTCATGTTCCCCTTCTTCCGTTTCTTGCTCCGCTGTCGCCTGGTCTTGTGCTGACACCACGTTGACTAACCTTGGCTCGTCTACTTGATGGTCCACCGTTCCTGGTGACTGCGGCGCCTTTCTTCGGACCAACATCTTTTTTGGGGTGACATAACTTGATCTTTCCACTAAAGTTTAGGTATCCTCTTCCACCGACCCATCATCGCTGATAAGATCGGTGGTTGATTGGTGGGAGCTGCGATACCTATCGGTTGCACCCGGACCCGCGATCGCGATGCTCGACGCTGGCGCATGCAGGTCCAGAAACACTACCAGCATGCAAAAGAAGTCGTTAACGAAAACCTGCGTCAGGCCACACAAGACCGGGCAGACCGGACCAATGACCAGGTCCGACCCCACGGTATAGAACCAGGGGCGAGGGTATGGCTATACCTAGACCGAGTGAAAGAGGGCTATGCGAAGAAACTGGCTCAGATGTGGCACGGACCTTTCCGTGTTGCCGAGCTGATCGGTGAGCACGCTGCCCTTATAGTAACAACTGGTACAGATTATAAGGTCTTCCCGATCGTGCATGTGTCCAAGTTGAAGCTGGTCCGAGAATTTCCTGATCGACCCAAAACTCCCTGTCTGGTAGACGGAGAAAAAAGATTTGATTTCGATGAAGCGTTACTGCCGGAGGACAGTTGGAAACGACCATTAGAGGAAGACGATTTTGAAGTGGAGAAGGTCTTGGATGTTTGGTCGACCAAGAAGACCAGGTTCGGTCGGACTCACCGAGAGTACCTGGTCCGATGGAAGGACCATGATGAATCAACTTGGGTCGACGAGCTCGACTTGAATTGTGGGGCTCTTCTACGAGAGTTCGAACGAGAACGAGTCAGTCGTAATCGCTTCGCAGTGATGCAGACTCATGAAGACCAAGACCAAGACACGCAGTAGCATCGGTCGGTCTAGAACGGTGTGAAGATGTGGAAGGTCCGGAGTTGATGTGAAATTGTGATGAACTGTGACGAATTGGAGTAGCGGAATGACGAGAGTGATGACTATTTTTCGTGATGGGGGTGGAACTGGTTACGATAACGTGTTTGGTGCAACTATGAGAGAGTGGTAAAATTAGTTCATGTGATTTGACGATCGGACATATGAAAAAGAAACGATGACATGTATTACGAGTTATCTGGTCGACTACCTGCAACTTCACTTGCTATCGCCCCACAGACGGCCGATGACCATCGACGGATGTTTTTTCATTTGATCCTGAAACTGGTTACGCCAGGGGTCCTTCCTGTCGGATGCTGGACCAAAGCATCCTTGAGGTCCGTGACCGGCTCAGCGCAATCAAGACCGGGGTACCATATGCCGTCGTCGGCCAGCAGTCTGGTCTTCTCAACGCGACGCCTCGACATGTGGAGGAACACCGGGTACAAGAAGACGTCGACGTCACACTCGCGGGCTCGCATCCCGTCCAAAATGTACTGGCACAGGGACTGCCAAGCCTCGCCCGCCCGAATTCGACGTCGCTTGCGCTTGCTCTGGAACGTCGCCAGGCCCGGATCTTGTCGCACCCGGTCGGGGGGAAGCATCAAGTAGTGGGACGCTTCCCAAATTGCTTGGTCGTGGATCTTGTTGAAATTCTTCACCCGGCCTAGCAAAGTGCCGATCCACGGAGTCAAGTGGAACACAAGTCATATCTTGGGGTGTTCGAAAATTTTCCATGGTTCATCGCCGTATAGGCGGGAGATCTGCGCCGACGTAATCAAGTCCGCCCTCCATGCAGACGCGGCAAGGGTTTTCTTGGCCGGTGGAAAAAGCCAGGGGTACGGGCGAGAGAAAGACCGGACCAGAAGCTTCTTGGTCAGGGTAGACCGGCGCAAACAGCCGATTTGCCCCGACGACCACGGCAAAGTGATTTCAAACGTCCGCGGCGGAAGGGAGCAGGTGTCAACCGCCATGTTCTTCAGTAGAGCGTACTGTGAAGCTCGGATGTCCCGGGGAGAACCGAAGGCGCCGGCTTCGCTGATGTCGATACTGGTGTTCCGTCACTTGGCAAACCGGTCTTCTGTTCTGACCCCAATGTCGACGCCACTTGGATGAAACTTTCACGTAAATTCGTTCTTGACTTGGACTAGATGGCGACCATAAACTCGGAATCGCAGGACCCTTCGCTGGAGTCCTCCTCGGACGAGACCCCTGTGTGCTTGGTGCGATTTGCAGTACGGAGCGAGGGCGCTCGACTTTACGAGGGGCTGTAGATTTCGTCCGTGTCCGAGTCCGAGTCCATAAGAAGCGCCTGTGTCTTGGCTCGCTTATGAGGCACTGCACGCTTCCCCCCGAGTCTGGGTCCGCCCGCAGTGCCCCGCGCCTCGAGCTACCCAGCGCGTCCGCGCGCTTCTTCGATTTTTATGCAATTTCGGGCTGCTGAATATCAGCCAATGAACGATGTCGGTCTTGGTCCTGCTGCAAACGGTCTTGGTCTTGCTCCGAGGCGACTAAGGTTGCCGACGCAGACCAATCTATGCTGGAGGAAGCAGCCGAACACGGAGGCAGCAAGTTCATCAAGCGCTGGCGGCACTGGTCTAGTGCCAACTGACGACGACCCGACTCTAGCGTCCAAGCGTCTGACTTGTCTTGATAAGACCAGACCTTCCCGGTCTGGTCTTGAATTGAAATCTGAGCTCGGCAATGCGTCGCGCGAAGTCGTCGCCTTGCATGCGCAGTGAGGTCGCGTAAAACTGTCCGTCCAGCTGCTGCCGGCGAACAAGTGCAAGTTGATCCCGGAGATGGGACTGATGAGCCTCCAGACGGGACAGCTCATGACGCGCGCTTACCAGCTCCTCTAAAATTGGTCGAAGCTGGTCAACATGATCGTCGGAATGCCTATCGGCATCAAGCAAGGCACCTATTGCCTTGACGACGCTGGGAGGGATGAGAGCTGAAGACAAACGAGGGCCAAGACAAGTACAAGACGAAGACCAAAGATGCGCACCTCGTGTTGCCTGGTGGGCCACCTGGGTCCTGAGACGCATGTTTTCTGCAAGCATATCCTGCATCTGCGTGTAGGCTTCAGTATGACGCCCTTCCGATGTTTGAAGTGCACGAGAGTTACGTGGGCTGTCCGACCGAGCCGACCGGACAGGCGAAGCAAGGTGGGGCGACTCGGCGCATAGAGTTTCTGCAAGAACAACAAGAACAAGCGTCAAAGGGAAGCATAAGAAGATCAAGTGCAGTAAAGGCAGTACCTGACGCAGGTGTCGAAGATGTTTGGTCCATGGGGAAGAAGTGTGAGTGACCAAGGTCCAGTTGGTCGAGTGATGGGTGAGTCAGACCGTTATCGTTGTGCGACACGGTCGGACTCAGGGGCTGATGTGGTGAAGTGTACCACAAATTTGGTCACTTTTGATCAAGGCAGTTGGTCGAGTTTCCGATTGGTCTAAACAAGGGGGCTTTTTAGCCTATCAGATTCAAGGAGTGTCAAGAACGCAAGTTTTGGTGAGTCACCTGACATTGGGTATTTTACATATTTTCATGTGGGTACATATTGGGACCGTGGGGAGGTAGTATTGGTTAGTGTTGTGGATTTGCCTAAAAGAGAAGAAGTCGTTTGGAATCTTTTGGTTTTGCCTCCAGGCTAACACCCCAACAGGAGGTCGTTTAAACCTTTGCTGTGTGCATCAGTCGCCTCCGCCCACCGCGGAGTGTTTGGGAGCAGAGGGTCGAGTAATCCCCTCTAGCTCATTATACCCGGTTTGGACGCGCCACACGCGCATTTGGCCAGCCGGAAGTCCCTCGACGGGAGCACGCATTGGTCTACTTCCTCAAGTTTAAGTCAAGTACGTTTGGAACGTACTAACAAGTGGATTTGTCTTTACGTGGAGATATCGTTTGTGGAATTCACGAGCATATTGGATCTTTACGTGGACATATTGGTTTACTATAACACTGGTTGGAGTTTAGACCGGCTTTGGTCTTCTCTCATATTGGTCTGGGGCTAGACCGGTTGAGTGGTCTACCCTCTATTATCTCGTATTGGTTGGGTCTAGATCGATTGGACGATCGACCCATTGGAATTTATCTATTGGAAGTGTTTCTGGTCTGTACGTACCTGGGGTGAAGAGTTCCGCCCTAGGTACACTTAGCCAGCACGGTCTCATATTCAAGACCGAATCAGATCGATCTGCGATCCCGATCCACCGAGTGTGTAACTAGCCCATTCCATCGGGTATACAAGGTGAGATGAACTTAAGTGAATCGGACTAAGTGTCTTTGGATGATGACCGGCTGTCTGCCAGCAGCGGACGATCGGACCATATTTCGAATGGAGGTCCGCGGGGTACCCCCCCCCCCGTAAGTTGGAAGGATGGACACGATGGTGGTGGTCAGGTTGTCGATACAAATGTATTCGATTTCGAACTTGACTCCACCACAAATAACTAGCAGCAAGTGATGCAGCGACTACGAAAAACAAAAAAGTACCAAAAAGGATATATTTTTTACCCTTTTGGGACCAAAGAATACAATATGGAATTTATTATAATAATTTGTCTTTTAGTTAAGTTACGTCATTTTGGGAATTTTACGCGTGGTCGGCGGCTGGTGTTTGCCAGGTGAGTTGTCAATATTTCAGATGGAGTTGATAACAGATGTTATCTGGATTGACTTGAGCAGAGTTGCATATATCTTACCTTTGATCGTTAAAGTCTTAAGCTCACTCTACTCCTAGTCTCGTACACTGCCTTGCCTCGTAAGTTCCATTGAATGCTGCAATTATTAACAAGTTGTTTATTCTTGGTATATTAGAATTACGATGACAGACGAGGATCGTTCCTCTCAAGCCCAGGTGGCCGTGCGGAGGGAACAATCGAATACCGATGATTAAATTGGCCCTGATGATATTAACGACGATGAAGACTTCGACGTTAAAGCGGAGGAGAATGTCGGGCAGATCTTCAAGGATTTTGAAATGGCTAATACGTGCCCGGAGGATGACTTGTGGGACACCAATTTGAGGAAGACACACGATGGTAAATTGCTTGAAAAAGTCGTCTGGAAGATCCGTCCTCGTCCTCGCATCACATGCCACTTGCAACAAAGGATTCAGCTCCTACACACGAGGGATACACGCCTCGGCACGTTATTCTCATCACATACAATCATTAAGTTGAAAGGAACGTTTGGACATTTCGGGGCTGTCTATTGCTTGAAAATCCACGTTTGACCTACATTTTGCCCAATTCTTCATAAGAAAGAAAAAATTGGGACGCCACGGCTAGTGGCGTAACAGATTGCGTATCGTGTAATATGACGCTCACACCAGCGAGCACCAATTTTTTCACAAGTTCTGATCCGAGCGTGGATAGACCGCTGACGAGAACGCGTGAATTTTGAAGACGTTTCTGGGCTTCCACGCCCCACAGGCCCATCTTCCGGTCGTACACGGCTGCTTCCGCCGCGCTGAACGTTGCCATGAAATACGAACTAGTCTTTTACAAATAATATATTTGACTATAACTAAATTATAGTCTGATACAAATACAAACATTGAGTATACCTTTTTTGGTCTTGTACGAATATGTCCAACTTTAAATGCCTTGATCCGCGCATAAAAGTCCCAAAAGGGTAAAAAAGTATATCCTTTTTGGTACTTTTTTGTTTTTCGTAGTCGCTGCCTCACTTGCTGCTAGCTAGTCTTTCACTTGCTGCCGTTTAGCCTGTCCCCGTCTTGATTGCCTTATTTTCGGCGTATTCAACCGTTCGAACATGACTCAAAAGGATTGCATATTAGCGAGATATTGTTAAGATTTAAACATCATTTATCTAGGGATAACCTATTCGCACATGTTGTTTACTCAATCATGTGCCGTTAGTAAAAACATCATGTGCGAATAGGTTATCCCGTGCGAAGCTGCTAATTGATAATGAGTATGAAATACAACTTGGTACCTAAAATAGTCCTACTTAGATTTAATAATTTTAAAACTAAAAAATAGACAGACTATTTTAATAGTACCGACTAGGTATTTGAATGGGGGGGGTGCATGTAGCAAATAAGGGGGGGGTGCACCTAGTCGGTCCCTTTAAAATTTAGCACATTACCGGTTACAAGTTAGACAGGAATTACCATACATTAGCTGCGCCATTATAAAAAAAAGAATGAGACGAATTCAACCATTATAAAAATAAAATGTCACGCGTGGGTTGTACGATTTGATGATCTTTAGGTTGTCGATTTTCCATCTCATTCACGTGACTGCCTCAGTCGTTACGTACCATTAAAAATGTACACGGTACCTCGTATTGTGTACCCCGTCTTAACTCATTTACAGAATAGGCTCAAAAGATGCACGTGGCAGTCAAGCGTCGCATAACGAGTTGAGAAATACCGCGCACGTGTGATTCACACAAAACAGTGCAGGTATGTGTTGGTTGAACTTTCAGTTGAACAAGTGTACTGTGGTCCACTAATTATGAAATATATGAGAAGAATTTTAGATTAGGGAGCTGCTATACGGACACCCCCTTTTGCTATCCGGCCCCCCCCCCCGCCAACCGCCAACCAAAGCCACACACACCCCCGCCCGCCAACCGCACACGTTCCCCTCACCCACAGACGGGCGTTGATACTGCCACCACGCGTTTTGCTACTGCGACCACAGAGAAGTTGTTTGAGCAAGCTCCAAGCTGCAGGCGCGTCGGGTGCTGTGATGCCGCCAGTATGTTGTCAAGAAGCTCCACGCTATGGGCTATGGGCTTTGTCCTGTACGCAAGTGAGCCAACTGCAAGCGAACCATTAGGACAAGTCTCAACCAAAAGTTCATCGGTGCACAAACCATGCTGTTACAAAGCTGGTATACTTTTGCTGAGCTGCCAGAGGGCACTGATAAGCAAAAGACACAAGTGCGCATGTTGGATAGACTATATACTTGTAAAGGTATAGACAAGAAAAAAAGAGTTTATTTGGTCAGATCTATCACTTCCTCTGATTCTGACAACTATCCTGGGTAAACACTTCCAAAAGGCGGTAAAATGCGGCCTTCCAGGGCCAGCATCCAGGTAGCTCTCACTTCAGTGCTTGCAAGGTCGCGCCAGAGAGGGTTGACCCTAGGCAAAATCACGTTGTCAACCAGCTGCCCCAAAGACAAAGAGGTGTCCTGGATACGTCAACAGAGGTTAGGGGCAGGTAGGTCGAGGTTCCAGATGGCTCCTGGTCGTCCAGAACTACGATAGGGTGCCCAAAAGCGTAGGAATATGTCAGCAGAAATAGTTACGTGGCACAGTGAACAACAACTCCTGCAGTTTGGCGGTGAAGCGAACAGTCGGGTAAGAGCGCGACGGGATAGCCAGTCGGTACCTCGTTTCGTTCCGTCAAATTCCCAGGGGGAAACGCGCGCGAGAAGGGACTGAACTTCGTCCCACGCCTCCCTCCAGTTTCTTCGCCGACGTTACTCTGGGGGGGGTTGCTTTGGTTGGAGGGGACGCGGCGATCGAGGGGATGTGTTTGTGTGTGTTGGCGCGGGGGGGGGGGGGGTCCGGATAGCAAAAGGGGGGGGTCCGTATAGCAGCTCCCTTAGATTATTTCTTTTATATCAAAATAAGAGGCTGGTTCAAGTAAGAAATAGAGGTGAAAAAATAGAGATCCAAAAAAGTGCGCTGCAATTCTATTGGTCAGCTCCAGAGGGTCACCTCTATTAATTAAATATAGGTTCCAGAGGTCTATTTCTGACTGAAAAATTAATAGAGATGACGAGTCGCAGTCGAAACGTTGAAGCAATGATAAAATCGACGTATGGTTGATGTCTGGTCTTATTTATTGCCAGCAAGTCGAGCCAACAGTTGAACCATCAACTGCTGCTTTCGTAAGATTTCAGCTGTTTGCTCTTTCTGTTGTTGCAGTAGAAGATTGGTTGATGTCGCGATTTCTCGCAGATCCTGCATATCCTGCGACGATTTCTCGACAGGTGCCAACATCGACTTGCCGATCGCCTCCAGTCTTCGCTGAATGCGAGATCCAAGGGCATCTTAGGCGACGACCTTGTCTTCCTGACGAGACATAGTTCGCCGCGATCTGGCCGATGATGGAATCATCGTGCGTGGAGACTGATACTATTCAGAGGACATGGACGCTCCATCCCTTTCCTGCATCACATATTAATCCCGATAACATATGAGCGTTATAAGCGTTTACCTGATGGCTCGAGGGTTGGGAAGATAGCAAGCAGTCATGGCCCATGCGGGCTCGGCCACCGAAATGTGACACCAGTTCATCCCAGAATACTGGCTTCTTGGGAATAGGGGCGTTGCCGGTTTGCTTGTCGTAAGCGTTATGCTGACGGTATAGATTCTGCAAGGCCTGATACTTGGTCTTGACTTGCACAGTCGACACTGCGAATCCACAAACCATCTGCGGATGCAGAACGATCTTCGACCAGCCTCGCGCTAAGCTGATCTTATCCTTTTGTGGTGGAGCGGCTGATCGAAGTTTTTGAGACTTGATCAGGCGGTACCACGGCACCCAGACTGCCGACTAACGAAGCGGGTCCTCCGGATGTCTTCGACTGCTTGTGTTCTTGCTCACCTTGTGTACCCGACGGCTAGGCGTGGGTCGCTCCTCAGGTGGCGGGGACAGCGCACAGCGAATTCTTGGTGCAAGATTGAATTAACTAACTTGTGACGATACAACCGATGCGATCAGGCTTGATCACGTGCTATCAGGTGCTTAAACCACGTCAATTAACCATGATCAGGCTTGATCAAGTTTGGGCTGATGCTAATAACCGATGATCAGCAGTATTCCGTCTTGATCGCAAGTGCGATCAGGCGGCAGTCCGATGCAATCAGGCGCTGAAACGAAGCCAATCGGTCGTGATCAGGCGCGATCAGGCCTTGGCTGACGTTAATAACCGTCGATCAACAATATTCTGTCTTGATCGCAGATGCGATCAGGTGTCTTGATCGCAAGTGCGATCAGGTACTGAAAGGCTCGATCAGGGGCTAAAAGCTGCTGCCCAGTCGTAATATACCTTGATCAGACTTGATCAAGCACCGGAAGTCGTTCAAGTAGCAGTTGGCGCGATTTGCGATCAGCGATCACGATCACGATTTGCAAGAAGTGTCGATCAGGTGTTGATAGGTAGGGGGGTACTTGATCAGGCAGCGGAAGTCTTCACTGCCTGATCGCGGAGCCTCTAAGCCGTCAAACAGCTAAGGAACGCCCAAATCAATGCGCTCCTATCCTAGACTATACGAGGAATAGGTATTTTATATTAAACTCCACCTAGAGTTCCCGTGGGGCGCTTAAAGCAGCCGAACTCTAGGGGCCAAACGTCAATTTCACGGGGAAGAGGTGAGAGCACTGCTCGATCACGTTCCCAAAACCAAAAAACCTTTACACGAAGAACCGCAGACACTGCGGGCGAAGTTGTGGAGTGAGTTCCCAACACTCTACGTCTGCCGGTGGGCCAAAAAATGCACTAAGTGCTCCCGCCCGGGACGTAGAGGTATATAATGAGGGAGGCGCAAAGGTGCCGTCCCTAAAACGATCCGCTAGAACGAACGCAAAAGGAGAACTTTATTAGCAATTAAACCCTTAGATCTACCCTGTTCCTACTTTCAAGCAATCCGCATCGTCCATTAGGAACGCCTTCCGTCCATCAGTCGACCTGATTTTTCCGCTTGTTCCTTGTTTGTTCGCTGGTGTTCGCCGCGTACCTGTAGGTAATCCGCACATCTTCCGTGTCCCTTCTATATCCTGTCTATGTACACCACGGTGGTACGTACTACTGTACCCACCGTGGTACACATGGCGGTACCTAATTATGTACTCCTGTATCCACTATTTGCGTCCACTATCAGGCCCCTAATTTAGGTCCTAATTTTGGTCCTAACATTAGTCATAATATTAGGCCCCCTATGGGCCTAATAAAATGTCCAACATTAGGCCCTATTTTTGCCTAATTAAAAAGTCCGCTTTTCGACAACCTCCCCTGAGTCTCGTCCCAGCCGTACAGCGGTTGGGGCGAGGGTCGATCATGCCGTCGATTCTGGGGATCATACTGCCGTTGGAGAATTTGTCGTTGCACATCGATCAGGTCACCATCCAGCAGTCGATCATCACCCATCATCTGCCCCGTCTCCCCTCAATCAAGCCCAGTTCCATCAGGCGGTTACCGTTGGGGCTGTCCACTGCGATCTAAAACTCGACTGTGGCCAACCGTGACAACTGCGATCAGACTGTCTCGATCAGGCATTCACAG
This sequence comes from Peronosclerospora sorghi, assembly GCA_026184515.1. NCBI lineage: Eukaryota > Oomycota > Peronosporomycetes > Peronosporales > Peronosporaceae > Peronosclerospora > Peronosclerospora sorghi. The sequence goes on along the minus strand of CM047587.1, from coordinate 2,835,609 downwards.
TCTTCTATGCCATCTTCAACGGACAGCTTGTCACCCCACATCACCAACGTTCCTGCCTTGGATAAGGCCGCAGATGATCAGGCGATCGCCGCGATCAAGCAGGCCTGCGATCTGCAAGAGGTTCTCCATTCCAGCAACGAGCAGGTCGCCTTGTTGTCTGGCTCACTCGCCATGAATGAAGACACGGTTGCGATGCTTCGTCGGCGGCTCACTCGTGCCCAACGTGACGCGGCGGACCGGAAGAAGGAAATCGAGGGAAGCCTTAAAAAACTGGAGCCGCTGCGCGATTTTGTCAACGCTCTGGTCAAGAAGCTCGAAACACAGTTAAAAGACGCCAAAAGCACTATCGCCGATCAAGAGCAGACCACATACGATCAGGGTGTCCAGATCCGGGAGCTGGAGTGTCGCCACGACCGTGAACGTTACCTGCGATCAACGCTTGACGACACAATTGCTTACCGAACGAAGGAATTGGAGCAACTCGAGCAGCGTGTATCCACGTTGCAGCACGAGCGCGTTCAGGTTACTTCCCGCAATGTGCGCTTGGTCCAACGGGCGTTAAGTCTCATTACCGAGGTCGACAAGTACAAGGATCAATGCGATCGCCTCCAGAAGGAGAACGAGTCAACTCGCGTTTGATGGACGATTACACTGCCATTATGGCCCAAGCACAGGAGATATCGGATCGGGTTGAAGCGGAACTCACTACCGCTCGACGTCACCTCGATCAAGTTTCCGCGGACCGGGACACATTGCGGGATCGGCTACGACAGGCCCAAGGCGAGGTTGCGCGGTGGCGCTCTCATCAATCGAATATTCAGTCCGCACTGACGGGAATATCTCTGCAACTTCTGGCCGGCCCTGATCAGGTCCCATTGCCTGCTAGTCCCTCTGCTGCTTTGACGACCAACTCGGTAGGCAGTACCACTCTATCGTCCGGAAAGCGTATTCGGCGTTCCCGATCTTCTTCTCCGTCTAATCGACCACGACTTCTCTCTCCGGCTTCGGAGGCGAATACTGAGGATGATGATCCCCCTACTTGCGATCAAGACGTTGAAGATGAGGACACTGGCCCGATCGCCTCCATTCCTTCTACTCCAACCATTAGCGAGTTTGGGAGCGAGGGCCAGCCTGAGCACGACCCGAACGTGTCTCTTTTTCCTCGCACGGGTGACTTCCAAACCTTGATCGCGGTTCCTGATGATACCACTGACGCCGATATCCTGCCTTGGACTCCGTATCAACTCGGCATGTACAATTTACACAACGTCACGGCCCAAGTGGTTTTCGACTACTTGACCCGATCTGCTGGATGGTTGTTCCCGCCTTCTGCGTTGGCCCCTCCTACTAGTGCGTGGTCCGGTCATTTGATCACCCAGGCAGATATTGAACATTTATACTCCCAGAGCCCCTGGTATATTTTTTGACCATGTTGCCGCCTCTTTCTTTTCGCTCGGCTGGCTGGTTTGCTGACCTGTAGACCAAGTATCTCACGTTCCTCGATCATCACGCATTGGCGATTTGGGAATCAACCCACTATCTCCCTATCACGAAGAATCTTCGTGATATTGATGACTTCTTCCGCGATTATTACATCAAACGTCGCCAACGCAGAAGCCGGGCTGGGGCGACCTGGAAATGTATCGTGGAACTCATCTTGCGGGGTATGATCGACGGGAAATGTGATCTCGACATCTTCTTGGACCCTTCAATCACCCATTGTGCCCACAATCGCCCGCTGAAGTTTGCCCCGGCCGATGCTGGAGCGTGGTGCCCTGGGTTTCTATCGGACCCGCCACCTCAGAGCCTACAAGAAGCGCTGGCAGATGTCGACGACCTTGAACCTAGGCGGGTTCAATATCGTTCCTGCCCCGAAGATCACCCTGGTCGAAAGATTCCTCGCCTTCGCCGTAAGTTCTATGGGTCTGAATAGTCGGTCGATTACGTTTCTTCAATCAATACATTCTTTCGATCATGCCATTTCACTGTTGTCCTTTGTCCTTAAATGCATAATATAAATTGGTAGTCCTTCGGTTCATCTGCCGTATCCAATCACCATACCTCGCAACATCGATCGTTATAACACCATTTCCAGTCAATCATCACTTCGTCATCCATTTGGAGCTTCGTCGATCACGATTTCCCTGATCAATCAGCTGATCACACATTAGTGGGACTCTTCATCCACTTGCATTACATCAAACCGATGTCGGTTGATCAACCTTCTCTCAAAGTCCTTGATCAGGGCATCACAGTTCAAGTCCGCCTCGTCTACCCATGACGGCTCGGTATGACCCTTCCAGTAGACTTGATAATCACGCAACGTCCTTCCATATCTAGTCTTTCGTCCAGATCGAACATCAGTGACGCGATCAACTTCAAATTCGTCTGGATCTAACGTCCTTTCCCAGCTGTCCTCGGGTAGCAAAGCTTCGTCAAAGTCGAACCGCTCTTCAATCCCAGCTTTAACACTGCAGTAGGGCGATCTGGAAACTCCTTAACCAATTTTAACTTGGATAGGTGCACCACGGGGAACATGCGATTGTCCGTGCTAGCTGTAACCAATCTTGCTGCATGATCACCGATCACCTCATCGACCCTGAAGGGTCCATGCCACATGTGCGCCAATTTCTTTGCATACCCTTCTTTAACGCGATCAAGGTATAGCCAGACCCTTGATCCAGCCTCGATCTTGTGTGGCGTCACCTGATCGTTGTGCTTTCCAGCTCGATCAGCCATCGCTTGATGTAATCGAACGTTCACCTGATCACGAGAGAGGCGATAGTCTTTCTGTAACTTGTACCTCCATCGGCAAGCATCACGGTCGTTGCGTCGAATTCCACCTAATTGCAATGTCGATTCCAGCGATGATCGTGGATCCCACCCATACGCCAAGTAAAAGGGCGTTTCTCCACGAATGCGATCAGGGGTTGAAATCAACGCAAAAACCAGTCGCTCTGCGTATGCACTCCAATCCTTCTGGCCGACATCTGACACATACATCTTGATGGCCCTCGTAATCGTCTGCACCGTTGTTTCTGCCTTGCCATTTGCCCGCGGACGATACGCCATAGTGGCACTCTGCCGTTGTCCCACGATCTTGTTAAACGCACGAAATACTTCCGACATCAAGCCAGACTCTCGGTCGTGCCTGATCACCTCACTTGCACCAAATCGTCGGAACACGCACTCTTCGTAATTTTCCGCGACTCTATGCGCTGTGCGAGATGATCCAGCTTTCGCGATCACCATACCCGTGAACAGATCAACCCAAATCAGTAATTCCGTATGCCCATCAGTTAATCGAGGCAATGACGGTATGTGATCCATGGCAATCACTTGGAACTGGCACGTAGCCTCGATATTCCCCGGCGACATGCCCTTGATCGTAGGCTGGCCCTTCCCCGTTTCGCAATCCACACATTGTCCAACAAATCTTTGCACGCTGCGGAATAGACCCCGCCAATGGAAGTACCGTCTGATCCGTTGATAGGTGCGGCCTATACCCTGGTTTCCTCCTTCCAAACTCACATGATAGTGGTGGAGGACATCCGCGTGCAAGGTCTCGGGTAGTACCAGCTTAATTAACGATCGGCGATCATCTTGATCATCCTGATCATCCCCGGTTTTCCTTTTAGCCGCATTTCCACAGTAAATCAGTAATCCTTGTTCGTCAACATCATAGTTGTCAGCAATTTTAGCACATTCTTTCACCTCGTCTGCGCTCAATTGGATAACGTCACCGTACAGATAACACCACAAATCGTGGATCCATTTCTCTTCATCCTGTGCCTTTTTCACCCGTTCCATTCTTATTCCGGCTACTGGTATATCGGTCCATGCCGGTGGTTACGTGATCGGGTCGTCACTAGCACTTGCGGGGCGGATTGATCTTCGTTCCATGTGATTACTTCGGGTAGACGGTTGAGATCAACTAATCCTGCCAGCTGTTTCTCATCTTCGATCTCAAATCTTGTTTCACCCTGCATAGCCATGGTGGTAATGTGATCTGCACTCCTATTCCACTCTCTCTTGACATGTACCAAATCATGATCACTCCACTCGCGTAGGAGGTCAAATGCACGCTGTTGTAGCACTTGCAATCGCGGAGCTTTGCATTCCATTTCTCCTCGCATTTGCCGGATCACTAAATTAGAGTCCTCACACACGATCACCCTTCCCTTGGGATATCGTGCCAACAAGTCCAGACTTAAAAGCAACCCGTGGTATTCTGCTTCATTCACCGTGATATCCGGTGCATGATCGGCGATCGCGATCATAATCTTCCATTCCGGTAACTTCCACACAATGGCACCAAATGCACCCACACGTCGCTTGACACTTGCTGATCCATCAAAACTGATCACGTAAAGTTCTTCACCTTTTTTAACCGTGGGAGGTGGTACTTTGATCACCTGCCGCGGTTGCTTTTTCGGTGCGATATCGACCAACGCTTCATCAATTTCGGTGCGAGGGGTGATGCTTGCGGCTAACGCCTCTAGCACCTCCTCTTCTCCATGCACACATTTCTTGATCTCGAGGTCCCACTGTGATAGGATCGCAGCCCATCTACCTAATCGTCCGTCCAACCCATTAGATGTTAGTAACCACTTCAATGTAGATAGACGTGATAAAACGGTGATCGTCTTTCCGACCAGCATCGTGAAATAAACATCCAAAATTCGTAAAAGCGCCAGAACTTCCTTTTCGACGGGGCTGTAATTCATCTCACCGCTTTTCAACGTTCGGCTAGCGAATGCTACGGGATGATACACTTGATCGTATTCTTGTACTAGATCGGCAGATACTGCCCACTTGCTAGCGTAAACCACGATCACCGGCGTCTTGTCCTGGTCAAAGTGTCGCTGGGTTGGAGCTAATGCAATCTTCGCCTTCAGCATGCTGAATGACACTTTTGCTCTAATTAGTCGATCATCCTCGTGATTTGATGCCGCCTCACTATGTGATCGTTTCTTCAACTCTTGGTAATCTATCTCCCTCAATTCTTAAAGCACGGCAGCATAAATTGCGAAATCTTCAATAAATCGACGATAGTAATTTAGGCTTCCCAAGAACGATTGCATAGCACGTAAGGTGCCATGGAAAGGCAAATTGATCAGATCGTCCAGGTTCTTTGGATTTGTTTCTAACCCGCGGCAAGAGACGTGATGTCCTAAATAGGGCACTTCGCTTCGCCCCCAGTACGGTTTAGCCACGCTGATCGACAAATTCCATTAATCGCACTTTTCCAGCAAGTGCCGCAACTTATCGCATAGGGTGGACCAAGTAGGTGCAGGGATTAATATATCATCGATATATGATCGCCGTTGCAGCACAGACGGGCCCGGCGTTTGGTCGGGTTATCCTGCTGTAAATACGTCAGCTGATTCATCTGCACCGTCTTTGACCCTAAGATATCCATATAGTGCATTGTCGATCAACCGCTGATAAATTTGCGGAGCGTTCTTGAGGCCAAAGGGCATCCTATTCCACTCAAAAAATCCAAATGGAGTGACAAACGCCGAAATTTGGCGTGCCCGATCGGTCATAGACACGACCCAGAAACCACTCGCCATATCCAAAGAGCAAAACCACAACGCTTTATCCAAATATTCGAGTAGATCGGTGATCAGGGGCATTGGGTACACCATCAAACGCGTGAGTTGATTCACCGCGCGATAATCGATGCATAGACGTATATCGACCCCATTCTTTTTCACGATGATCACTATAGGCGATGCCCAGGGTGACGTTGACGGCTGAATGATCTTAGTTGCCAGAAACCCCTTGATCAGGGCCGACAACTTCTCGCGAAATTGTGGGGCCACTTTCCGGCACTTTTGGGCGATCGGGCGCGCACTACCCACATCGATATCACAAACAACTCCTCGTGCAGCGGGGGGTAGCGCGTTTCCCTTCCCGATCAACAAATGTTTTTTCGCCCAAATTAATTCGCGAAGTTGATCTATCTCCTCCACTGTGTTGACTGCGGGATATCCGACTAGCAAATCATCTTTGGTTACTTCTTCAGTGCTTTCAGACACTTCGGGTAACGTAGCAAGCTGCTTCTACAATTCTTCCACATAAAAATCTCCACCTTCGTGATAACAAACCTGATCGTCAATAGGTGTCACGTCGAATTCGCTGGGGCTAACTGAGACGGGGTGATTACACGCATCTTGAGTAGGTGTATAGCTTGAAACAGGCTGTTCAACTCCATGATTGAGGGTCGGACTTTTCACCTCCGGCCCCTGATCGCACCGCTCTTGCACCCCTTGCACCTTTTGCTCCCCTTCGGTTACCAACGCTACAGATGCGACGATCGTGTCCGTGGTACGTACTAAGATACTTCGAGGAGTTGGATACTCCTTCTTCTCGACTAATGGACCCTGATCGACACTTTCTTGATCGTCATATACCAGATCGGTGGAGGCTTGATATGCCATATTTTGCCACTCTTTGTAACGGTTGGACCCGATCGAAACAAATCCGGGGCGGCGGGGCACATCATCTTTATTCATCCAAATACCTAAAATAGTCTCTTCTTGAACAATGATGGGGTGATCGACGATGTTCGTAACACGTAAATACCTCAAATTGCCCACGCCCCTGGTGATAGTGGGGACCCAATCTCTTCCACGATTAATTCACAACTTGCGAGATCGCTGATCGTAAATTCGTACTTCGGCTGATCGACCTACTGGGATCTGTTCATACTGATCGAACTTCATATAATTACCGCTCGACCCATACAACTGTCGACGTCCCTCCAGTGGGATGATCACTTCTTCAGGTAAACTTAGTGCTCCATGAGCGATATCTACTCGAACACCAGCTGGTATCATGAAATCCATACCCAATATGGCATCTTGACCAACAAGTTTGCCCACCCATGCCTGGAAATAATAAACCAATGATCCCGCTAGCGTGATCTTGATTTTTGCACGTCCTTCTGTTTGGTATGCACTTTCTCCAATGCCGACACATTCTTGTGTTTGACTCGTGTCAATCCAACAACCCACCTTACGAGAAAAGGTTGAGTTGATGATCGACACTTCGGCACCAGAATCAAAAAATATCATAGCTCGCTCGTTATTGATTTTTCCACTCGCCTTGGCTTGCTTGAACCATATCTTTGGCGAGTGATATTTCCAATATCCACGTGATTCGCCTGGAAGTAATTCGACTTCCATGATCACAGGTGATCGAGAAAACTCATCAATATGGAAATTAGCCAAACGTGGTAAATCAAGCTGATCGCGTTTTTCCTTATCTCTTGTTGCTACTCGATCAGCCCACGTCTTATCCACAAATGCAAAAATACACAAACTAGAACGCTCGTCTCGTACCAGATTCCAACCTGGCGAGCGTCCTAGTTTAACAAATCTTCGGCTTCCTTGGGCAACAGTCCTGCATGTTTGGTAGGGTTATACCACTGGCGGATGCGGTTGTAAAATTCTTCCATAGGGCACTTCCCCGCATCGTGAATCTCGCCGCATGATCGGCAGACGTACAGGCATTGATCGGTGGGGTGTCCTTTCTTGCCACACTTCAGGCAAGTCAGGCGCTTCCAGCAACGTAAGTTGTCGTGTCTGATCGATCCACAATTATTGCACTTCTTTATCTCCCCTTGATCCACTGCGTTGGAGTCGCTTCGTTTGCCTGATCGTGACTCGCCAGGCTGATCGTGCGCCCCTGGTTGATCGCGCATAGTAGCAATCATATAGCGGCGCTGATCGCCATCACTTCCACTATCATCAGCACTTGTTTCTTTGCTCCCAGACGTTACCTTGATCGCACGTACGCCCCTAGGCTTTCGCGTCGCGGCCGGTGCTCGATCGTTGCCGGATTTTTGGCGAAATCTGCTGGTGCCTACTGCCGCTGTTGGCTGATACCACTTGTTGCGTGCGCATGCCCGCAACGTTTCTTCCAAGTCCGAAGAACGATCCAAGCGTAGGAGAGCCAGCTGATCGGCGAGTTCGCGATTGGCCAGAGTGTCCAGAAAATGTTGGACATGTTCGCGCAGATTTTCGGGCGGTCCATCTCTGATCGGTAACTTAGCTCGCAGTCCCGCCACATTCAGTCGGTGCAAATATTCGATAGGACTTTCGTCTGATCGCTGCTTCATATAATAATACTGGCGGGATACCGATTGACCAGTTCCACAGTATTGTACTTCGAATTCATCCACGAGACTTTTCCAACTTGATCGGGTGGTTCTACTCAACTGTCGATGCCAGTTGCGCGCTGGTCCCTTCAGTACATCGCCCATGATTAGACACTTTTCATGATCAGAAGCTTGATCGCGCATAAATGCTGACTTGAGACGACTGATCCAGTTCCTCGCTTGATCTTCATCCCCTTCTTTTCCCGAAAATTCTTTCAAATCGCTGATCGCACACATCCGAATTCTGGCGATTGGCTGCTGATCAGGTATCCCAGTACACGCGGATGCCACTGTGGCTCGCCGTGGTAGTGTGATCGGTTCATCAGGGTCGACGTAGTCAATTTGAGACCGTTGATCGTGAAACGAGTGCACGGATTCCATATCGACATCTTTTACCGTCGTCGACCTATCTGGTTTCGACTGCTGACCACGCAACGAGTGTACGGACTCCATACCGACATCCTTGATCGACGCAGCTCTTCCTTGATTTGGCTGGCGGATTTTGGCGCCAACGACTCCAGGAGCCCACTTACTGCTCTCTTCAGCTAGAAAATTCTTGTCAAAAAACATCTGCCACTGTGGCCCTTGATCGTTTTCTGTCTTGATCGACTGAGGTTCCATCTTGACAACCGGCAATTTGGCGTTGTCCTTTTGGCAAACTTCCATTCTGGTTATCTTGGGCTCCATACTCCCAGAGCTACTCGACTCAGTTCCCTGATTGTCACCCTCTGAAGGGGCAGATTCGTAGCACGATGACCCTGAATGTCCCGCTACGTTGATTGACGGACTTGCCTCAATCTTCAACGAGGATTGTGGTGGTGAACTGGGGAAATCTTTATCGTCTGCTTCGCCCACGATCGGTATTAATAGGGAATACAACAGCTGGGTGGCCTCTGCCAGATCTTCGGAGTCCTCATCGAATACTTCCTCGGCATCGTAGGCGCCTGTTATCAGACCAGCCTGCTTGATCAGGCGTATTAGCCTTAGCACAATCGTTAGCTTATCTTTTCCCTTCGTGATTGGCTGGTTGACCGGTCTACTCAGCTTCCCGCTGATCGTGACCCCGAGCAGGCTCATGATCGAGTTCGTCATCAGGTAATCTTCCAGGTGCTCTCGGTAAATTTTTTGGTAAAACGTCTTTACCAGATCGGCTTCCGTTGGCGGCGTACTTGATCGGCTTTTATCGCTCTCCGACCCAGGCGCTTTGATCAACATCTTGGGTTGGTCGGTCTTGTAATACTTCTTCATCGGATCACACTCTGGATCATTATATACACGTATTTTTGGCGGATCATAACTTGCGTTATGATCCGCATGGGCTCCCGAAGTAGCCTCGGGAGGTGGTTGAGGCTTCTACTCCTTTACGTCATCTGGATTCCTCCCTAGGTCCTGATAATCGGCATTTCCTTTCTTCTTCAGGCATGACGACGGCGAACTGCCTTCCGTCGTCACAACCACCTCCTCTTTTTCCACCTTGATTTTCACCTCTGCTTCAGCTTCCGTTTTCACTTTCACATCCGCGCTATCTTGCGTAGAATCGCGGTGATATCCCGCGTCGCCCAAAGATCCGGGCACGCGCACCATTGTGGTGGAGCGGCTGATCGAAGTTTTTGAGACTTGATCAGGCGGTACCACGGCGCCCAGACTGCCGACTAAGGAAGGGGGTCCCCCGGATGTCTTCGACTGCTTGTGTTCTTGCTCACCTTGTGTACCCGACGGCTAGGCGTGGGTCGCTCCTCAGGTGGCGGGGACAGCGCACAGCGAATTCTTGGTGCAAGATTGAATTAACTAACTTGTGACGATACAACCGATGCGATCAGGCTTGATCACGTGCTATCAGGTGCTTAAACCACGTCAATTAACCATGATCAGGCTTGATCAAGTTTGGGCTGATGCTAATAACCGATGATCAGCAGTATTCCGTCTTGATCGCAAGTGCGATCAGGCGGCAGTCCGATGCAATCAGGCGCTGAAACGAAGCCAATCGGTCGTGATCAGGCGCGATCAGGCCTTGGCTGACGTTAATAACCGTCGATCAACAATATTCTGTCTTGATCGCAGATGCGATCAGGTGTCTTGATCGCAAGTGCGATCAGGTACTGAAAGGCTCGATCAGGGGCTAAAAGCTGCTGCCCAGTCGTAATATACCTTGATCAGACTTGATCAAGCACCGGAAGTCGTTCAAGTAGCAGTTGGCGCGATTTGCGATCAGCGATCACGATCACGATTTGCAAGAAGTGTCGATCAGGTGTTGATAGGTAGGGGGGTACTTGATCAGGCAGCGGAAGTCTTCACTGCCTGATCGCGGAGCCTCTAAGCCGTCAAACAGCTAAGGAACGCCCAAATCAATGCGCTCCTAGCCTAGACTATACGAGGAATAGATATTTTATATTAAAATCCACCTAGAGTTTCCGTGGGGCGCTTAAAGCAGCCGAACTCTAGGGGCCAAACGTTAATTTCACGGGAAGAGGTGAGAGCACTGCACGATCACGTTCCCAAAACCAAAACACCTTTACACGAAGAACCGTAGACACTGCGGGCGGAGTTGTGGAGTGAGTTCCCAACACTCTACGTCTGCCGGTGGGCCAAAAACGCACTTAGTGCTCCCGCCCGGGACGTAGAGGTTTCAATAAGGTGGGGGCGCAAAGGTGCCTTCCCAAAAAAACGATCAGCGCGATCGTACGCAAATGGAGAACTATATTAGCAATTAAACCCTTAGATCTACCCTGTTCCTACTTTCAACCAATCCGCATCGTCCATTCGAAACGCCTTCCGTCCATCAGTCGACCTGATTTTTCCGCTTGTTCCTTGTTTGTTCGCTGGTGTTCGCCGCGTACCTGTAGGTAATCCGCACATCTTCCGTGTCCCTTCTATATCCTGTCTATGTACACCACGGTGGTACGTACTACTGTACCCACAGTGGTAACATGGCGGTACCTAATTATGTACTCCTGTATCCACTATCTGCGTCCACTATCAGGCCCCTAATTTAGGTCCTAATTTAGGTCCTAACATTAGTCATAATATTAGGCCCCCTATGGGCCTAATAAAATGTCCAACATTAGGCCCTATTTTTGCCTAATTAAAAAGTCCGCTTTACGACACTTGCTGTCAAGGAATTCAGCTCGGAGCGCCTGGCGCTGTTCAAGGTGCTCCCGAATCATGTCAGGAGTCCACTGGGCTGGCTCAACCTCAGTTTCAGTCTTCTTCGGTCGACTGCGCTTCTTGCTGGCAGCAGCCGGCGCCTCGGATGATGCGGGAACCAATCCGGGTTGAACGACCGACACGGCGTGAACAATGCCCTCGTTTCAGCTGCACTGGAAGACATGACCAGTTACTGAATTTTAATATCGATATTGATTTTTGTAGCTATAGTCTGAACCGCGCAGTTTCCGAGACCTCTATTTCTTTTACCTCTACTTCTTACTTGAACCAGGCTCTAATACACTTTACTTTTTCCAATCGGCTTCAGGGAACAGATCTTAAAATTACATAATTCATGAATCAGATTCATAAACCAGATTCATGAATCACGATAGTGAACAGGGGGCCTACGTATATCAGGAAAGTAACGCGCAATATCGGTAAATTCCAATGGTTCAACCACGAAGCGAAAGCTACGATTGAATAAAAATCTGTCAAATAGACTACAATTTCAAAACATAAGAAACAAAACTTACAATCAAAATCCTAATTATAAAAAGATGCCGGATATTGTATGTACAGTTGCTTAAAGCTAGAGAACTACATGTATTACAGATACGTGTGGCCATTGTACCCTGTAGTTCGTTCGGTGGGAAACAGTGGATGTTTGAAATTGCATCAAGGCCCGAGTAGCATGTCAAAGGCCAAAATCCTGGACCTCACCAGTTAGCAAATATATATGAGTACTCGCATTTCGATGCTCGTGCATAGTTGTACACCGTCATCAGTGTTGGAGACGATTCAAATCCCTGTCTGCTTTAGAAAAACTTATCAAATGCAAAAATGAAGGTCTGAGTTCTTGACTTGATTCTGAATCATTTGGTGGTATCAGAAGTCTCTGACAAATCCAGTCATATCCAGTGTACCCGACGTCGGCTGTCCCATAGGGTTACTGATATGAATCATGCTCGAAGAATTGCTCAGTATTCTACCTGTAGGTACAATCACAACTCTTTTGATTCCCAACCTAGAACAAACTGCGAGAATATGTGTTTCTACTCGCTCTTCCTCTTGATTTCTTAGGCTCTCCTCTCCCGTGTCGATGGCTCAAATACTAGTAGTATGCCCACATTCAACTACTCCGCTGAAGTTCCATCCGTAGTTGGCAACCAAACTCTCATCCCTTTGAAGAAATTCTCGGACGACGAAGAAAGGATGAATCCACTATATCAGTTTCAGGAATTCTTGTTTGCTACAAAAAATAAAGCGCTTAAACAGTCAGAGAAAATTGTGGAAGACAATCTTCGTTAAGTACTCAAAAGCTACCAGGAGTATACTCAACCATTTCGAATTGAACGCGACTTGGCTCGTATTAAAGGAGCGAGTAGCTCGACGGCAGAGGCGACTGGTGATCAAGAACTAAACATTCGAGCAGCCATAGATCTCATCGCAGGAGCGCACATACCCAAGTATGGTAGAGACGTTTCGCAATACCTTCGACAAGAAGGGATATGAGAAGCACTTGTTCAGTGGTTTGTGCAAAATATTTGGAGACGAAGTGATGCCTAAAGTGCTCTTTCACTTGTAACAAGAAGGTCGTGTTTCTCCACCGATTTATTCGACGCTGTGGGAATCGCAATTTAAGTATTGGAAAGGGAAACATGTATTTTTTGACAAGGCTTACGGGGACTTTTCCAAGTTCGATATAAATCAAGAAAGACGCCATTTTTATGATAAGGTAAATGTTCTGGACGGCTACATCAAGTATCGCAACCATGACAAATCAAATGACTTGATATTGTCTAAAACCCTGTTCAACCATCATCGAGCTCATTTTGCAGAACTGATGCTTGAGGCTGATGGGTCCGCGACTCTCCAGCACCGGTATTTTGGGTCACTGGAAAACAAAGATACGAGACCACTAGAACTCGTTCTTGATTTATACAGCAAGGCAGGGGGTGTCATGTTTTTCGAAGGCCATAACTACAATCTGCTGAGCCGTTACGTTGATTTTGCCTTCCACGACTGCAGATAGGGACGCGTTCATGTGGCTGACGCTTAGAAAATTCTTCGAGTCTGACGAAAAATTTGCTCTTCACCTTGCGAAACTAACATAAAGAGGAGGCCTAATGGGTCAACCTAGAAGGTACCTCAATGCATTATTTTTGAAGTGGGAGCGGGAAAAGTCGACTCACAAATTTGATCGAAGTAGCAGATGGGGGCAGATAGTAGTCGAGCTTTATCATAAATACACGGGCCATCCTATTGAAACTGTGGAAACTGTAGTTAGAGAGGCTTCGTAGAGCTTAAGATATAACATTTTAACATGAAAATCGGTTGACAGTCCTAAGTTTAGTCTTGTGCAGGCCTAGGCATAAAACTCGAGCAGGATGTAGTCACGTAGCTTGTCTGCGTTGGTACTCGTTTTAAGAAAGTCGGCAAATGCATGGGAGAAATCTTGAGCTTACACCGGGCGGCTTAATTTGCAAAAACAACAAGCTGCACGATAAAACAATGCAGCACTTGTTAAAATGCTATGACACAGATTATGAACAAGCTTGGCGCAAAGAGTGCAAGATCAGGCGTGTGTACCTATGAGTAAATGGTTAATACGGTCATGAAGGAAGTGGAGGATACGGGAGTTCTGAATGCCCATCGTGCCAATACTTGTGGAAGCGGCGTGCACTATTGACGAAAACTGCTACATTGGCAGTTCTGACTCAGTCAACTGCTCAATTTGATGAAGTGGCTTTTCTTCAAGGAACAATGTTACCCGGAGCAGGCTTGGATATTTTAGTGTCCTGAAAAAAAAAACAAAAAAAAAATCCAACTCCTTAGCTCCGTGTTGAGAAATAATTTCCCACTTGGTCTACTCCATGTTGAATTTACGTGTACAGTAGAACCTGTCACATTTAATACTGTCAAAACTAATAACCTGTCGTAATTAATAGAAATCGTCGCTCCCGACTTGGGCCAAGCCAAAAAAACTAATAACTAATAATTAATAGGTTTCGGTCCCGACCAGTATAAGATTAATAATTCCATATATTTTTTCTGTGACTTCTACTGAAAGTACTGTTATGCTAGTTTGTGTAAGTTTTTTCTGGCGAATACTAAACGAATGATCCTTCATCATCTGAAGCGTGGCAGGAAATGATGCTGAAGTAGAATCTGCTTGTTGCATCCAGTAAATCTGCAGCTTTACCAACATCTGATTTGCCTCGGCGTCGGAGATCGTTGGAGGTTCTTCACTGTCATCCTCGCCTTCTGCATCTTCTGGAACTACAAAGTTTTCGTACGTGTTGAGAATCTCCGCAACAATCTCTTCTTCATCCGGAACATAACTGACTTCCTGCTCGGCGGGATAATTGAGCAGGTTGCGGATGTCCATCGGATTGCTGTACCGAAGCTGGATTATTTTCTCCTCTAATTCCTGGATGACTTCCTGCGGAGGCTCAACTTCAGCTGCAGCAACAGTTTCACTGGAAGACTCAGAACCAATTGAGCAATGTCTGAAGCAGTTTTGAATCGTCTGTGGCTTCACATCGTTCTTCCATGCTGCCACGGACATGCGAATCCCATCCAGAACGTTGATTTTTTCGGGATTGGCAACACTGTCCTCAATCCGCTCCAAAAGCATCCGGTTGAACCGCCGACGATAATAGGCCTTGAAGTTGCGAATGATGCCAGCATCACAAGGTTGAATCTTCGATGTGGTGTTCGGCGGCAGGTAGACAACTTTTGTGTTGACCAAGGTGACCTGCGCCGGAAGGTTCTTGATGGGGATGTGAGCGCTGCAGTTGTCTAGCATCATCAGAACTTTGCGTCCATGCATTTTTTTGTCGAAATCCGTCAGCCAAATTTTGAAAACATTCTGCGTCATCCATGCTTTTGCGTTTGCATGGTATTTGCAGCCGAATGAGTCTCGATTGAAATTTTTTAAAGCATCGAGGGTTCATTGAATTGCCAATCACCAACAGCGGCAACTTGTCAGACCCATCCCCGTTGCTGCAGACAGCAATCGTGATGCGTTCCTTGTTTTGCTTCCGTCCTTCCAAATGTTGTGTTGCAAGCGAGTTGTCGGCTTGTATTCGATGAAAAAGGCCAGTTTCATTCATGTTGTAAATGTCTTTCCAATCATATTGGTCAAGACATTGGCGAAGTTCGGGCAGGCTCTCATCAAGAAGCGTCATGTTGACGGAGCCGCTTTCTCCAAAGCGGCGGTATGATTGAATTCCATGAAGTTTCTTGAAATACTCCAGCCAACCATTTTAGAACTCGTACGTCGGCGACGCATCGGGATAAAGCCGCCGTAAAAATATGGCGGCTTTGTCACGAATGGGGTCTCCTGAGATGTTGATTTGTCTCGTAGAGTTTGACCCACTGGATTAGGCCTCCTATTTGAATCACTTAATCATGAATCAAGCGTGATTCATGATTCAGATTCATTTTCCCAGGGCTGATTCATGATTCAGATTCATGAATCATGGATCACCATATATATAGTAAATCACGCATTTACAGGCTTTTAGCATAACAAATACACCCCCCCCCCAAATCATGACAGAAAAACAGATTGTGTATTCAGAAACCATAAAGTCTATAATAAATTCAGCCAATTCAACAGCCTCACTCTATCTGAAGGAAACCCTTTTTTCTATAGAAGTCTTTGAGGCACACTAAGAGGGGACTCACAATGTAATGTTTCTAGGTTTCAAGGGACTTAATGTTTATTCTTAACACGTCTACCCTGCTATTTACACTTTTCTAAGAGCTAACTTCGACGACTACGACTACAGAATTAACCGACGAAACTAAAAGAAATCTAAGAAGCAATGACCAATAAGATTAAGGAATAACGAAGTGACAAGTGTAGCCGGTGCGTATACGCACGGTGCGGCTAGCGCACAGAGGAAGACTCTTCCTTAAAGTGGTGTCTACCGCTACTTAGCCGATACGCCCTTATAAAGGGCTTAGTAGGAGATATCTCCTCCTCGGGGCCAAGATTCCCGGGTTGGTTTACTAATTAGCCTTAACGTCTGTGTTCCCTTTACGGGATGTAAGTAAGGGAGGGCTCCCTCTTACCTACGACACTCACTGCACGCGCGACTGCACTTTAGAGTGAAATGTAAACTGAATATATTTAATATGTAATTAGCCTAAATTAATTTAAACTTATATAAACTACATGTAATACTAAGTAGAATATTTCAAAATTGTACCTATCTAAAATGTAGTGTACACACCTGTGTACCGACACGTGGATGGCTGACACACCACTACACCAAGGGCCCCTGCCCTGATTGGTTAAAATAACCAAAGGTTCGAAACCTTTCAAACCGGTCAATACTGACCTCAACCGTAGTGTACTCATGTACACCAACATTACATGTAACTCGAATGTAACCCCGTTACAACAAGCGTGTCATTATTAATGAAAACAGTTATTAAAGTTATAGTGGCAACCAACCTATTCTGAGTGGAGCTGAGAATAGGCCCAGCTGACCTGTATTCATTACACACAACAAATGGTATTGGCATATATGTGCCTGCTAGCAGTTGTGCATATTGGCTCACTGTAATTAGCGGTGTAGGGTTAGGATGATTCATGAATCATGAATCTGAATCAAGCATTTACTCATGAATCACGGATCTGAATAGGGGGCCTACACTGGATCAGGGCCTCTTCGACAAGAGGATAAGTGACGGTGCCGTGAGTCTTGATGCTGAAATTGGTGTTTTCAACATCAATGCGAAGCAGAGCATCTGACTGCTTCAGCGTGTTTGAGATCGTGCCTTGGCTAACTAAGATGTTGTGGGTTTCTTCTAGCCACTTTATCAGCTGACTGTGTGTGAGCTTGGGGTTCGTGCGCTTGTGTTGACAAAGAGCGATGCGGATGGCATAGGTCATTGTCTTACGAGGTGGTTTGTTGACTCTAGGAGGCATTGGAATGGCTGGATGAGGGGGAGTGAATGGAGTGAGGAAAAAAAAGAAAAATCCAGGAGAGAAGTGCTGTAACAGGACTGATCCTGTTACAGGCTTACACTGTATTTTGCGAGGAAGCGCGCAATACAATAAGGGCAGGATTAGTTGTTACCAACTAATCCTATATTATAAGCAAATATATATATTTGATTAGGCATGAGAACGCAAAATTAAGAATGTTTATTAAATTGGTGGTTAGCGGCTAACAGTATAGTAATCAACTAACTAATATAATAATATCAAGTATTAAACTAACTGTACTATTAGTTAACCTGCATGATTCGGTATTTATACCGAATCGACTTTTCCTTCGTAGATTATAATAACTTATAATCTATTTTTTGAATTTCAGACAACGCGTCTGAAATTCAACTGTGATATTCTAACTTGAATATCAATTATGTAATGGCACCCCATTACATCACCCCCCACTTAAGGTGGTTGGCCAATAATAATTCTTTTTTTGGCCAATCATAGGTGGAACTTGTTGGTCGGAATTTCTCATTCACCAACTGATTGACCATCGACTCGATGGTCGAAGCACGCGGCGGCGCTCTAAAGAGCGCTGCTGAAAACATCGAAGGAGCTTCTTCCTCCGCCTCAGCACTAGGTGCTGAGGTGTTGAGTGACAACAGTGACGCTGTATTAGCAGCGTCAACTACACAAAGGTCGGAAGACGTACCGTCTTCGACCACAGATGCTTCTAAGGCGGCATCTGGCAAGAAACAGGGAGATGTTGATAATGCAACATCTCGCACGATGACAACCCCCGAATGGTGTGTTGCAAGGAAGGGTTCTTCCATGTTCGGAGACAGTTCTGACTCCGAACAAAGTGATTGGGGCACAGCTGTCCCCGCGAAAGGATCTAGCGAGTCGAAACTCGCTAGGTGCTCATCGCCTAACAGTGATGATAACTCTTGTGTCGCTGTCAGCTATGACAGCGGCAATGATCATCACAGATGGTTTCGGGAACGCAGAGCCCCACCTGGACCAAGTACCCTCCACGTCGGGGTGGTTTAACCCCGGCGCGTGGTGTTGAAGCAGGCGGTGTTCCGCCTGCTAAAAGATCTCGAACAGAAGCGGCGCCTGCCGCTTCTGAAGCGTATCATCGTACGGAACCACATGTTCCGTACAAAGTGGGGTTTTGGACCCCTGGATGGGCTATTGCCCCCAACAGTGGCGGTCACCGTAAGCGGGACTACCAATATGCGTTGTCCGATGTCAACGTGCTGGATGACTGCGAAGACATCCAGTCACGTCGATTCGAGCGAAGTACAGACGATAGACGTCTGTACTTTATTGACCTCTTTTTCCAGGTTCGATATTATTCGAGCCGGAAAGGGTCAAGGAGGAACAGGGACGATAAAGACGCCCTGACTCAGAGTTGGAATGCTTTTGTTGACAACTACAACAAAAGCCCAGATGATTACGTGAATAAATTTCACGTAATGCGCGAGCGCTTTTAAAAGCACTCGCGAACAGGCAAAATGGAATACATCCATTTTGCTTGCATCAAAGAAGGGTTGAACTGGTGTGTCCCTTCTCACCTCGTTTGCCCGCGGTGTCGCAGGGCGCTCCTCGTCTGTCAGAGGAGGAGTTGCGGGGGTACGGTGGTTTTTCCGTACCCGCCGAAATTCGGGGCTTAATCGATGCCCTAAATGCATCAACACCTAGTGTTGATGCTACTTCGCATTATGAGTTTGAGACTCCTCTCAAACTCAAATAAAATGTCTGGGGCGTCGGTCCTCAGAACCTCAATCGGCTCCCAAGAGTCGAACTCTTGGGGGTAACCCAGCCAGCGTACTAAGTACTCGGTACGCTGCCTCTTCTTCGAAGGAACCGAGCGCTTCGAGATCAAGCGCTCGAGAATGTATCGCTTATTCCCCTGATTATCGATCAGGAGCGGCGGATGTTGAGAATTCCCTCGCCGTTGTTGTTGCGGAGCATGGTTCTTTGCCCCGCAAACTCGAGGAGGGTTGTTCCTCCTTGAGCAGCGATATGTCTCACTCTGTGAAGACATATCGGTCTCTTCGCGAGAATGTCGCGACATCCTCGGGGCGCACACTGCCCTTCAGCAGAAGAATGATCTTCTGTCCATCGAGCTTTCCCGCTGTAATGAAGAGCTCGATCGGCACAAGGTTGATCTTGAGCAGTCGAAGGCGGAGGTAATGACTCTCCGATCTGCTCATCAACGTCTGGAAGCCGATTACAAGTCTCTCTTGGGAGACTTGGAGAAGCACGGTATCTTCCGTGGTTCTGTGTCTCGTCGTAAGACGAAGACGAATGATACGGTTTGAGCCGCCCAACATAGAATGTTGGGTGGATCCGCATTGCTGTGGGAATGTCTAAAGTATAGGCATTCCCCCGAATCTCTTGGACCTTGAAAGGACCAATGTACTTAGGAAGCAACTTCCGTGTGGGGAATTTGCTTATTGCATGTATAGGCAAATTAGTAGTACTTAATAGTACCAATTCGCCTTTCCGAAATGAGTTTTTGTTCTTCCTTCCTTGCTTGTCTGCATTTTGCTTCTGCTTATCCAAAGCAGAAGCAAGTTCATCTTTTATATAGCATATTACAGCTTGGCGCTGTAATACGAATTAATCTACTGCTTTATCAGCAGTAGGTGCGTTGCATTCATTGTCTACAGCCATTGCTGCAGACACATATTCATCGTATGCAGCTTCAGTTTTAATTGAAGCTGCTTCCGCTTCTACTGTATTTTCAGTAGAATGGCCATCGTTTTGTTCACAAGTTGCAGTCGCAACTTGTGCATTGACTCGCTCAAAATTTGAGCGGGTCCCTCCCCCACTTAGATTTGGCGTACCGCCAAGTAAAGCTGGGGTTCGTGGATGCCTTAAGGCATTCACGTAGAACGGTGTATGCTTAGTTGAATCATGCACTGAATTGTTAATCGCGAATTCAGTGAGTGGCAGATAGTCACTCCACTGTTCAAAGGCATGTGCGTATGATCGCAACATGTCTCCGAGAACGAGGTTAACCCGTTCCGTCTGCCCATACGTTTCCGGATGGTCCGCAGTTGACATCTTCAACTGGGTTCCCAACAATGAGAACGTTTCTTGCCAGAAATGTCCTGTAAATCTAGGATCTCGATCCGAGACAATGTCTTCCGGCATTCCGTGCAAACGGAATACCGTATCAACGAATATCCGCGCTGTTTGAGCGGTGGTTACGTTCGCTGATACCGCAGTAAGATGTACCATCTTACTGAAACGGTCTACAAAGACCACTATTCCGGTCTTTCGACTATTGTCGGGTGGAAGACCGAATACGAAGTCCATTTAAATGGACTTCCAACACTCTGTCGGAACCGGCAAAGATTGCAGCGGAGCCTGTGCAGACTGGGCAAGTTTAACGCGCTGGCAAATCTCGCAAGCGCGTACCTATTTCCGTACCCACTTGTACTGGTTTCGCCAGTAAAAGTCACGTGCGAGAGAAGCGTATGTCTTCTCTCGACCTTGATGTCCCGAAATCGGTGCATCATGATACTCAAACATAATTTGATGTTTGAGATCATCGTCGTTTGGAACGACGATGTGACTTTCATCTTTTTGGTATGTGCCATGAAGCATCAGACCATCGTGCAGTCGATATCGATGCACGCAAGCGCGGAGGAACTCTGGGAGCTCGTCGCGCTTCTCACTTGATTGATTACTTAAGTAATCAATCAACAGACGTGTCTCCTCGTCTGTTTTCTACGCCTCGCGTACTTGTCGTATAATTGACGACGACAAATCTGTGCAACGGATCGCGTTTGCACTGGCACCTTCGGTTACGACGGTTTCGTCTCGTAATCGGGCCTTCGTGATAGCGCATCCGCTATCACGTTCAACTTTCCGGGTTTGTATTCAACCGTAAAGTTGTATTCAGCAAATAATGACAGCCATCGAGTCATTCTTTGAGAAATGTGTGGTGGATTCACGGCCGTGCGTAGCGACGCATGGTCCGTGTAAACCACAAACGGTCTATTTCCCAAGAGATAGATCCGAAACTTGGCCAGTGCATACTTCATGGCAAGGAGTTTCTTGTCATGCACTGGATAGTTGCGCTCGGCTGGGCGAAACTGACGCGATTGATAGCAGATTACGCGATCACGATCATCGTGATCACGCTGCATCAAAGCACAGCCCATAGCGAAATCTCTCGCGTCGCAAACGACGTGGAACGGACGCTCGTTATCGGCTATGTCCCGATTCAGTCAAGCTTTGCTTGACTGCATCAAAAGCATCTTGGCATTGGGTATCCCAATGCCAATCAACATCTTTCTTAAGCAATTTAGAAAGAGGTCGTGTTAACCCAGCATAGTTGCACGAATACTTGTTCAAATATGTTGCCAACCCAAGGAACTTTCGAAGTTCCTTAACGTTGTTTGGCGTAGGCCATTCAACGATCACCCTGATCCTTTCAGGATCAGAGCGCACCCCGTTCTTGCCCACAAAGCATCCAAGAACGGGTATCTCAGGTGCACCAAAGGTGCACTTCTTCAGATTTGCAGAGCTTATGCTTACGCATAAGCTCTAGCATTCGACGTAGATGTTCCCTATGGACATCTACATCGCTTTTATCGTGTTCACCCTTACTATGGATGAACACGTCATCGAAATAACGCGGTGCGAATTCTCGCACCGGGCGTAATAGATGCGTTACGCATCTGTTAAACGTAGCAGGGGCATTTCGAAGCCCCTGCGGGGTATAACAAGTCACTCCCAAAGCTTGCCGCTTGGGGTGATTACCGCCGTGAGAGGGATATCCTTCTCACCAATTAGGATTTGATAAAATCCATCTCTTAGATCGAGAGAACTAAAGATGGTGCTCCCGCACATGCCATCAATGATGACATCTTTTCGCGGTATCGGCGTCTGAGCCGGTACCGTCGCTGCGTTCAGCTTGTTGTAAGCGTGAACGATTCTCCACCCACCTGTGGACTTTTTCACAAAAAAGGTGGGGGTAGAGTGCGGTGAGATAAACTGCCGCACTTGGCCTGCTTTACGACGAGCTTCGAAAAACTCTTCGATCGCTTTTACTTGATCACGCGGAAACGACCATTGCCGCGTGACACAATACTTCGTGCCTGGCACGAGGTCAATTTCATGACGAGTTCCCTTATCCTTAGGGAGATCGCTAGGTACTTCTTCTGGGAATACCGCAGCGTATTCCCGAAGTACCTCATAAAATGGGGAGATCGCTTTAAGCGACTCCCAGCTCTGCGCTTCAAAGCGCTGAACTTTGGTTTGATCATTGGGAACCTCTTTCCCAATCTTTTCCACTTGTAATGTGGATATTCGTTCACGAATATCCACTACATCATCTGTTGCTACGATAATACAGATATGTTCGATCTGGTCATCGTGCAAGTTTCTCATAAACTTCTTCCAGCTTATCGCTGGAAGGGCCATCACCTCCGAACCTTCTTTCGGAGGGTGTTACATCAACAGAGACTGGGTAGCTAATCCGGTCTTCGTTTGCGTCAAGACGCTGATCGTCTCGACGGAACTGTCCATGCAATCAGACGCACTCGTCTGATTGACTTCTACACGGTGATTACGATTCACCGTGTTCGAATACTCATAATCATGGTGGCCACTGCCTACCATGGAATTTTCTTGGCGATCAGATGTGCTCGTCTGATCGTCCGCCTGTTCTGCGACACGGTGGTCTTTATCACTCCTGTGCATGGCTAACGCAACGTGGTGGGCACTGGCCACCACGGAGTTGTGCTCACGATTGCACTCGATCGTGAGTTCACTCTCATCAACACGGAATTTTTTCATCGTGTTGGAACCTTCGGTCGCACAGTGGGTGTTTCCCACTGTGGATACTATTTTATTCTCACGGTGGGTGTTTCCCACCGTGGATATCACTTCATTCTCACGGTGGTATTTATCACCCGTGGAATGTTTCTCTCCAAAACGCAACGACTCTTCTGTTGCGTGTGGTAGTCCCTCTGGACTCTCACCAGCGGAGGTACCTTCCGCTGATCGTGTCGGAGCAGACCTGGTGGTGCCATCGCTATCCACCAGACTGTCTGACGCTGCGGTTGTATCTTCTGATACAGCCGGATTACACACAGGGTGATCAGATCCTGTGCATCCGCCGCAGTCGATCGATAGGTTAACCCAGTCGATCGAAGGTTTAAACTTGGACATCCATGGGATTCCAAGTATCACATCGAACTTGTCATCTAAATCGATGACGATGAATTCATCCTCGAATGACAGTTCATTCAACTCGAAGCGTGTTTTAATCACACGCTTTGGAATAGTCACGGTTGCACCTGTTGCTAACCGGAATGACAACATACTTCGTGGGGTTTCTACCTCCACGAAGCTCAACAGCGTTAGACTCTGAGTTCTAACGAAATTGTTTGACGCTCCTGTGTCAAACAAAGCTCGCATCGGGACATCGCTCCCGAGCGGATTAACCTCCAGGGTGATAAGAGGCTTATCATCACCCTGCACCTTTTGACAGGACATAGTCCCGTCTGGGGATATTACCCTCACATGCCTTATGCCGGCATGTGGGATAACATTCCCAGTAGGGCGCCCCGCCCCTACTGGTGATTTACGTTTTTTGCACCAACAGGGTGATGTCTCTGTTGGCGTCGCCGTGCAGCGGACGGTTCCGTCCGCTGACTGCGTGGCACCGGACGCGGTGCCATACACTCATGGGCAAAATGCCCCACTTTGGCGCATCGATTGCAGCGAATGTTCTTCTTAAATTTCGGTTGCTTCGAGTTCGAAGCAACCGCAACCGATAGGTCCATCGGCTCTGGACCTCCACCGCCCATGCTATGGCGCGGGTGGCTTTTTCTTGAGACGAAGTGTGAACTTCGTCTTCCCGACTGCTGATTGTTGACATGTTGTTGCGGCATGTCAAAAGCGAAGGGCTGTTGAGCCCTTCGGCTGTACCCAGCATGCGATGACGCTGATCGCATGCTGAACTCTTCACGGATGATCATATCAATGGCATCCCTTAGAGTCCTTGGCGGGTGCCGGTAAAGACTCTGTTTGACGGTACAATCATTGAGTCCCTTCATGAAGCCAGTGACCTGCATAGCAGGGGGCACCGGCTCATACACAATATTTGACAGCAAATATTGCGTTTTCTGAGCGTAAGCTTGAAGGTCAAGCTTACCTTGCCGGAGTTCCATGAACTCCTGCCGACTACTTAGCTCCATTTCTGGAGCTTCAAAGTTGAGCTTTAGCTCAGCTTTTAATTCCTGATAAGTCAGGAACGCAGAGTCATCAGTGGCTCTGCGACTCATCGCCGATGCCCTGGCTCTGCCGCCCAGACATGTTGTGGCGAAGTACGCCTGTTGACGTTCGTCAACAATATCTTGCGCAGAGATGGCATCTTCTACCTCTGCGAACCATCTACGAAGAGGCGCGCCCCGTTCACCGGTAAAGGGCGGTACTCTCGCCCTTACCACCTCAACGCTATGCGTTGCAGGTGCAGGTGCGGTCCGCACTGCCTCTTGCGCGGGCCGTGCTGGCTTTTCTAGGTGGTTTAGCCTAAAGCGATTCACCACCTCTATCGCTTCCTCCGGGGTCTTACCCACGAGGAAGGTAAGGATGTCGGTCCCCATGGACCGAACCATCTATACCGTCGCGTCTTTACTACGCGACGAGAAGTGGGGGAAGTGTTTCGTCACCACTTCCATCGTTCTCTCTCGCGCGGCAGGCGTCATGTCTCACGACTTGATGCCAAGCGGCTCTTAATCTTCGCTCCGCTAGTTGACTAGCGGAACGGAACTGTGGTCGTTAAGACGGACCACAAAGTGCTACCAGGTGTAACAGGACTGATCCTGTTACGGGCTTACACTGTATTATGCGAGGAAGCGCGCAATACAATAAGGGCAGGATTAGTTGGTAACAACTAATACTATATTATAAGCAAATATATATATTTGCTTAGGCTTGAGAACGCAAAATTAAGAATGTTTATTAAATTGGTGGTTAGCGGCTAACAGTATAGTAATTACCTAACTAATATAATAATATCAAGTATTAAACTAACTGTACTATTAGTTAACCTGCATGATTCGGTATTTATACCGAATCGACTTTTCCTTCGTAGATTATAATAACTTATAATCTATTTTTTGAATTTCAGACAACGCGTCTGAAATTCAACTGTGATATTCTAACTTGAATATCAATTATGTAATGGCACCCCATTACAAGTGCCCATTTTATATGCAGAAATCAGGGCAAAATCTCGCTTTTTGGCCCTTAGTAAATAGATGACATCAGCAGTTTACTACCTATTGCATGATGTCAGCAAAAAAACATACCTGTCAAATTTAATAACCTGCTAGAATTAATAACTTAGGGGTGGTCCCGAGGCTATTAAATTTGACAGGTTCTACGGTAGCCATTTATGCTTCAGGCGTCTTTTCATGGAGATGAAACATTGGCTGAAATGTATATATACATTTTCGGGTTATAATTCAAGTTTCACTGTCTAGTATTGTTATATCTATATTAGGGGATGGTACGGGTTCCGACGAACTGTTTCATTGAAATTTCATTGAAACTAAAGAATATCTACAGTTACTTTGAAACCAAAAGAAAAGATATGTTTTTGTTGTCAACAACTGCGTGTTCCATCTCCGACATTGACTCCTCCCATCATTGCGAGATTTTTCAACCTCATTCAACGTTACGATCCGTCATAAACGACGTTGGGCATTAGTTGTCGTCCTGTAGACTCAGCTTCCAAAAGAATGGAGATGCTCTACGGTGCTGTCTACCGTGAAAAGACGACGTACAACTGGCCACGCGAGAACACGTCCCTTGTGAGACATATGACAACCTTATGCAGCGTCTGTCCGTGTGATTTGTCTATCGTCATCGCATAGTCTAAGCGCAGAGGAAACCGCTTCCGACGGATCCTGTCGGGCAGGCCTAATTGCTCAGTTGTTAATGCAATGAGCTGGATAAAGCAAACGTTCCCTGCATGACCACCCGTCAAGAATTAAGCCTTAATCACACATGCGGAACACCGGCCTATAATGAGGCGCGTGCCTTTACAAAACCCCTTGAGTACATCCAGATTCCGCAAGAGCATTATTTCGGAGCCAAACTCGATGCGACGGACATCCATTCACGTCGAGCCGGTTCAAGGACTCCGTCGGGATTGCGCTTGCACCCTCCTTATCGTCAATTATGTCTGAGATGAGAAACTTCTCAAACTCAGCCACATTGTCATTGCGGGTGGAAAAGATTGCAAGGCCTTTTAACTCTCCCTCCCCAGCGTCGTACTCAAATCCCCTCAGCGGTATCGTGGGTGTCCACTCCTGTCGACCTTCAGGGAAAAGAAGCACATAGTGAAGCGGAGTATACGCTGAGTGCAATGCTGAACTGCGCTGGAGGCGTCCTTCATGACACTTCATAATATAATAGTGTCGCAATCGGAGAAACTGCCGTCGTAACCATCTCCCACCATGATGGCGCCGACCTCATTAGCAGTCAGGGTGTTGTACCTCCCTCGGTCGTTAGATTGCAGGAAAAGCAGACGGCCACCACCTAACCCCCCTCTGTAACAGGGTTACATTTGGTTACGTTGGTGTACGTAAGTACACAACTGTGGTGGGGTCAAGTGTAAAATCGGACACCGTGGTGTCGAGAACCTGACCACCATCGTGCCCGGACGTCCAACTTACGGGGGGGGGGGGTACCCCGCAAACCTTCGCCTACGATCCGATCTGATCGTCCGCTGCTAGCAGACGAAAGATCATCAGCACAGGAAGCCTGGTCCGATTCTTTCGTCATCTCACCTTGTGTACCCGATGGAATGGGCTGGTCACACACTCGGTGGATCGGTGCTGGGAATCGACTTGAGGTCTAAAAACGTGAGACCGTGCTGGGTAATGTACCCTGGGAGGAACACTTCACCCAATGGATTGTAGAGCCCAACTAATACGAGAATCAAAGTTCAATACTCCAATATAGAGATCCAATGAGAACGTGAAAAACTCCACGAACGATATCTCCACGTAATAATCCAATACTTGATTACACGTTCCAAACGTGCGTAACTTGCGCTTATGAAGCCGACCAATACGTACTACCGTCGAGGGACTTCCGGCGGACCAAGTGCGTCTGTGACGCGCCCCGGCCGGGTATAACAATCTAGAGGGGATTAATCGACCCTCTGCTTCCAAACACTCTGCGGCGTGCAGAGGCGACTGATGTACGGTGAGAAGAAACGACTTCTTGTTGAGTGTTAAAGGCTGAAAATTAACGACTAACCAAAACTATCTCCCTACGGTCCCCAATATGTACACACATGAAAATATGTAAGTACACGCAATATCATTTGAATTACCAAAATCCGTGTTCTTGACACCTCTTGCACACGATTGGCCCAAAAGCCTCCTTGATTTCCACCAATCCGATCGCCGATAAGCCGATCGGTGTGCTGCTGACGCAAAACGACCAAAATTCTTGAGTCCGCTTCACCACAGCCGCCCCTGAGTCTGGTCGTAGCCGCGCAACGGTAGCGACCCGATCTCACCACATCCTAGACCTTCGCAGAAGCGGACTTCACCGATGTACAGATCTTTGAGTCCACCTTCGCCAGGTACTTGACTTTTACACCTGATCGTCTTGTAACCTCTCTTGATGCTCGTTGCTGCAGGTGCCCTGCGTTCCTCATCGCCCCATATCGATTCACCTATCAGATCGGCCCGATCTGACAGGCCTCTCAGCACTCCAGAGTCCGACACACCGGATGGGCATCAGATCGAGGTCGATCGGCTCCAGAAAACAGTCAGGGAGCTCCAGTCGCAGTTGGCGATCAAGGATTCATCGCTCCTGCAACTTCGGAAGGAGGTAGACACTTTGATTCCTATATCTACGAAGTTTCAGGAGATGATCGCCGAAAACGCACATCTCCGGGCCCAGATCGCCCAACAAACAACGCGAGGTAAGCTGATTGGTCTGCTTTCCGTCTTGGGTCTGGTCTAACCTTCCGTTGCGTGCAGATCAGTTGCCCAACGACATCGCCAAAGCGTTTGATGCTTTATTCGCGGCTGATCGGCAGTCGCATGACCACTGCGATCAGTTCCGACCGATCTTGGACGGGCTGATCGGCGCAAGACATGATCTGTCTCGTTTGGAGGCCTACAGGTCACACCTACTGGAACAGCTCCCGGTGGTTAACCGGCAGAGGTTGGAGGATCAGTCCGATCGGAATTTACTCCGCACCCAACATGGTGACCTGGAGAGGCAGATCGGCGAGTTGCAGGTCATGGTCAGGGAGCAGATCGGGAAGGTCGAGTCCTTCCAGAGCCGATCGAACGCCTGGACCCAGGAGTCAGACCGTCGCAGGGCGGCCGTAAACCGGTACTACCAACAGTTGACCGACTTGTTGCACCGTCTTCCGGCTGCAGGCTCTAGCGTTGACCGATCTCCATCGGTCGCTCTCATCGATCTGTACCAAGATCGGACCCGACGCCACTCATTGGCTAAAAGTAAGCACCCCGAAATTCCAAAAGTTTCCAAGAAGAGTAAGGACGCGTAGAAGGGCTTAAGGGAGCGGGGAATAGCGCGCGACTCCGAACTCGAGGAGAAGCAAGCGGTGCCTCAGAAGAAAGCCACGACGCTGGCACATCTCCCAAGCCCAAGATCGGACGCAGGTGACACGTCTATCATCACCAAATCGCGTGCGCCCTTACACCCCCTCACTGTTCGCACCAAGCGTATAGAGGTCTCCTCCGGAGAGGACTCGGGGGAAGGATCGGGAGATTCTGAATTCTTGATCCCTGCTTTATCCAAGTCCCGATCCGATCAACGCCGAGGTCCCGTTCCTACGAAGCCTGCATCGGGGGCTGATAAGGTGATCAGCTCCCAGGGCGATGGTGCTGCACTGGCGCGCGAGTCAACCGGATCGGTGCCTTCGTTCCAGCCCGGCACATCTGGGCTGCGCCGTCACGCCCGATTGAAAGGGGTGTCAATCGGAGATCGACCTCTCCCATCGCTGACTTCAGATTCAACTTTGCCATGATCATCGTGGCAAATCGGTAGCTTGTACCAATCATCCCTGACCAAGCAGATACTGGCCCGGTCTCTATCGCGTCCAGACTCCTGGCTTTTTCCTCCAGCTTCAAAGAATCCTGAAGCTTCTGCATGGAGGGCGGACCTGGCCACAGCACCACAAACCGCCCGTCTGTATGCGGATGAGCCATGGAAAGTGTTTGCCAAGCTGGGGTCCATGTTTTCATCGACTGCGTGGATCGACTCGTTCTTAGGTCGAGTGAAGGCCTTCAATGCAACCTACAGCCAAGCGATCTGGGAGTCTACACACTATCTAGTACTTCCTCCTGATCGAGCGCAACATGATCAAGGCCTGATCTCATTCCAGAAGAACCGAAAGAAGCGCCGGAGTCGGGCGGGCGAGGCCTGGCTGGCCCTATGCCAATTTATTATGGAAGGGATGCTGTCCCGCGAGTGCGACATCGACATCTTTTTATATCCGATGTTTCTTCATATGGCCAAGCGTCACGTTAAGAGCCCCGGGGCGTTGACTGAGGACGTCATCTGGTATCCCGGTCTTCTTTGTGACGAGTCGATCGCAGACCTGAAGGACGCTTTGATCCAGATCGATCGGAAGGGGCCCTGGCGCAATCATCATCGGGACCAGATCGAAGACCATCCGGCATTTACTATCGGTAGTTTGTGGGGTGATTGCGACTCTTGATGCGTCAGATAGCTGACCAGATAATCCATAATACATGTCATCGTTTTCCAAAAATTCCCGATCACCTGATCCCTTAACCAAATCTCGTCACTTTCTCCAAACTTGCACCAACACGTTATCACACACAGTTCCATCCACATCGCAAAAATTATCACCACGTTCGTCACTCCACTACTCCAGTTTATCACAGTTTATCATACTAATTCAAAATAATTCAGAACTTACACATATTCACACCGATCGATATACTGATCGGTGCTACTGTGTGTCTTGATCTTCATCTTCATGAGTCTGCATCACTGCAAATAGATTCCGACTGACTCGTTCTCGCTCGAACTCTCGTAGCAGTGCTCCACAATTTAGATCGAGTTCGTCGATCCAGGTTGCTTCGTCATGATCCTTTCAGCGGACCAGATATTCTCGGTGGGTGCGACCGAAACGTGTCTTCTTGACCGATCAGACATCTAGCACCTTTTCCACCTCTAATTCGTCCTCTTCCAATGACCTTTCCCAACTGTCCTCCGGCAGCCGAGCCTCATCTAAATCGAATCCTCCGCTTCATCCACCAGACAGGGCATTTTAGGCCGATCGGGGAATTCTCTGACCAGCTTCAGCTTGGACACGTGCACGACCGGGAAAACTTTGTAATCCGTGCCGATCGTGATCACACGGGCAGCATGCTCACGGATAAGATCTTCTACACGGAAAGGACCGTGCCACATGTGCGCTAACTTCTTCGCATAGCCTTCCTTGACCCGATCGAGGTATAACCAGACCCTCGCCCCTGGTTCAATACCATGAGGTCGGACCTGATCGTTATTCCGGTCTGCTCGATCTTACGTGGCTTGAAGCAACTTTTCATTGACGACTTCTTCCATATGCTGATAATTCTTCTGGACCTGCATACGCCAACGGCGGGCATCGCGATCGCGGGTCCGAGTGCAGCCGATCGGTATCGCCGCTTCAAGTGTCGATCGAGGGTCCCATCCATACGCCATATAGAAAGGCGTCTCTCCTCGGACCCGATCGGTTGAAGAGTTGAGTGCGAATACCAGTCTCTCTTCATACTAATCCCAGTCACGTTGGTCCGGATCGTCCACATACATCTTAATAGCCCTTGTTATTGTCTGCACCATGCGTTCAGCCGATCCGTTCGCTTGCGGACGATATGCCCTCGTCGCGCTCTTCTTCTGGCCTAGCATATTATTGAACGATCGGAACACCTTATCCATAAAACCGGGTTCCCGATCGTGTCTGATAACTTCGCTGGCGCCGAACCTTCTGAACACGCATTGCTCGTAACTCTGGGCGATCTGCTACGCAGATCGGGATGCACTAGATTTTGTGATCACCAGAACAGTGAATAGGTTGATCCAGATCAGCAGCTCAGTGTTGCCACGTGTCGATCTGGGCAGAGATGGTATGTGATCCATTGCTATCACCTGGAAAGGGTAGGTAGCCTCGATATTTCCGGGCGATCGGCCCTTGATTATTGGTCTGCCCTTCCCGGTCTCGTAATCTTTGCAACAGCCCACATATTTCTGAACGCTCCGAAAAAGCCCTCTCCATTGAAAGTGGGCCCTGATCTTGTGGTATGTCCCGCCTATGCCTTGATGCCCCCCTTGTAACCTCACATGGTAGTGATGGAGGACATCCGGCTGTAGCAACTCAGGGATCACCAGTTTCGCTAGTCGATCTCGATCGGCAATGTCTTGGTCAACATCACGGCAGTAATACAGCAATCCATTGTCATCCACATCGTAACTGTCCGCGATCTTGGTACACTCTTTCGCTTGATCATTCGTTAACTTGGACATTTCACCGCGCAGATAGGCCTTCAAGTTGACGATCCACTCTTCTTCGTCCTTCGCCTTGACGATCCGTTCCGCCCTTAGCTGCTGTACAACGTACTCGCTCAGCCTTTCCTTTAAGAACTATCGGCGAGACTTCTGAGTTCGCGATCTGGTTTCCGCCATCACATGCACCGGAGCATGGCTGTCCTTAGGATTGATCAACTCCGGTAGCCTGTTTATGTCCATAAGCTCATGTAGAACGGCCTCCTCGGAGATCGTCGCCCCGATCTGGTCCCGCATGGCTTGGGTCGCGAGGTGATCGGCGCTTCTGTTCCAATCCCGTTTCACGTGCAAAAGCTCGTGGTTGGAATAGTCTTTCAGTGCCTTCATCACCCGATCATTCAGCAACTTCAGCCGTGGTGCCTTATAGTCGATTTCCCTGGTGATCTGCCTTATCACTAGGTTGGAGTCACCACATATGATGATCCGCCCGTTCTTTTGTGATGACAGCAGATCAAGACATAGAAGGAGTCCCCGATATTCCGCCTCGTTGACCGTTAGGTCAGGCGTGAAATCGGCGGCGGCTGCTACTATAGACCATTGTGGTAACTTCCACAGTATGTCACTATAGTAGCCGGCCTTCTTCTTCACGCTGGACGACCCGTCAAAACTCAATACCAGGAGTTCCTCATCCTGATCGACGGTTGGTGGCGGCCGTGAGATTGACTGTCGAGGTTGGTTCCTTGGGGCAATCGCCATCAGAGCTTCATCCACTTCAGACCGAGGGGTGATACTGGCATCCAATGTGCCCAATATCTCCTCCTCTCCCTTGATGCACTTGACGACCTCGAGGGAACACTGTGACAAGATCGCTGACCATCTGCCGAGCCGACCGTCCATCGCATTGGTTGATAATAGCCAGGGAAATGTAGACTTTCTCGAAAGAACCTTTACAGATCGGCCGACCAGTAGGTTGTAGCACACATCCAAAAACCGTAGTAAAGCCAGAACTTCTTTTTCGACGATCCCATAGTTAACTTTGTTCGGCTTCAACATCCGGCTCGTAAAAGTGACCGAATGGTACACTCCATCATGTTCTTGCACTAGAATGGCAGAAATGGCCCACTTACTAGCATACACAATGACAATCGGCATTTTTTCCGTATCGAAATGTCTGAGAATCTGTGCCGTCGCCATCTTGGCCTTCAGTATACCGAAAGAAACTTTTGCACGCTTCATGTGGTCGTCTGCCTCCACCTGCGGAAAATCTGCGGGCAGATCAGAGTCGCAGCCTTCCCGTAGAGTTGCCCGATCTCCTTCGCGCAACATATTGTAGTCGACTTCTTGGAGATCGTACAGCACGGCCGCGTAAACCGCGAAGTATTCAATGAAGCAGCTGTAGTAATTTAGGCTCCCTAGGAAGGACTGCATTGCCTTCAGTGATCTGGGAAACGGTAGGTTGCTCAGTGACTCCAGATCTTTGGGATTGGCTTCCAGCCCACTGATCGACACCATATAACCCAGATAGCGACCTTGGAAATGCCCCCAAAACTCTTCACAGCACTGATCGACAGGTTCCAGCGATCGCATGCCTCCAACAACCGTTCTACCTTTTTGCACAGATCGCTCCATGACGAAGCAGGGATCAGAATGTCGTCGATATACGATCGCCTCCCCAGAACGGACGGTCTCCTTTCCCGATCGGGTTCACCCTCTGTAAATACATCATGGTTTTCGGTGGGGTCCCGATCGGTACTGATCTTGAAATGTCCATACAGTGTGTTGTCGATCAGCCTCTGGCAGATCTGGGGCGCGTCCTTCAAACCGAACGGCATACGATTCCACTCGAACAGACCGAACGGAGTAACAAACGCGGAGATCTCGCGAGCCCGATCGGTCATCGAAACCACCCAGAATCCACTTGCCATATCCAACGATCAATACCATAGGGTCTTGTCAAGATCTTCTAGCAGATCGCTGATCAGCGGCATCGGGTACACCATAATCTTGGTAAGCCGATTTACCAACCGATAGTCGATGCACAACCTGATGTCGACGCCGTTCTTCTTGATCACAATCACGATCGGCGAGGCCCACTGCGAGGTCAACGGTTTAATGATCTTGGTAGCCAACAGTCCTTTAATAAGTTCAGACAATTTTTCGCGGTACTGTGGCGCCACACGTTGGCATCGCTGGGCGATCGGCTTGGCATCGTCTACGTCAATGCCACAGATCGCTCCGCGAGCAGCGGGTGGTAAAGCATTGCATTTCCCGATCAGCAGATGTTTCTTCTTCCAGATGTTCTTCTTAAGCTGATCGATCTGATCGGGACTGTTGA
Source organism: Peronosclerospora sorghi (assembly GCA_026184515.1). Taxonomy (NCBI): domain Eukaryota; phylum Oomycota; class Peronosporomycetes; order Peronosporales; family Peronosporaceae; genus Peronosclerospora; species Peronosclerospora sorghi. The sequence goes on along the minus strand of CM047587.1, from coordinate 2,801,460 downwards.
CATCCCGATCACCCACTTGTAGATCGTCCAAGGCGACTTCGGCCGGATCGGCAGACACTTCAGGGAGGACTTCCATCTGGCTCTCCAGATCCTGAATGTACTGATCCCCGCCCTCATGTATGCAAAACTGATCGTCTTCTGGGGCAATATCATCTAAACCGTCCTGGTCGATGGTACACTGCTGTTCCCGATCAGCGGGCTGCTCCTCGACGACGTCGATCTCCTTAGGCGCGCCATCGTGGCCCACCCCAGCAATCCCAATTTCCCTTTCTTCTATTTCCGGCTCCGCTGTCGCCTGTCTTGTGACACCACCATGTTGAAGAACCTTGGCTGATCTGCTTGATGGTCCACCGTGTCCGGTGACTGCGGTGCTTTTCTTCGAATTAACATCTTCTTTGAGGTTACATAGCTGGGTCGTTCCACTATAGGTGAGGTATCTTCTTCCACCGGTCCATCATCGCTGATCATATCGGTGGTCGCTTGGTATGCCAAGTTCTGCCACTCAACATACCGTCTCGATCCGATCGAGACGAACCCCATCTTTCTTGGCACCTTCCCTTCCGCCAGCCACATGCCAACAATAGTATTGTTGTCGAGCGTAAGCGACTTGTCACCAATATTAGTGACTCGGACAAAATCATATCGGCCGGCGCTCTTCACAACGGTCAGCACCCACCGATCTACCCTGGTCACCCATAACTTCCTTGATCGAAAACCTTTGTAGACCGGGGTATCAGCGGATTGGCCGACTGGAATGGTGACATCTTGGTCCCACCTGACCAGATCGGTGTGCGATCCGTATAGGGGCCGCCGACCAGCTAACTGGATATGGACCTCATCCGGGAGTGTAAGCATTCCATGAGACAGATCAAGGCGAATACCCGCCGGCATCTTGAAATCGATGCCCAACAGGGCATCCTGACCGGCCAGCTTGCCAACCCAAGCGCTGAAGAAGTAGACCAACGAACCCGATAAGGTGATCTTCACGAGAGCCCTTTCTTAGGTCATGTAAGAACTTTCATCGATTCCGTCGCATTCTTGTCTCTGATTGTCGTCTATACGACATCCGACCTTACGAGCAAAGGCGGAGTCGATAATTGAGACTTCGGCCCCAGCGTCGAACGACATCGTTGCCTTATGGTTGTTAATCTTACCACATGCTTTTGACTGCTTAAACCATTTGTCGGGCGCATGATACTTCCAGTATCCGCGAGACTCCCCAGGCAGCAGATCCAACTGCATGACCACCTTCGATCGGGAATATTCATCGGTCGAGATATTGTAAACCGGATGATCCCTATCGACGCAATTGAGAATATAACATGTATTGTCGGTATTATTCTCCTTGTCGACATTTGCATAGATGCCAAACGTATATCGCTCGGCTGGATCCAGATTCCAACCAGGCGAGCGTTCTAGTTTAACATCTTTTCCACGTCCGGTGGAAGCATCCCCGCGTGCTTACCCGGCACATACCACTTGCGCATCAGATTGAAAAACTATTATATCTTGCACTGGCCGGCCTCGTGGATCTCTCCACATGACTTGCACACGAAGAGGCAGTGATCGTTGGGGTGGCTGCGTCTTTCGCACTTCTTGCATATCAACTTCTTCCAGGAGTCCCCACCATCATGCTTGCTTGACTCACAGTGAGAACACTTCTTGCGATGTCGGTCTGGATCGGACTTGTTCCCACTCCTGCCCTTCTGATCTGCCTGGTTAGGCGTCGATCTGGTTCTTGGGGCAGGTTCCGTGATGAAAAAGTGACGATGCGGGTCCTCGTCTGACTCCCGACTGGACAGGCCTCTACTTTCCTCTTCCAATCCAGTGCTGTCTTCAGTCACGATCGCCTTGACAGCACGGGCCGATCTGGTCAGAGGCCTCTTCACAAGGTCGGTCTGGGTCTTCGATTTGTAGCGAACCGATCCAACGGCGACCTTCGCCCTCATGCTGCGTGAGTGTTGCAGCGTCCGCAACGTCTGCTCCACTTCCCCCACATCTTTGAGGCGCAGCAGAGTGAGCTGATCTGCCAGCTCTTGGTCATCAAGGGTACTGATGTAGTGACCCACGTGCTCCATAGCGGCACCGGTCGGCGGGTTGCCTTCCTTATCACTATCCCGGCGCGAATTTCAGCCACGTTCAAGCGGTGCAAATACTCGATCGGCGTCTCGTCGCCCCGCTTCTGCATATGATGGTATTTGCGGGCGGTGGAGAATCCGGAGTTGCAGTACTGCCCCTCAAATTCTGAACATAGCAGATCCCAGTCAGATCGGACATCCCGACCCAACTGTCGGATCCGGTTCGCAGCCGGTCCTTTCAGCAGATCCCTGAATATCAGACACCGTTCCTTTTTTGGTGTCTGATCCCGTAAGAAAGCAGACTTGACCCGACCAAACCACGATCTGGCTTGCTCCTCGTCGGCGTCCTTGCCAGTGAAATCCTTGAGATCCGTGGTCGCAGCCATGCGAATGCGTGGGATCGCAGTAGATCCAAAATCAAAAGCGGTTGTAGAGGCTAGGTTATCCCTGCGCGTTATGCCCGCCCCTGCACCGTCTGACCCATAGTGGTCATCCGGATCGCCGATCGACTCCATGTCGAAATCACTATTCTTGCTTGATCGGCGCGGTCGGGCTGGCTGCGGCTTGCGTCTTCCTCTTCCAACTGGTTTGCCACCTCTGATAGCCTTATCCGTTGATGCCACTGACTCCATATGCACATCCCGGCAAGTATTGACATTTTTCCGGGCAGATCGGTCCTGGGCATGCGGGCGCGGAGGCGATCGGCATCGGTCTCCCATGAAACGCTCCATCATTGCCTCAAACATGGCTTGGACGTTAGCTTGGGTCATGGGCAGCGTGTTGGTATCCTCCTTTGGAGGTGCTGAAACCTGTGGGCTTCCTGGGGCCCCGACCGGCAGCCCCGACCGGCATGCAGCCCCATGATGCCACACGTCCTTTTTATGCTACCATGGGGTTATGATCCACCCCCATGGTCATCCGCTCAACACCGACCTCCAACTCCGATGAGCTTTTAGAGGAAGATGGAGACTGATACAGCGACTTATCTTAGGAGCACACAACGTAGTATACTGCCGTGGTCTCGACGACCTTCAATGCCGCGGTGGGAGTGTGCGGCGGAGCGCCCCCACCAACGGCACCAAATGATCATGGAGGGTCGACATCGACATCTCCAGCTTCCAAGTGTCCAGATCGAACAGTTTCTGTACTTTGGCGAGGTTTTGCACTTTCATGCCTACCTCAGCCAACATCGCCAGCAGGTTCTTCAACAATAGGAACGGCCGATCGCTTTGGATCGGCTCGGTGGTGGGTCCGAGAAGGCGATCGGGGATCTGGAGGTTTAAGATCCGCATGAACTGGTCTTCACGAGTAAATCGCCTTAATTCGTGGATGTAATACATCCTGGTCAGGTCTTCTTCCTCGATAACCCCATCCCCGACCTGCGAATTTTCTTCCAAGTCGTCTTCATCGGACGGCATTCTGAGCCTCTGCTTGAGGACCTTGGGAAAATGGATTGGATTGTTCCGATCAGCCTCCAAGTCGTTTTCATCTTTAATTTTCTTTTCATCAAAACATTCATTCAAAGGCATAGGATCAGGAAAAAGTCCTGATCCTTTCCGGAACTATAGCAAGACTTGCTATAGTCCCGATCGGCTCCGGTGGGAGCCTTATGGGGAGGAAAAAAACTTATTAATCCCGATCTGGTCCTCCACCCGGTCAGATGGGACATCGCCATCCTTATCGACAACGAGAACATAAGGCAATAGCCGTTCCTTATGTCCTCTCCAGAACGATACCACATTTAACTCGTTATAATCGATTCTTCGCGAGATATCATCTCGGTAATATCCACGATCACCAAGTGATCCGGGCACGCGCACCATTGTGGTGGAGTCAAGTTCAAAATCGAACACCGTAGTGTCGAGAACCTGACCACCATCGTGCCCGGCCGTCCAACTTACGGGGGGGGGTACCCCGCGAATCTTCGCCTACGATCCGATCTGATCGTCCGTTGCTGGCAGACGACCGATCATCAGCACAGGACGCCTGGTCCGATTCTTTCGTCATCTCACCTTGTGTACCCAATGGAATGGGCTGGTCACACACTCGGTGGATCGGTGCTGGGAATCGGCTTGAGGTCTAAAAACGTGAGACCGTGCTGGGTAATGTACCGTGGGTATGGGCAGACCAGTTATACTCCAAGTAAATATAATTCAAAGGGCAGATCGTTCAATCGATCGTAGAGCCCAACCAATACGAGAATCAAAGTTCAATACTCCAATATAGAGATCCAATGAGAACGTGAAAAACTCCACGAACGATATCTCCACGAAATAATCCAATAACTATATTACACGTTCCAACCGTGCTTGCGCTTATCAAGACGACCAATACGTACTACCGTCGAGGGACTTCCGGCGGACCAAGTGCGTCTGTGACGCGCCCCGGCCGGGTATAACAATCTAGAGGGGATTAATCGACCCTCTGCTTCCAAACACTCTGCGGCGTGCAGAGGCGACTGATGTACGGTGCGAAGAAACGACTTCTTGTTGAGTGTTAAAGGCTGAAAATTAAGGACTAACCAAAACTATCTCCCTACGGTCCCCAATATGTACACACATGAAAATATGTAAGCACACGCAATATCATGTGACTTACCAAAATCCGTGTTCTTGACACCTCTTGCACACGATTGGCCCAAAAGCCTCCTTGATTTCCACCAATCCGATCGCCGATAAGCCGATAAGCCGATCGGTGTGCTGCTGACGCAAAACGACCAAAACTCTTGAGTCCGCTTCACCACACAACGGTTAAGGTCAAGTATTGACCAGTTCGAAGGGTTCGGACCTACTGGTTATTTTAACCAATCAGGGCAGGAGCCCTTGGTGGAGGCGTGGCAGCCATCCACGTGTCAGTACACAGGTGTGTACACTACATTTTAGCTAGGTACGAATTAGGAATATTCTACTTAGTATTACATATAGTTTATATTAGTTTAAATTAATTTAGGCTAATTACATATTAAATAAAAAACAGTTTACAAAATACACTGAATCCAGCTAGACGCTCGATCAAGGGTCGAGCGTGCTGTGAGTGTTTGTAACCAAATGTAATACCTCCCTTAGCTACGCCCTTTTTAAGGGAAGACTTGTATCAAGGGCGTTAGTCTCTACTAACAGTAAACCAAGGGAATCTTGGCCCCGAGTAAGAGAGCGATCTCTTACTAAGACCTTATATAAGGACGTATCGGCTAAGTAGCGGCGTATCTCCGCTTAAGGAAAGTCTTCCTCTGTGCGCTAGCTGCACTGTGCGTGTACGCACCTGCTACCTCTGGTAGCACTTGTAGTCAATCCAACACCTGTGTTGGTAGACGACAACATCATCTACAAAGGATGAACCAAGAGGATTGGGGTAAGCTAACCCCAGTCCAACAAGAAGACTTTAACAGTCTTTTATCCATCTTGGGTGATGATGGTATGCAGCTCCTAGTGGAGCAGGGCTCTGAGGCCGTACGTGAAAGGGTTAAGGCCCTCATCACCCATGAGGCGATTTTTTTGTGGAAGTCATTCCACGTCTACGGGGGTGCGCCCTCCGTTGTCCTTTAAGATAAAAGAATTCACCGTGGAAAAAGGTGATAACCTTTATGTGTGGCTTCGCGAGGTAGAAACGGCCTTCTCCACTGCGAATGTGATCAAGGATCACTTTCAAGTGGAGCTTGCACTGACCCATCTTACGGGTAAAGACCGTGCATGGGCGTTTACGTGTCCGGGTTCGGTCACGGACGTGTTCCCAACCTGGAAAATCCTTAAGCAAAAGCTTATGGACATGTATGTCACGCCTGATATTGTTTTCCAGAATCAGCTGGCGTTCGTGAGGTGCCGTCAGGGCACTAGGGACTTGGAGACATACATCCAAGAACTTAAGATACTGTTGGAAGGGATGTACGCGAAAGCGTATTCGGACGATGTGTCCATTCCCGTGTTCATGGGAGGACTGAAAGAAGGACCAGCACGTTTGGAGCTCTTCCGATGCCGACCCCCAATCCCTGGGGGAGGCGTTTAAGATGGCGTTCAACGCCGAAAGGAACTTTGGTTCCTCTAAGGTGGGTCCCGAACCCATGGACCTGAGTCAGGTAGAAGCGGAATAGAAACCTCCCGCTAGGACTCACTCTGACTCCTTTCCGCAGGCTTCTAAGCGGAGATCCTGGCAATGCCGCAGCGGCATGGGCCGCTGAGATGCTTCCTGTGTGGAAGAACGGATTATCTGTGGAACAGATGTCCAAAACACACAAGAGAGACTCTAGCTATAAAGGGGCTGAGGGCGGGTAAAAGGCCCTCGCCCAAGGCGTCGGGAAACGACGGCTCCCAGTAGGTGCGGGGCGCTCTACTGGGGGATCCCTCAGTGCTGTTAATCCTCAGTGTAGGGGATGACAGAACAAAGCCCCGAGGGAAACGGTGATTTCTAGCACCGAGTTGGTGTACCAGCCAGGTTTGCCGGTCGTCCTTGTGGATGTGAAAGGCGTTGATAAGCTTTGGAGTCTTGGTAGACTCTGGAGCGTCTGACAATTATGTCAGACGAGCTTCTGTTGTGAAGAGTCGGCTGTATGCCGAGGCCCTAGAGGCACGTTCTCGTGACGTTGTCACGGTCCGTCTAGCGACGGGCGTACATGTTTCTGTACCCAAGGTCTCGATTGACCTTAAGCTGAAGTTTGCAGACTTCGACAGATTAAAACGTTGCCTAGTCCTGGATTTGGACTCGAGGTATGACCTCATTCTGGGCATGAAGTGGCTGGAACACCACGAGCCATGGATAGACTGGAAGTCTAAGTACATTGTCTCAACGCACCCGCGATCGGGTGAAGCATTGGAGAGTCATGAACCCACCTTTGCTCGATCGCAAAAGCGATTCTGGCGTGAGATGCCAGAGATTGGAATTTCTGAGATGCGCCAGAGATTGGGATGCCTGAGATACGCCAGAGATTGGGATGTCTGAGATGATCAGTCCCAATGAGGTCAATGAAGTTTTCCTTGACGAGGGGGATTCGGCGGTTAATCCCCACGCCGATATAGGTGAAAAAAGTGATTGACGTTGATGTAGGAGGTAGTAATACTTAATAGAACGAAATTCCTTGAAGTGCGCAGATCTCTGGTGGCCGTAAAACATTCTTTTTGATCCCATACAAAAACCAAGTGTAATACAAGGAAGTCGTTGAGCGAACGCCCTAGCAAGTGGAGCTGCAGCCGTTTGAAATGCGCTAGTGTTGGGGGCAGCCTGGAACAACCTTTTGAAGTGTACCCCAAGTGTAATTGATTGATTTGTTGGTTCGGACGGAAGTACTAAGTACCTGGGAAGTAAAACAAGGAGGACTGGCTTATTACCTCTTTGTGTTGTTAATTAAGTGGAATTATATTAATTTTCAACCCCTTCACGACAACTGGTGCCGCGACCCGGGACTAACGTCGACTTCAAATTCAAGCTTACACAATGGCATTAGTATCACAAGAAAATGGTCCAGATCTTCATTTTACACTAGAATACTCAGATGATGATACTAACAGGACTTAAACATTTCCCGAAGCTTGTGTAAAGATGACGCATTATCAACAAAAGGTGCTCAGATTACCAGGTGATTTGAGCTGTTGGTTTTCATTATTTGAGATAGGTAAGGTGAAGCGGGCTGCACCCAACTTTAGGGTGCGAGAAGATCTCACTAAAATTTCGGAATTTACAAGCATCTGTGCTGGCACTGGAGGATTTGTTTCCAAACTTGGGGTATGAGATTATCAGACGGGATGAGTTTGAGAGTGCGTGTGATTACGATTTGGCACGGACCGCAGAAGATATTGGACTGATGATGTCTCTACTATTAGCAGAAAATCAGTGGACAACATCATTAATATTATATCGAGATGAAAATGACAAAACCAAATCATTCCAACTTTTTATATAATAGCAGATACTGTTCATACACCGGTAAGGGAGTCTAAACCACCGGGTATGCTGGAGCTCATTGACAGAAGTAAGTCTGAAGGAGTACCACAGTTGCGACCCAGAAAATTGCAAAAACTAAAAAGAAGTTGGAGTTTTCATCTGATGGCGATGAAATCATGTCCACACCCAAACTAGCTGGGATCAAGAAAAAACCAGGGGTGGCAGCACCTAGCCAGGGTCCGTGGGTGGCTGCACCTAGACAGGGTTCAGGGATGACTGCATCTAAACAAGATCCAGTGGTAGCTAATTTGGTGAAGATGATGCAAGATGTGTACCCGGTGCGTATACGCACGGTGCGACTAGCACACAGAGGAAGACTCTTCCTTAAAGCGGTAGCTGCCTCTACTTAGTCAGTACGCCCTTGTAAAGGGCTTAGTAGGAGAACTCTCCTACTCGGGGCCAAGATTCCCGGGTTGGTTTACTACTTAGCCTAACGGCTGTATTTCCTTTACGGGATGAAAGTAAAGGGATGGCTCCCTCTTACCTACGACACTCACTGCGCGCTTGACCGGTCGAGGTCGCACGTCCGCAAGATAGAGTGAAATGTAAACTGAATATATTTAATATGTAATTAGCCTAAATTAATTTAAACTAATATAAACTATATGTAATACTAAGTAGAATATTCCTAATTCATACCTAGCCAAAATGTAGTGTACACACCTGTGTACTGAAACGTGGGTGGCTGACACACCACCACACCAAGGGCCGCTGCCGTGATTGGTTAAAATAACCAAAGGTTCAAACCCTTTCAAACCGGTCAATACTGACCTCAACCGTGGTGTACTCATGTACACCAACACTCAATGTAACCCGAATGTAACCCCGTTATATCCTCCCCCATCAGGACTATTGCTTACGCAATAATCAAAATCTTGTTGGAGAACTCCAACGCCAGTTTCTCTGGCCCTCCATATGTACACCCCCAGTGGTGCTATGGCGTCTCCTCTAGAAAAGGTAGACTACTCCGAAAACTCGGAGGTGCATGCCCTTGGGGATACCTCCCCAAGAGTTAGCCGCTCCGACAGCGCCGAACGGCGTTGTCGGCAGCCTAATCCGTTCCCCACACGTGGGGAAAATGCGCTAACCAGTGCGCCACCCCTGCCCATATCGGATGATACATCCGAATCTCCAAAGGCGATCGTCACTAATGAGCTGGACGCAGCTCAAGACACCCAACTTGCCGCACAGGCACTAAGGGCTGCGTTACGCGCCCCCAAAGGCCCGTCAAGGGCGGCTTATAATTTTGATGATCCTTGTGACCTTCCAAGGTGGGCCAGGCGTTTGGTAAGGACCATTTTAGCGTCCTATACCCCTGGCCCCGCGCCTGAACAGCCGTATCAACGCGAACGCCGTGAGAAACTCCGGTAACAACTGCTTACACAAAATCAGTTCACTAGCGTCTCATACCGAGAGCGCTTAAACAGACAGGCACAGGGTGCCCCTGTTGAGAACCTCCGCGGGGTTCCTTTCGTTCTTTCTCCGGGAGAAAGTTCTGATGATGCAGAGAAGAAGTTCCGCGCTTGGGCGGAAGGGGAGAAGCTTCTCCCCAGCTTCAATGAGCTGCACGACAGCTATTCACGTCGAGACATTTGGGTGGAGAGGGTGTTGCGCCTGGCATTTGCCAAAGCCAAAGCGATGGAGCAACTACGTGCTCCGTATCGCACGCGCTACACCAGCGTCCCTGTCTCCACCATGGTGTCCGAAGACAGTGTGAGCGTCACATCTGCCTCCGGCAAACTCCCACTTATTGGGAGTGAAGGGGCTTCTCATGCCCCTCTGGTCGTTGACCTACAGCGGGATTATCCCGCTCAAAAGCGTCAATGACGTCGCGGCAATCCTGCCGTAGAGGAGTCTCGAACTTCCACGAACTCTGTGAGTGTGGATAACCTTTCCACTTCACCAGATACTGGGTTTGACCCCGATGATGGCGTCGCGCCATCAGCCGCTCCACATGAAAGTGTGGAGTACACTCCGCATCAAGCATTGGAGGAGGAGGTCGCGCAATTGCGACGTGAGATTCGCGAGCGCTGTGATCGACACAGCCATCGCATCCATGATCTCCACGAGGGGATCCGCGATGAGCGGGATGCCACTGATCGCTTCGAGAGGCGGATTTCCTCTCTGGAGACGACCGTTGCGGAGCTTCGTGGTCGCATTTTAGCCCTTTCGGGCTTACTTTGCCCTGCCGTGACTTACGGCTATCCGCCTTTCCACTCTCCTCCAGGAGGGGGCCCGCCTCCGGGTCCTGGTATGGCTTAAGCATACCGACATAAAAGGTTGGATGCGTACGCATCAACTTCGGGATGTCCAAGGTATACGATAATCCCTTTCGGGCTAGTACCTTAAAGGGTCCCATAAACCTGGGGCGCAGTTTATTGCGCAACACATTTAAAACTGCATGTGTAGGAAGCTTTTTTGCGTTTAATAAAACACTTTCTCCTACTTGATATATCTTTTCATTACGCCGCCCCTTGCGGTCAGCTTGCTCCTTCTGCTTGTCTTGGCTTTCCGACATGGAATCGCAGACGTGTCGTAAGACACTAAGGCGCGTCGATAAAAACTTATCGATGAGCTTTCGCACAGATACAGGGCTGACATCAGGGAATCCTCCCCTGTAAAGCCCTGGGCCACACACACGTAACGTCAACGTAACCCGCGGATTCACTAATCCGTTCACGTAAAACGGGGTAAATCCCGTAGATGCATGTACCGAATTGTTGATAGCAAATTCGGTCATAGGAAGCATCTCACTCTAACTCTTGGAGCATCCGGACATAAGCTCCGGAGAATATCCTTAAAAACGCGATTAACGCGTTCCGTATTGTCTATCAATGGACTCTGGCACCGCCGCCAGGTGAGCCATCTTGCTCAATCGGTCTACAAAGACCAATATGCCGGTGTTCCCGGCCTTATCCATCAGAAAACCGAAGATAAAATCCATACTAATGGATTTCCAACACTCCGTAGGAACCGATAAGCTCGCCAAAGGCGCAGCTGAACTTGCAGAGGTTTAACCCTCTGACACGTCTCACAGGTACGTATATACGCACCGACCCATTTATACATGTTGGGCCACCAATACAAAGCGCTTAAAGCGCTGTAGGTCTTATCCCGACTTAAATGACCCCCGATAGGGGCGTCATGTGCCTCAAAGAGGACTCTATTCCTCAGTTACTCATCACGAGGAACTACCACCCGCGGAGTGTCCTCCGCGTTCGTTCTATAAAATAGAAGACCGTCACAGTACCTGTTACGGTGTAAACGAGCTTTAACTCGACTTGACAGGGTTGGCTCAGACGAGCCAAGACCCTTTTCACCTAACGCGCTGATAAGCGCCGTACATTGTGGGTCTTTCTCATACGCCTGGCGTATGAGATCCACCACATATGTGGTGACGAATGTCGCGTGATCGAGCTCGTAATCGGGACGACGCGACAACGCGTCCGCAAGCACGTTCTGATTGCCAGGTTTATACTTAACCTCAAATTTGTACTCCGCAAAGAAGGAGAGCCAACGGACCATCCGTTGCGAGAGATGAGGCGACTTTGTTGCTGTCCGTAAGGACGCGTGGTCAGTATAAACCACGAACGGCTTTGAGCCGAGTAGGTGAACCCTAAATTTGACAAGAGCATACTTCATTGCAAGTAGCTCCTTGTCATGAACGGGATAATTCCGTTCCGCAGCTTTAAGCTGCCTCGACCTAAACTCACGCGTTCCCGTCCCTCATCGTCTGCTTGTAGCAAAGCACA
>CM047587.1:2759676-2789689 GCA_026184515.1 Peronosclerospora sorghi | reverse complement strand
TCCCACAGCATTCCGCTAGGCGTGCTGACCGCTGTAGCGGAATATCGTACGCTCTCGTGAGTACCTGATAATACCCGTCCATCAGATCTAAGGCACTGTACACAGTACAGCCCGCCATATTGTTCTCGAGGAAATCCTTCCGAGGAATCGGAGTCTGCATGGGTACAGTAGCTGCATTCAGCTTGTTGTACGCATGCACAATGCGCCACTTTCCGTTCGGTTTACGAACACAAAAAGTGGGAGAAGAGTGGGGAGACTTGCTCTCCCGTACCATCCCTGCCTCTTTTTTCCCCATTGAAGAATGCGTCGATGACGTCGCATTGCTCCTTGGGGAGAGGCCACTGCCTAGTGACGCAGTATTTGGTTCCAGGAACCAAATCAATTTCATGTCGGACTCCCCGATCTGGTGGTAACCCCATCGGCGGGTTGTCACAAATGACATCTCCAAATTCATTTAATAAGGAATGGTAAGGGTCCCCAGGATCCGCGAGGATCTTGAGGCCGCTTCGGGCATTCAATGCCTGTTTGGTTTGCACCAAATCTGACTCGTCCATCGTGGATGAGGAGCTCAACTCTTCTTCCGTACGTAATATGACAACCTCGTCGATTTCATCTGCTTTCAAAGCAGTTTCAAATTCGTTGAAGGACATCTCCTCCAACGACAACAGTTCGCCTACCCCAGACAACCGTTCCAGGCTTACGCCTTCTGTGACAACACCTGTCACACTATTCAGCATCCTGTAGGACTGCTGACTACTGGCCTCGGGACGCATCCCGGGATCCAGATGGGGGGAGTCAATTGCCCCATCTATTGGAAGCGCCACGCGCCTATCCACAGAGGTCTCTACCTCTACCACCGGTGAATCGCCGGTTTCACCTATAACGGCGTAGTCGGAATCATTTCCGACGTGCGAAAGAGACAAACTTCGGGTCTATTCGCTTGGAAGCGCCTCGCGCTTAACCACAGGGGTCTCTACCCCTACCACTGGAGTCGGCTCAGAGGAATCCACCTCTATCATTGGCGACTTGCCAGTCTCGCCTATAATGGCATGGTCGGAATCATTTCCGACGTGCAAAAGAGACGAACTACGGGTCTCTTTGATTGGAAGCGCATCGCGCTTAACCACAGGGGTCTCTACCCCTACCACTGGAGTTACCTCAGAGGAATCCACCTCTGCCACTGGTAACTCACCAGTCTCGCCATTCACGGCGTGGAGATTAACCGCAAAATTCCCCTCGTTAAGGAACTCTTCATTAACGCCATTGGGAATGATCATTTAAGACATCCCAATCTCTGGCATCTCACGCCAGAATCGCTTTTGCGATCGAGCAAAAGTGGGTTCATGACTCGCCAATGCTTCACCCGATCGCGGGTGCGTTGATCCAATGGACTTAGAATTCCAGTCTATCCATGGCTCGTGGAGTTCCAGCCACTTCATGCCCAGAATGAGGTTATACATCGAGTCCAAATCCAGGACTAGGCAACGTTCTAAGCTTTCGAAGTCTTCAAACTTCAGCTTAAGGTCAATCGAGACCTTGGGTACAGAAACTTGTGTGCTCGTCGAAAGACGGACCGTGACAACGTCACGAGAACGTGCCTCTAGGGCCTCGGCATACAGCCGACTCTTCTCAACAGAAGCCCGTCTGACATAATTGTCAGACGCTCCAGAGTCTATCAAGACTCCAAAGCTTATCAAAGCCTTTCACGTCCGCAAGGACTACCAGCAAACCTGGCTGGTACACCAACTCGATGCTAGAAAGCACCGCTTCCCTCGGGGCTTTGTGCTGTCTTCCCCTACCCTGGGGCTTAACAGCACTGAGGGGTCCCCCAGTATTGCGCCCCGCACCTACTGGGAGCCGTCGTTTCCCGATGGCTTGGACAAGGGCTTTTTCCCCACCCTTGGTCCCTTGTAGAGAGTGTCTCGCTGGGGATTTTTCGGACATCTGTTCCTCAGATGATCCGTTCTCCCACACTGGAAGCATCTCAGCGGTCCATGCCGCTGCAACATTGCAAGGAGCTCCGCCTCGAAGCTCTGCGGAAAAGAGTCAGTGTGACTCTTGGCGGGAGGTTTCTCCTCCGTTTCGACCTGACTCAGGTCCATGGGTTCGGGACCCACCTTAGAGGAACGGAAGTTCCTCTCGGCGTTGAACGCCATCTTTAATGCCTCTTCCAGGGATTCGGGTCGGCATTGGAACAATTCCGAACGTGCTGGCCCTTCTCTCAGGCCTCCCATGAAGACGGGGATGGACACTTCGTCCGAATACGCTTTCGCGTACATCCCTCCCAACAGGGTCTTAATCTCCTGGATATAAATCTCCAGGTCCTTAGTGCCTTGACGGCACCTCAGGAACGCCAGTTGATTCTGGAAAACCAGATCAGGCGTTGCGTACATGTCCATGAGCTTCTGCTTAAGGACCTTCCATGTTGGGAACACGTCCGTGACTGACTACGAACACGTAAACTCCCATGCACGGGCTTTACCCGTAAGATGGGTCAATGCAAGTCCCACTTGCAAGTGAGCAGCGGTCATATTCGCTGTGGCGAAGGCCGTTTCGACCTCTCGCAACCACACGTAAAGGTTGTCACCCTTCTCCCCGGTGAACTCCTTTATTTTGAACGATAATGGAGGGCGCACCCACGTGGAATGACCTCCACTGAATCTCGCCTCATGAGAAATGAGGGCATTTACCCTTGCCTTTACGGCCTCAAGGCCCTGCTCCACTTGGAGCTTCATGTCTTCTTCCCCCGTTAAGGGTAACAGCCTTTTAAAGGCTTCCTGCTGGACGAGGGTCAAACTATCCCAATCGTCCTGATTCATCCTTTGCAGAGAATGCCTAGTCTACCAACCAGGTGTTGGATTGACTACAAGTGCTACCAGATGTAGCCGGTGCGTATACGCACGGTGCGGCTAGCGCACAGAGGAAGACTTTCCTTAAAGCGGCGTTCGCCGCTACTTAGCCGATACGCCCTTGTAAAGGGCTTAGTAGGAGAGCTCTCCTACTCGGGGCCAAGATTCCCGGGTTGGTTTACTACTTAGCCTAACGGCTGTATTTCCTTTACGGGATGAAAGTAAAGGGATGGCTCCCTCTTACCTACGACACTCACTGCGCGCTTGACCGGTCGAGGTCGCGCGTCTGCTATTTAGAGTGAAATGTAAACTGAATATATTTAATATGTAATTATCCTAAATTAATTTAAACTAATATAAACTATATATAATACGAGGTAGAATATTCCTAATTCGTACCTAGCTAAAATGTAATCTACACACCTGTGTACCGACACGTGGATTGCTGACACACCACCACAACAAGAGCCCCTGCCCTAATTGGTTAAAATAACCAAAGGTTCAGAACCTTTCAAACCGGTCAATACTGACCTCAACCGTGGTTTACTCATGTACACCAACACTAAATGTAACCCCGTTACAAGATGGATATTTGAGTTTGGAGTAATTAGCTAAAGTCACGACAGTCTTGTCGGCTAGTCGCACACCCAATATACCGAGAGGTGCGCCTAGAACTTCATTTAAACACCGGATACGCAGCCACGAATGCCTCATAGTACTCCAGGGTATGGTATACCTGGTGGAAGTGCAAACGCATGGGCACCCTCACCTCAACCACTTACAGCCATCATTCAGAATACCGAGATAAAATCGTTTGATGGGAATATGCAGGACGCTGGAAGTGCACGGGCTTGGGTCGCTCGATTCTCACACGTGGCTAATATATCACATTGGAATGATAGTCAACGTCTGGGAATGTTTGTTGATAGTTTGACAAGCTCAGCGTCATGGTGGTATGAGCAACTAGCAGATTCGGTGAAGTATGTCTGGGGTACGGTGATCGCGCTTTTTCAGAAGGAATTTTGTGTGGACAACGTGTCGCCTCGAGTTGTGTATTCAAGATTGACACAGAAACATGATGAGTTGGCTACTACATATCTGTACCGATTAAACGCAGCAGCGTTGAGAGCAGGAATGGACTTTAGAAATGCGTTCAATGTTTCACTATTGGAAGAACACATTCAACAATTCTTTGATACCATTCATGATCGCACCATATAGATGCAGTATCAACATATCACTTTCTCAAATATTGAAGAGCTAGAAAGATTATTGATTAAACATGAAGCGCGGCTTATGAGGCCTGGAAAGGAGGTAGCTACACGTAAGAATGCTGATGTTATGTTTGAAGACCCGCAACCTAGCTTGCATACGATGGGAGGGGAAGTACATGCAGTACAGCGGGTGCGACCGACGTATGAGGACAAGAGTGCGCGAACGCAAACAAACCCTAATACTGACCATGTTGTGATATGTGAACACTGTAACCGAAGGGGACATGATAAAACCACTGTTGGAAACTGGTGAGGTGGGAGCATTGTGAGAACTTTGGTCATGAGGTGAAGTATTGTCGGAAGTTCATTGAAGAGATGGCCGATGTGCGTACTAAATTGAAGTCAGGAGAGTTGACCAAAGCTCAGGTGGCGGAGCTGTTAAACGCCTAGCCTCACAGTGCATTGCAACCAATGTCGAGAGAAAGGGGGGGCATTGTCAAGTAAAAGTAAAGCGACACCGCTGTCACCCTGCATAAAGAAGAAAACCATGAAAAATACCACATGTTGTATGTATGGATCACTCACTTTGGACGAAGATCAAGAAAATAATAAAATTCAAGAAAAATTGACAAAACAAGCTACCTCCAGTGAGTGTAAGACACAAGCTGAACTGACGATAAGTGGTGAAGTAACAGAGATGTCAGCATGTGTCACACTGTTGGATAATGTGGGAGAAGGAGTATGGAGAAGACAACTAATGGAACGCCTCAACCCAAGGAAAATGTTAATGTTGGACAAGGGGAGGACATAAATGGTGGTTCGTACTCTTTGGAAGGTAATGCTGTTGGATCTAAAGGAAGTCGGAACCCAGTAGAAGACGATGTAGCTAAGGTGGAGATGTATAAACCTCACAAAATAAAAAGTAAAAGGGGAAAATAACAAGACATTCAAGAAAATAGCAAGAAAAAGTGTGACAAGACCCTGAAGATGTAGTACATCCCTATCACAAACCCATGTTGGTTGGGATGAGTAGAATGCGGACCCGAGTTGGTTGCATTAGGTGGAATAACAAACGAAAAATATAATACAAAAAAAGATACATGTTTAGCCGAGAACTGGAAGTTTGTTGGAACATGTGGATAAGTCACGTCGCCATTTATTTTTATTGACGCAATATGGTTAACTATGACGATGGTAATATGAAGAGTGAGCCTATGAGTGCTCCATGAATTAGAATTAAGATGTGGAATTTGTGTATGAATGAGATCGTACGAAGAGAAACCTGTCAAGGTACTAGAGGTGTGAACCCTGTACATATATTGAAACAACACGGAGAACCGCATAACAAAACAAAGATCGTACGAAGAGAAACCTGTCAGGGTACTAAAGGTGTGAAACCTGTATGGCAACAACAAATATCGTACGAAGAGAAACCTGTCAGGGTACAAAAGGTGTGAAACCTGTACGGCAACAATCAAGATCGTACGAAGAGAAACCTGGCGGGGTACTAAAGGTGTAGAAACCTGTACATCTATTGTCAAAAAAAACGAAGAAAATTTGTACATCGAGGGCGACCGTACGAAGAGATACCCAAAAAGGGTCCAGCAGGTGCAAAACTTGTATGTAGAGTCACGAGATGTTAAGGAAAAAAAAAGTAATCCATGGTCAATAAACCGAGCACAGAGGAAGACGAATATGGTGCGCATCAGCTTGAGATAGAAAGTAAAGAACAAGTGGGAGAGGAGAAACAAATGGCCAATGTGTACGGGAAGAGGTATGCAGGTCGCGAGAAGTGGCTATTTGCTGAGTTGACTAAGTGATATGGCGCGACAGAGTTGGCAGTGTTGAAATGTCGATTTGAAATATGAGCGGTGAACATTCTGGCAATGACAAGGAGGCAACTAACTCATCTAGCATCCCAAGTCGCTCGAATGTGGAACGTCAAAATCATCCCCGAAATCCCCAGTTCTTTCAACCACATGCAGATGCCAGCAATGGCGATCGGCCAACGGGTACCAATACACCCTCAATGCCATCATCTACTCCTCTTCAAGAAATACCCACACTTCGTTCTCAATCTCAACAAGTCACAAAAAAATGAAACGATTCGATCCATAGCAGGTCTCTCAAGTCGGGATGGGAGGTTGCTTTCCGCACTTAGTGAATGAAACACGGCTATTACAAAACGGATATGGTTCCGTCATAAGTGAACAGAGGAAAGAGTATGAGGTGAGAAAAATTGCCGACCAAATAACCAGAGAGGGTGAAAAAGCGAACTGAGAGTCTCAGTCGGAAGCAAGCAGCGACGGACGAAGTAGAGATCAAGATCACAAATATCTCCAACGAAGACGATTTAATCCAAGAAGAGGCAATCAGTTCCAAGCAGCATCTGCGTAAACAGCACCCTGAAGGCAGCATGTCTCCTTCATCCGACCTTCCAACCTCGTCTCAAATGCCACAAACAACGAGCAACAATGGCAACACGACTGATGCAGTCGGCAATGACGTCCCACAATCGGCGAGTGGTCCTCCTATGAATCATAAGGAAAAACCAAGTGATCAAAGTGGTCTAATTAAAAAAATATCTTCACGTCCTCAAACTAGTATGGATAACAATATAGGGCTTCGTCAGCGACTCCGACCGTCAGTTATAACCCGAAACCTATTACAGAAGAATCTCCAGTCACCCTGGAGGGGTTGCTCAAGGAATTGTACAAGAATCATCCACCTGATAATCTCAAGAATGTTTCCACGGTCGCAAAGCAGTACGCAGGCAAGTAAATGGAGCTAGTTGGGTTTTTTAAGGGAAATTATGGAGCACTGAGTGTGAGACGGCTGGAAGAAAACTTGGACGTACTGGAGCGTTCACACCAAGCTCGCATGAGCAGCAAAGAGTCGAGGAATCAGCGAGGTTGCTTTATTCGTATGTTATCGTTGTCTTTTTGGCTGTCAGTGCTAGTATCTTTCTTGCTCGTACGGTTTTCGTCAATTTTGTTGTGTTGGATGCGTGGGAGTGCCATTCCTTCGAGGAGAAAGAGCATGAAGTTGCAGAGGGGTGTTTTCCACTGAAAAAGGAGCTGGAGACTTTCACGCACGAACGCGTCGCAGATTACTTGAGCCAATAGCACCCGGATTCTTGCTTCTGTTCGGAGTAGAAGACTCGCGAAAGAGCGTCGTTCGCGACCCTTTCGGCCGAAGAACTTATCAATTTGGCAAGAACGGTTCCGTTTTCGCCTGAATCATTGGTTTGCCATGGATTATGACTGTGAAAGGGCATGTGCCGGCACAAGAGTTTTACGACAGCTACGTTAAGAATGTTGTGGATATGTGGTGGAGTCAAGTTCGAAATCAAAAACATTAGCATCGATATTCTGACTACCACCATCGCGCCCAGCCTTCCAACTTTCGGAGGGGGTACTCCGCGGACCACCACTCGAGATCTGGTCCGATCGTCCGCTGCAAGCAGACGACCGGTCGTCATC
The DNA here is from genome assembly GCA_026184515.1 of Peronosclerospora sorghi. Lineage (NCBI taxonomy): Eukaryota > Oomycota > Peronosporomycetes > Peronosporales > Peronosporaceae > Peronosclerospora > Peronosclerospora sorghi. The sequence goes on along the minus strand of CM047587.1, from coordinate 2,782,144 downwards.
AGAACCTACTTGGTCCAATTGTTTAGTGTCCATCTCACCTTTTGTAACCGATGGAATGGGCTAGTTACACACTCGGTGGATCGGGATCGCAGATTGGATCGAAGCGGTCTTGAATATAGAAGACCGATCTGGGTAGGTATCTCTGGGGCGGAACTCTTCACCCCAGACACAAACAGACCAAAAACACTTCCAAGAGATAACTTCCAATAGGTTGATCGTCCAAACGATCAAGACCTGACCAATACGAAATAATAGAGGGTAGACCGACCGTTCCGGTCTAGCCCCTGACCAATACGAAATAAGACCAAAACCGGTCTAGTTTCCAACCAATATTAAAACAAGCCAATATGTCCGCGTAAAGACCCAATATGCTCGTGAAACTCCACAAACGATATCTCCACGCCAAGACCAATCCAGTGAATAGCACGTTCCAAACGTACTTGAGTTGAGGTGTTGAGATCTCCAAATCGTACTCCCGTCGAGGGACTTCCGGTGGGCCAAAGTGCGCGTGCGGCGCGTCCAGAACGGGTATAATGGGCGAGAGGGGATAATTCGACCCTCTGCCCCCAAACACTCCGCGGCGGGCGGAGGCGACTAGTGTACGAAAAGGGAAGAACGGCGACCCCTAGCTGTGGTGTGAACCAAGACCAGGAGAGGTTTCAGCCACTTCTCCGAAAGCTAAAAGATTTCCTTACTTAAAGGTATAACCTCTGTCCTAAAAGGTAAAACCACAACTAAAATACTACTACCCTATAGTCCCTAAATGTACCCCCACAAAAATATGTAAAATACCCAAAGTCGGGTGACTCACCAAAACTTGCGTTCTTGACACTTCTTGAGTCTGATAGGCTGAAAAGCCCCCCTTGTTTAAACCAATCCGAAATTAGACCAAATGCCTTGACAAAACTTGACCAGAAGTGTGCCAAGTTTTGGGCACGCTTCTCCACATTTACGCTTTAATACTGATGTTCATGTCAATAGTACTACGACGAATTAGTGCGATTTTTGAAGCCAAAATTGTATTTTATGTTTTTTGTGAGTTTTTACTTCACTTTAAGAGCTGTAAAAGCGCTATTTGTAAAGTAGAATTAAAATAGGTCCGATTTATAGTCCAGTTGGAATTTGATTAGGTACGGCCTCCGACGGACAGAAAAAATTGGGAGCGAGGGAGCGAAAATGCAGCCAATGACAGTGTTGTAAGGGAAAAAATCCATCCAATCACTAATTTTTGTGACACCAATTTTCCAGCCAATGACTAATTTTAGGGACACGAAATCCAGCCAATCACTAAATTTCGTGACATAATTTTCGTGACACCAATTTTTGGGAATTACTATTTGCACGCCCCAAAATTGCTTTTTGCACGCTCCACCCGCCCATTTCTACGCATCGATGTAACAATGCCCTTTTTTATTGTAAATAATGTCCGTCGCCTTTTTAGAATTTGCGAAGGAAGAATTCGCTGACCTTCTGGAATCAGTAATTGGTGACGAGGCAACTTCCAGCAAAATAAAGAAGGCCAATTAATGTAGAGAAAGGTTTTACAAGCACTATCGTTTATGTATGAGTGGGATTTGTTGCCCATGACCTTTGCCAATAGCACCAGCCTTTGCTTCATATAAAATTGAGCCGAGTTTGATTATCGCATTTTGCATTACGAGGGGTCAGCGTATACTGACCCCACCGTTTCCGTAAACTGAGACGGTGTCATTCATGACGGCCTCTGGGATCCTTACAATAATCAGCATATGGGTATGTGCGGCAAAAAATGTGCAGCCGACTTTGGGTTTACGAGAGACGATCAAGACGCTTTTTCTATTGAAAGTTATGGTCGTGCAGTCGAGGGAAGTGAACGAGGCTTTTTCAAGACGGAAATTACACCTATGACTATCGAGGTACGACGTGGTAGTGAACCCAAAGTGTTTGACACGGATGAAGAAATGTTTAAAACCCAACCAAAGAAAATTCCCACCTTACGCTCAGCGTTTAAGAAAGATGGGACGATCACTGCTGCGAATGAGTCGACTTTGAATGATGGTGCAGCGGCCATGGTGCTCATGACTGGAGCTAAAGCGCGAGAACTCGGCGTCAATTCACTTGCACGTATTAGAGTTTTCGCGGGTGCTGCACAGGATCCCGTCGAGTTTACCATTGCACCTTCCAAGGCCGTGCCGTTAGCACTCAATCATGCGGGACTGCAACTGTCTGACGTGGAATATCATGAGATAAACGAAGCCTTCTCGGTTGTGCTGCTAGCGAACTGCGGCCTATAAACATCCCGCACGACCGTGTGAATGTGCATGGTGGGGCCGTTGCTATTGGCCATCCAATCGGTATGTCTGGTAACCGCATCGTTAGCACCCTCATCCATATTCTTAAGGAAAATGATGCTTGGATGTGCTTCCATCTGTAACGGTGGCGGCGGCGCGGGTGCAATGATTATCGAGCGCTTAAACTAGATGCGACGTAGGTAATCGGACGTGCCATTTACTTACTCCCACGGTCTTGTTCCTTATCATTCCAGTCTGTCAAAAATATCGTGTAGATTCTTACGTAACAGAAAGCGATGGTCTTCCGTAAGTTCATGTGCTTCACACATGGTTTCCACAAACAATGCGATCTGGGTGATTGGAACGTCAAACTCGCGAGCCATCGTCACTTTCGAAGGCTAAGGCGACGGTCATTACAGTAGAACCTGTCTAAACAAATATGCTCGGGACCGGGTCAAACGTATTATTTTACGGAGGTTATTAAATTTTAGAGATGCGCAGCGGTACGCAGCGGAATGCAGCGGAAAGCAGTACTGTACTTATGACCAGGGGCTGTGAAATGTAACCCTCAACTAACCACCAAAAAACAAAGAACCAACAATACCGCACAAAACCCGAAACATCCGACCACACCAACCACAGTTTGACAGCAGAACCCAAAGATGCCAAGAGCTGGAGCACAGCACACAACCATACCGGATAAGGTCCGCATTGCCTTGTGTGAGCACAAGCAGAATAACCCTTCGATCACGCAGAAAGAGCTGATTTCTTGGGTGGAGACAAATCACCACCTCAAAATCAGCCAAGAAACGGTCTCCAACACACTCAAACGTTCGGGCGAGATCCTACAAAAGGCTTCCAACATCAATCTTGAGCAGAAGCGGCAAAAGACCGTAAAGTATCCTGAGATGGAGAACGCGTATTTCGAGTAGTTTACGGCTCGTGAGGAGCAGGTGAACATGAGAGGAGATCTTCTGAAAGAAAGTTCTAGCAAGATCCTTGATCGTCTTTACCCAGGTCACGAGAAATTCGAGTTCTCAAACGGCTGTCAAGACACGTCACGGCATTCGGTCCGTCCGTCGCTTTGGCGAGAGTGGTTCCGTCAACAAACAACTCATCGAGGATGAGCGCCCAAAGATACGTGAGGTGCTCGACAAGTATGCACTCAGTGACATCTACAACATGGATGAGACGGGCCTGTTCTACAGGATGTAGGTTTGTTAAACATTGCCATTCAATTCAATTGTGATAAAATTTGCTCTAAGCATGTCACGTTTCAGGCAGATTACTCGCTTGCAACCAAGCAGCTTGAAGGGCGCAAGCAGAACAAGGGACGGCTGACTCTTGCCGTTTGCTGCAATGACGATGGTTCAGACAAGCTTCCCCTTTAGATCATTGGGTAGTCAAGGAGACCACGCTGCTTCAAGAACATCAATCTGAACAATCTCGGTGGCGTGTACCGCAACAATGTAAAGGCTTGGATGACGCAAATTATTTTTCTTGAGTGGCTCAAATCGTTTGATCTTCGAATGGCTGACAGAAAAGTTCTTTTGATTCTTGACAATTGCGGTGCACATGTTCCTCTCGACGACATTCCGGCCCGCATTCAGCTCAGGAACACTACTGTGTTCTACCTGCCACCAAACACCACATCAAAGCTGCAGCCCTCAGATGCTGGGATTATCCGGAACCTCAAGGCCTACTACCGCCGCACTTTCAACCGCCTTCTCCTGCAGCGCGTGGAGGACAAACTTCCTGATCCTGAGAAGATCGACATTCTTGAGAAAATCAGGATTGCAGTCCCCGCGTGGAAGAACGAGGTGAAGGTAGAGACCATTGCAAACTGTTTCCTCCACTGCCATATTCGCAGCACGGCACCGGAGGATCAGCAGCCAGTTTTGGCAGAGGAGGAGCTTCTCGACCAGGAGGTTGTGGCCGAGCTGGAGTCGCAGATTCACCGCTTCCGCTACGCCAATCCCATGGATGTGCGTAACCTCCTCAACTACAGCGAGGAGGATGTTGTCACCTACGCATCTACCTTGGACGAGGTGATTCAGGATCACTTGGTTACGGAACCCGTGGAAGAACAAGCCGATGACAATGTAAGCCAAGAGGTCGCCATTGTTCCGGTATCCGAGGCACAGGGAATGATACGTTCACTGGAAACATTCTGGATGCAGCAAACTGACGTGAACGAGCTCTTCATGACGGCTCTCCAACGCATGAAGAACAAGGCTGCATCCATAAAGACCAGCCAGATGAAGAAGAAGGGCATACGTGACTTTTTTTTAGCGTGTTTGAATAGCGACATATAGGGCCAGGTATATAGGATATTTTTTTACATAAGTTGTGGGACTGAGAAAATTTATCAAATATCACATTACGGAGGTTTATTAATTCCAATATGGGGACGAGCTCGGGACCGTCAAGAAATATTTGTTTGCGGAGGTTATTAGTTTAGCCAGTATCAATTTAGACAGGTTCTACTGTAGCTCTAATTAACAATTGGGGGGTCGATTTAACATTCCCCTTTATATAAGTAGATAATATAGATAGTACAATATGTATGTATTATACAGAACCTATGGCTGCGCTCTTGAATTCCTACAATAGTGCGTAGCACGTGCAGGGTACTAATATTGTAAATATAGGGGAATGTTAAATCGACCCCCCCCCGCCCATTTCTACACTTCGATGTAACAATGCCCTTTTTATAGGGCAGCCCTACCAGCACCCCCCCCCCTCCACCCTAGGGTAGGCCTCGTCAAATTTGGCATTTGAATAATTTATGCAAAATATGCCAAATTTGAGTGTCAGAATGAGCCAAAAATGATAAGTGTTTTTTTATTTTGTTTGGTGTTGAGGTGATAAATTCATTCTGGTATAAAAGCACCCCCTAGCACCCCCCCCCCCAACCTGGCCAGTCACAATCAAGTTTTCCTGATCACCGCAATATGAGCAAGCGCAGCACGCCCATCAATGAGTCACACGTGCTGGAGTATGGGCTAAAAATTGTTGACCGACACGCTACCAAGAAGTACGTGGCCGGCGTTCAGTGCCACATGTGCATAACCTTCGGCAAAGAGGAACCCAATGTGAGCCAGGCGTTCGGGTCGAAGCGCAAGACTGGCTGGACGGGACCACCCTTCCGCTCGGAGCTCTTCAGGTCCCATATGGCTGGTCAGAATCCACGCAAGTGGGCCGAATATTGCTCCGCCTCCAATGAGGACAAGAAAACGTTCTTCGATGTGCAGACGCCGTTTGTCAACACGATGTTCAGTCACTTCGGCCATTCCCAGCCAGTTGTGTTCATGCTATCGCTCCCTGTAGTTGATGTGATCATCAGCGATCTGTTCTTCGATGCAGAGGAGGATGGTTGCATCGCCAAGGCGCTCGCCCTGGATCTGTTCAAGCCTGTTCTCGATGACGGCATGGATGTGCCCAGCTCCTACATTGTGAAGATAGCAAATCCGTTGCAGTTCCGCCTTGCAGTCAGGTACCTGTCCCATGGCTTGTCGTTCCGCCAGGTTGCGGTGGTGATGAATTCTACCAAGGACATCACAGGCCTGACAAATCTTGGTTTCATAGCGGACAACAAGGTTTCTGGATACGCCCGTGTGCTCGTGGCAGTCAATCTTCAGAAAATCGGAACGCTCATGTCGATGGATGTCATCTGGGCGTTTTCATTAGCCTTTGATGCGTCAACGCATCTCGGCCACTCATACTTTGACACGCGCATACGCGTCCATGTGAACGGCGACTTGTACAACCTGCACGTGCTTGCCATCCCAATCTACGGCCGCCATACGGATCAGGTTCAATTCAACCTGCTGGTGAAGATGCTTGATGCGCTGTGCGTCTTCTGGCGCACAAAACTGATTGGCATCAGTTCAGACGGATCTGCGGTGATGACCGGTCGCATCGGCGGCGTTGTGACACTTCTCGATCAGGCCGTCATCCACCATGTATACCTTACCTGGTGTGGGCTTCATCAGTTTGACCTGGTCGCCAAAAAAGTGATCAAAGAGATGTTCAACGGGGAGTTCTGGTCGGCAGCAAACGCGATCGCGGCGTGCTTGCGTAAGCAGGAGATCCTGAAGACAGAGATGGGCGCAACATGCCCGAAAATGACGACGCGCGGGATGGCGCTTGGCAACTACTGTGAATGGCATATGAATCACCTCGTCAAGCTAATCGAGTTCTTCAACGGGCGCCGGGTCGACTATCTACGTCTGCCGTTGTGGTGGTGGCCCGTCGTTGCCGCCATCAATGTCTTTTTATACGAGCGCAACAAGACGATCGCGAAACTGCAGGGCAAGCAGCTGCTGATGTCGCAGCAGGATGAGTACATCGATCAGCTACTTGAGGCACTGGTCGTACAGACGGATGACAAGAAGGAGTACACTGCGAGTGTAGTGGGTGTGGCTCACAAGCGAGCCGGAAATTGGTTAGTGTCGCACGAGGATGTGTCAGGGTTCATCAATGACCAAGGCACGTTTGTCCGCGAAATACTCGATAAATTTACCGAAGGCGCTGTGCTGGAGATCAACCAGCAGATCGGCCGCTTCATTGTCGGCATGATGGACGGCATCATGCAGATCAAGACTCTGCGTGACAGCGACAACTCAGCGAGCTTGATGGAGGTACCCAGTGTCCTTCCGCATCAGCTCTGCAACCTGCGCGGACGCGACTCCATTGGCGCGTTCGCCCCGTTTAAGGATCGCCTGTCGGTGCACATGGACGCCCACCGTGTGGCCGAGATCGAAGACGAGCAGGTTGCCTTGTTTCGCGCGTACAAGGAAGAGCCCGCTTTGGCCGGAGCGCTCGACACATGCAACAGCACAACTACCTTCCACCAGGGATGGACGTTGGTGAGCCCGCTCTTCAATGCGCTTCGTGATTGGGCAGGGGGTGTGGCATCTGTCTTCCCAAATACTGCCACAGTTGAGTCCGATTTCTCTGTTCTCGGTTGGGAGAAGGACTAATACCGTCAGAGTCTGACTGATCTGTCACTGGAGGGTATTATACAGGCTAAACAATACGACATGCTTGCTCAGATCGTGTGATAGAGTCACCTTGTAGAAAAAACATTTTATTAACGAATCGGAGAAAATTGCTTCGTTTTTGGCATATGCCAAATTTCGGGCCTGGAAGTGTGCTAAAAATGGTTCATTTTTGGCAAATATGGCAGATGCCAAATTTGATGAGACCTGCCCTAGGGGCACCCCCCCACGTAACTTTCGACCAATAGAATTAGCTCCTAGAGATAGATTGTTCGAAAAGGAAGCATAATAGAGCTGGTGCGAGGCGTAAATGCGAAAAAAACGATTTTATTACCGCAATCGATTTTAACAGTTTTCTTTCACATGGCTTTTTTACGCCGGTTCCTTTGCCAAGTACGCGTCATGTAGCTTCTTCTGCTTCTCCTGCTCCTTCTTGTACTTCTTGCGTTTATTCTTTGTTAGTTCTTCACCCAATGCATTGTGCGTCGACAGGCCGTCGTCATCGAACTTCGAATAGAGTTGGGGCTGGTTCTTAAACATATCAGCCGGCACGACCTTCATCTTTTCCATCTTCAGCGCCATTTGCTGCATTTGTGCGTCTTTTCGACTTGTAGTGGCACTCGACGCAATGCCGCTAAATTCCTCACCGCCCATTGTGATTGTCGAAGACGGTACATTCTATAGTCTGTCGTGGCTCGAGCTCGACGCGTTTCGACACGTCTATCACGTCCAGGGATCTCCGCAACGGCATGATGTGCTCGCGGCCGCGGGCATCTATACAGCGTCGTCGATTGTTGTCCTGGCCCAAGGCCACGAAGCACGCTCGGATGACGCCAAAGCGATTTTAAACGCTATCTTGGTCACCTCGGCGCTCGAGCGCAACGAGAAGTTTACTATTCTCGAACTTCGCGACGCGACCAACTATCACTTGCTCGATTCCGTGACGTGTTTCGGTTCGTACTGCGAGTTGGAGGGAAAACGAGACACGGTCAACGACATGCGGCACTCGACATCAAACGTCTCAATGTCAGGCCTGCGTCCAAGTGGCGGCGCGCTGCAGCCTGTGAACAACTGGATGGAGCGACAAAGAATCGCGGCAACGCACGTGTTCCGTGCCATGCAAACGTTTTTTCTTGGAAGGGTGCAAACGGCTGCGCTACAAGTGGAGGCCTTGGGTGCGGAGGGTGCGCGCGCGCCGCTTGGCAAGGACCAGACGTTTTTACAAGCACGCTTCATGAAAGGCGCCGTGTTCCCGTCCGACGTCGCCGACGACTTGTTGATCAATAGCTTCTTTCAGCCGTCCTTGAATCGCTTGATTCGAAACATTCTCGATGGCAGGAGCTGTTTTGCCCTCTACAGTGTGCCCGCACACCTAAGAAAACAAGCGCCTCTCCTCCATTGCACCCTCTTTGAAGCCATGACGTCATGTCATGCGCGGCCCATACATTACCCATTGGTCTCTTGCGTGCACCAGGGGGCTCTGGACGCGCACCGTATCCTTACGTCTACATATGTCCTTCCTCGTCCAGGATCGTCCATTCCGAGGACAAGATCTTCGTGCTGATTAATGTCATGGCGCTCCATCGGCTAGCTACGAAATAAAAACGTCGCTTTCGACGCCAGCATCCTCAGCACTCCGATCGCTCGAGCTGAAAACATTTTTTACGTGCTGAGAGTGAGTAACAAGGCGGCCCCACGTCGTATCCAGACGGCGGGGTGCTACCTTGAGCGCCACAGCCACGCGTACCCATCTTTCGTCGTGGATACAAATACAATGGATACGTAAATAGCGCCTGGGTAGAGTTTTGGCTTCCACGGGACGGAAGGGCACGAAGGGCTTGGTACACAATGCAACTCCATGCTCGTGCGCGACGTCCCATCGCTCGCCTATGACATCAAATCCATCTCGTGTGGTTTCTCGTAGTGTATCGAGCCACCGTCGCGGATAGCAACGATCTGATTAAACACTTTCCTGTCCTTAGTCGAGTCCTTGTCCAGCACGAAATATCCAATGCGCTCGAACTGAACACAATCTTCTCGAGTTTCTTGGCGTAGGACTCGGGATCTACACGTGCTGAACGATACACGCGCTCGAGTTTTTGGAGTCTACAAAAGACTCCCAGTCCTTCACGTCGCTCGGTAACTCGAGGACCGTGAATAGGTGCGAATATACACGCACTTTCACCTCTGGGCTTGTTATCGGCACCCAAGAGAGTACGCCCTTGGCTTTGGCCGCATTTGTCCAGTCCGTCTGGCCCAGGATCTTGGTCACCCGACCGCTCGTATCTGTCTCCAGCTTTCTGCATGTGAACGGAAATGCGTACTTAAGGCGTACTTGTTTGTTGGGTGCCACGCCATAGTAATCTTTTGCATCCTCCGTTCGCACATCACTGCTGTAACGGGGTTACATTCGGGTAACACTGAGTGTTGGTGTACATTGGTACACCACGGTTGAGGCCAGTATTGGCCGGGTTGAAAGGTTTCGAACCTTTGGTTATTTTAACCAATCAGGGCAGGGGCCCTTGGTGAGGTGGTGTGTCAGCCATCCACGTGTCAGTACACAGGTGTGTACACTACATTTTAGTTAGGTACGAATAGGAATATTCTACTTAGTGTTACATATAGTTTATATTAGTTTAAATAATTACATATTAAATATATATTCAGTTTACTTTCCACTCCGTAGTACAGACGCACGACCTCGATCGGTCGTGCGTGTAGTGAGTGCCGTAGCGTAAGGGGAGCCCTCCCCTTAGCTACGCCCTTTGTAAGGGAGCCTTGCCGTTAAGGCACTAGTACAGGCTATAGTAAACTAACCCGGGAATCTTGGCCCCGAGTAGGAGAGCTCTCTCCTACTAAGCCCTTAATAAGGGCGTATCGGCTAAGTAGCGGCGAACGCCGCTTTAAGGAAAGTCTTCCTCTGTGCGCTAGCCGCACCGTGCGTATAAGCACCGGCTACAACTGCGGTTAATCAATAATAGCGTTTTAGGGAAATTGGCGTAAGCGCCAGGAGGAATGCGCAGCATGTGCATAAAATCTTCCTTGTCAATGTTTCGTCTAGGAGCTAATTCTATTGGTCGAAAGTCACGAGGGGGGTACCCTTAGGGTGGAGGGGGGTGCGGGTAGGGCGACTCTATAAAAAGGGCATTGTTACATCGATGTGTAGAAATGGGTAATTTCGTCATATTATACTTTGTGAAACCAACCAACTTGGTTTGGCCCGGATCGAACTCGAGACCTTCCGGTCCCGCAGTGAGAAGTGCACCACTCGACCACGGTCGGATTGTAGAAATGGGCGGGGGGGGTCGAATTAACAATTGGGGGGGCGATTTAACATTCCCCTAAATATATCACGAAGTGATTATCTTCTAAACATTCAATATACACTAGCGTTTCGAAACTTACACTCTAAGAATAGTCCCCAGGACCAGAAATTGCTAGTGAGATTCATTTTAATCCAAATAATCAATTTAAATTTCATCAAAAAACGTTATTCTCTCTTCCAAAATTCCTGTACAGAATTCCTCCGACAGACATATTGTTTGAAGATTATTGCCCAGTTTCACTGCATCCAAACTAATGGAGGAGTGCTTCACTCTAATCTACAAAGATCGTTTGCATTGTAATCTTCACTGTTCTTGAAGTTATGTGGGATGTCCTGGTGGTAAAACTTAAGACATTGGGCTTCAACAAGCTCATCCATCGAATTGTGCTTAAGTGATGAAAAGTCTAAATTAAACTTTTTATGTAGTCTACATCTGGGGACAGATTGGCAAAAATGGGATCGGGATCAAGGCGATTGGCCCTAAGGATACATTCAACTCCGATATCCGAGAAATGGTTATTGTGTTACGGTTAAAAGTTATGGGTTAGTGGTGCGATGTGCAATAATGTAATGCGATCTGAAGGTCGATCCGGTTGGGTGATTGATGTACTGATCTATGCAGGAGCCGATAGAGTACGAGATCGATCCACGAAACCGGTCAAGTGTTCGGAATGGGCCAAATGACGAGACCAAATGAATGTGACTGATTAGATGCCAGTGTTGAGGACTTTTTGGAACTCACATACGATCGGAAGCATCGGAACAAGCAATATATCGAAATGTTTGCGGGTTGGTCTATCGATTTGGCTAGCCGGATTGTCTACAACAAACGTAGTGGAACCAATATCGATCAAGTGGTTTGCAGACCAATCATATGACAGGAGATGAAGATATGGAGTTTTAATTAAGTCATGGGATCTGGTGATTTCGTCACATTATACTTTCTGAAACCAACCAACTTGGTTTGGCCCGGGATCGAACCCGGGACCTTCCGGTCCCGCAGTGAGTAGTGAACCACTCGACCACGGTCGGATTCGGGTGATTTCGTCACATTATACTTTCTGAAACCACCCAACTTGGTTTGGCCCGGGATCGAACCCGGGACCTTCCGGTCCCGCAGTGAGTAGTGAACCACTCGATCACGGTCGGATAGTTGTTATACGTAGTTCTCGGACTTTATAGTCTCCGCATAGTATGCTCAGAAGAACGAAAGTTATGAGAAAATTGATGTTTCGTCATTGAAAGTCATGGGATCTGGTGTGTGCGTAGGAAGAAAATCTTACTTCCTAATACTAGTGTTAGTTTTTTGTTCTTCGTTCATATCAACTGAGTCGTGGTACGTTGTACCTTGGTATTGGAAACGAAGGCTTAACCAACAATCCCCTTGTGTTCAAGCTATCCCCGGACGACACGCGCACAAACGCACTTTGGCTCGGCGAAAGTCCCTCTGGGGATTTTCTCTGGCACACAGCTACACTCAAGCGCATGTCGTCGGTATTTCGAATAAGAATCTGTAGTGGGGAGACAATGTTTTTTTTTGTGGAAGATCGTGGCTATTGGTGGAGCTTAGGGTTCTTCATAGCTTTGAATTGTCTCACGTTTTGATTAAAACCGATCCTCATTCCCGATCATATTCGTTCCTGTTGTGCGATTTAAACACATCACCTAACTGTAGAAATTTACCTCGACCCAATCAGGTAAAAATGGCAAGATCATTCATTGTCAAGATTCACCTCGTAATTGTAACCACCAGATCCAATGAATAAACATGTGAGAAAGAAGGAAATACATATTGTCAGTCCCGCCCGACCTCGATCGGGATCATGAAGATCGGATCGATCAGGCCGATCGGTCCGATCTAAATTGTGATGATGATGATAGACGGAGTACCATTCGATAGTTGGGAGTCTGCGGGTAATTGCGCTAGAGGCAGATAACGCGATTGACAAATATTGCGCGATCATGATTGTCGCAACTTCCCTGCATCAATGCAGTTGATGGAAAAGTTGCTCACGTTGCAAATGCGTGTAACGGACGTCTGTTATCGTCTTTGCTAGCAATGATGTGTCAACAGTCAGTTTTCCTTGGCTGAATCCAAACGCTTTTTGGAATTGTGTACCCCAACGCTACTCAAGGTCAACTAAGAAAGTAATTAGATGAGTACTTATACAGGTAGACTATCAGCAAGGAACTCAATATGAGAGGCATTAATGACTAAGTTGGAGCAAATCTTTAAGAAATTACCTTAGTTCGGATTAAGGGCTAAAACTCGCCAAAGATAAGTACTACCGTGAGTTGGAGGAGGATTGAGCTTTGATTTTCTGAAGCATAGATAGTGGGGTCTGTATCAACTGCTGTATCATATAGTGTTTCTGTCGAAGAAGCCCTCACCAAATATATAGCAAATCATATTTGCCTGATGGGAAAAATTTTCAGTAAAAATTGCTTTTACAGTAATTTACCTGTACATTACGTAAATGTAAATTATGATAAATTTACATCGGCCATTACCCTTTTCGCTCATTTTTCAGATAATGGCGTGAGGACTGAGTGTATGTTACAACACGAAGAACACAAGTGAGCTAGCAAATCAAACGCATACCAATCAATTAAGAACCTACGCTAGGTAGATGTGCTAAGAACTGATTCTTTTTTGCATGATGGCTATTCTAACATAAATACTTGCTTATGGACAAACAGGCCCGCTAGCTTTTAATTCCAGCTCACCGCGCTTACATTTTTGACATCTCCGACTGGAAATTTTTAAAGATTGAAGCAACAGATCCTGGTACTAATTCATGGCTAATTTATGTAGGGTTGGTCAAGCTCCTCGTACTGGGTGTATCTCGTTAGCTACTACAGTAGGGAAGTTCAGTATAAGTACACAACCCCATCTCAGCTAAAATAAACGCGTTTGTAAGTATATAAAATCTAAGTAAGTTATGAAGGCGCTCAATCAAATATGAAGGGGATATATATACTGTTATAAAGTGAGCCAGGTACAGTACAAATACACAACCCCATCTCAGCTAAAATAAACGCGTTTGTAAGTATATAAAATCTAAGTAAGTTATGAAGGCGCTCAATCAAATATGAAGGGGATAATATGCTTGTACGTGGTACGATGGATTTTGCAAGGCTGTAATGGAAGGCTAAATAATTTATTTGCCCTTCTCCCCACGACGCCAGTGCTTAAAATGCGTGTCGTATCGACCCTGGTCTTATCAAGTGTCGCGCTCCACGCTTGGCTTGAAACCATTGCGGAAGCTGCTAGTGCCGTAAACGAGACTAGCAACAATCGAGTTACCGAAAACAAACATGAAAATCACGTTCAGGAGCTCGAGAGGGATGTCGAGACACCCGATGACGACGAGAGGATGGTGAATGTGCTTAAGTCGCTTTTTCCTCGGGGACCTTCATCGGAGGAAATATTCAGGCAGATTCGGGCTGGTATTCCTGAAGAATCGGATACTGCTAAGAAGGTCGATAATGTCATTTCAGCCATGAAGCACGAGCTAACAAGGCAAGCACTAAGGGAAAAGAAGTTGCTGATTAAGCATTTTGTTAAAAGTTGGGGAGATGACGTAGTGGCAATGGCGCTCGTTAAGGCAAGGAATAGCAAAGATGGACATGTTGTGGTGACCGCAAAGACCCTGTCACGCCAGCTGATGGCGTATTGGCGTAAAGATTGCCGTGGCAGCGAATACGTACTCTTCAATAAGCTGAAGCTAAATCAAGACCGCGAGCATCTCGGCTTTACTGATGGTAGAATGGCAGTGCTAGACGAATTCATCACGTTTCGTCACAAAAAAGCACCTGATAAGGAATTGACCCGTCAACTCCAAATATATTTCGGGAGCGATAAGAAACTTGCATGGTATTACCGTGGTGTAACGGCAAGTGACGCGGGGACGTCACAAGGGAATGAGGTGAAGCAAAGGTTTGTGTGGACTATGGCGAGAGAAAGCGATCGAAAATGCAGGTTTGTGCGGCTAGAATTACCTACGGGTGCAGTTGAGCAGCTGGAAATGGAGCGCAATCTTGACTTGTATGCGGTACCACAGGAGGGTGATAAGATGGTCGAAGATTTTAATAAGCTGATTGAGTTGTTTGGCACTGTAAACAATTTTGCCGAGCTGGTTTTACGGGCGAAAAAAGACACATCGTGGTTTCTCTCTGCAGGCAAATACTACGAAGAGGTGCTACTCCAAGGGTTGAAGCATCAAGGGTTCGCTGTAAGCAGAGTGGGAGAAATTTTTTCAACGAACTCGGAGTCGACCGATCTGGATTTGCTGCATCTACAGTGGGAGCTCCAAGTAAAGTACGACGAGTTGGTAGGTTTATATGAAGACGATGTGAAGGTTTTTACGAGTCGGTTGATGGACGAGTATCAACATTCTCTACGCAAGGAGAAGGCGGATGTGGAGAAAGTTAAGGATGAATATCTGACTAAACTCACTGAATTCGCCGGCGGTGATCGCCAAGTTGCCGAACTCATTATAAAGGCCATAGATCGAGGAGAACCCTTTCGTAAGAAAGCTGAGGAATTCATGCGGCCTCTTTTTAAACGTTTGTTTGCTAAAGACATCGGTCATGAGACATTCGCGCCTGTAGGAGATTCATATATGACGAGGAAGAATTTTTACGATGATTATGGTGCTTATATTCAAAATCGACCAAGGCAAACTAAATCTTGAAATTATATTTGTCTTCGTAATCTGTATAAGAATAGAATTGATACCGTACCCAATCGAATTCTAACTATCCTATAAGTCGGACCTAATTGAATTGGACATTATCGTTTGTTATTACAATTAGCGCTTATTGAAATGCTCCTGTGTTAGTGTGGTCTTATGGCGCTTATAGCAATATTGTTGGAAGGACCCGCGCCCGACTTGAGTTGACACCGGACGCAAATGGGTAAATGCAACTTTTCAGCAAATGCATTTTGGGTAATACCCAATTTTATGGGTCATGCTCAATTTTATACATACATTTAATTAGGTTAGAGCCTGGTTCAAGTAAGAAATAGAGGTGAAAAAATAGAGATCCAAAAAAGTGCGCTGCAATTCTATTGGTCAGCTCCAGAGGGTCACCTCTACTAATTAAATATAGGTTCCAGAGGTCTATTTCTGACTGAAAAATTAATAGAGATGACGAGTCGCAGTCGAAACGTTGGAGCTGCTGTCGTTTCAGCAGCAATTCTGGATATAACAAATGTCCTTGATGTGGTGCTTGATAGCGACGATGATAAGGATGGGCGTAGTCATCGTCGGCCTAGGTCCAGACGATTTTCTATGCGTCGTTCCTTGTTTGTGGTTGCAGACCACAACACTCTGTTTGATGAAGGATGGTTTCGCAACCAGTTCCGTTGCTCCAAGGATTAATTCGATAGCATTTGCAACATGATCGACGCACACTGGCATTCAGTGAATGAATCTATCGGCGGAAATGCTGCGTTTTTTTGCTCGGGATAGAACGGCTGTGGCAATGTTCTACTTGAGACATTTATGTATTCATGTAAACCAGGCTCTTATGAAATTCATGTGTTTATGCATTTTTACCAATCCGGGCTGAACCACCGACACGGCGTGAACAATGCCCTCATTGTCAGCTGCACTGGAAGACATGACCACTCACTGAATTTTAATATCGATATTGATTTTTGTAGCTATAGTCTGAACCGCGCAGTTTCCGAGACCTCTATTTCTTTTACCTCTATTTCTTACTTGAACCAGGCTCATAAGTATTAAGCTTAAATCTAATACAGTCACTTTGTTCTTTTACACAAGACTCACAAGTACACTTTTGGTCCTAGTACGTTCTCTCAAGGGCGGAACGCGATTTTTCTCTGGTGGAGTGTGGAGTATATTGGTTTGCTTACGTTTACTTTGTGAAGTCTTTCTCGGTGGATAATTGGAGTGAATAAAGTTTCTATTCTCTTTATTACGATATTATTTCGCTGCTGTTGCTATTACGTCGTTCTTACGCTTGGAGTACGTGGAGTAAACGTAAACTGACGCGTTAAAGTACAAATGGCAGAAGACGGAAAGTACGAAAAAAATATAACCCACCATGCCTGCCCCCGCAGTAGTTCCCTACCTTCCCCCAATGCAACCGCAAGCAGAGAGTCCGCGTTACGGCGTGATCGCCTGAATCAGGAGCGGCCTTGATACACAAGAAGCAGAACAACGACGCCAAGCTCAGGCAGCTGCATGGCGTGAAAGAAGCAAGAATCAGATATTAAACAGACTGCGTAACACGGTTATGATGACATTGTGGTGGAGCGACTGATCAAAGTTTTTGACGCTTGATCAGGCGTTACCACGGCGCCCGGACTGCTGACTAACGAAGGGGGTCCTCCGGTTGTCCTTTGAATGCTAGTGTTCCTGTTCACCTTGTGTACCCGACGGCTTGGGCGTGGTTCGCTGTAACGGGGTTACATTCGAGTTACATTTAGTGTTGGTGTACATGAGTACACTACGGTTGAGGTCAGTATTGACCAGTTTGAAAGGTTTCGAACCTTTGGTTATTTTAACCAATCAGGGCAGGGGCCCTTGGTGTGGTGGTGTGTCAGCCATCCAGGTGTCGGTACACAGGTGTGTACACTACATTTTAGCTAGGTACGAATTTGGAATATTCTACTTAGTATTACATATAGTTTGTATTAGTTTAAATTAATTTAGGCTAATTACATATTAAATATATTCAGTTTACATTTCACTCTAAAATGCATTCGCGCTACCTCGACCGGTCGCGCGTGCAGTGAGTGTCGTAGGTAAGAGGGAGCCCTCCCTTTACTTACATCCCGTAAAGGGAACACAGCCGTTAAGGCTAATTAGTAAACCAACCCGGGAATCTTGGCTCCGAGTAGGAGATATCTCCTACTAAGCCCTTTATAAGGGCGTATCGGCTAAGTAGCGGTAGACACCGCTTTAAGGAAGAGTCTTCCTCTGTGCGCTAGCCGCACCGTGCGTATACGCACCGGCTATGTGGTGAAGTGTACTACAAATTTGGTCACTTTTGGTCAAGGCAGTTGGTCGAGTTTCCGATTGGTCTAAACAAGGGCGGCTTTTTAGCCTATCAGATTCAAGGAGTATCAAGAACGCAGGTCCTGGGTGAATCACCTGACATTGGCTGTTTTACATAATTTGTGTGGGTACATAAGGGACCATAGGGAGGTAGTATTATTGGTTAGTTGCGGATTTTCCAAGTAAAAGTCTTTTGGTCTAGGAATAAGTGGCAAAAACCTCTTCTGATCTTGGTCTACACCGCAGCAAGGGGTCGCCGTTATTCTTTTCACGTACACTAGTCGCCTCCGCCCGCCGAGGAGTGTTTGGGGGAAGAGGGTTGAATTATCCCCTCTCGCCTATTATACCCGGTCTGGACGCGCCGCACGCGCACTTTGGCCACCGGAAGTCCCTCGACGGGAGTACTGTGGAGAAGCGTGCCCAAAATTTGGCACACTTATGGTCAAGTTTCGTCAAGGCATTTGGTCTAATTTCGGATTGGTTTAAACAAGGGGGGCTTTTCAGCCTATCAGACTCAAGAAGTGTCAAGAACGCAAGTTTTGGTGAGTCACCCGACTTTGGGTATTTTACATATTTTTGTGTGGGTACATTTAGGGACTATAGGGTAGTAGTTTTTTAGTTGTGGTTTTTCCAAGAAGAAGTCTTTTGGTTGTGGTTTTACCTTTTAGGACAGAGGTTATACCTTTAAGTTAGGAAATCTTTTAGCTTTCGGATAAGTGGCTGAAACCTCCTCTGGTCTTGGTTCACACCACAGCTAGGGGTCGCCGTTCTTCCCTTTTCGTACACTAGTCGCCACCTCCCGCCGCGGAGTGTTTGGGGACAGAGGGTCGAATTATCCCGTCTCGCCCATTATACCCGGTCTGGACGCGCCGCACGCGCACTTTGGCCCACCGGAAGTCCCTCGACGGGAGTACGATTTGGCGATATCAACACCACAACTCAAGTACCTTTGGAACGTGCTATTCACTGGATTGGTCTTGAAGTGGTTATATCGTTTGTGGAGTTTCACGGGCATATTGGGTCTTTACGCGGACATATTGGCTTGTTTTAATATTGGTTGGAAACTAGACCGGTTTTGGTCTTATTTCGTATTGGTCAGGGGCTATACCGGAACGGTCGGTCTACCCTCTATTATTTCGTATTGGTCAGGTCTTGATCGTTTGGACGATCGACCTATTGGAAGTTATCTCTTGGAAGTGTTTTTGGTCTGTTTGTGTCTGGGGTGAATAGTTCCGCCCCAGAGATACCTACCCAGATCGGTCTTCTATATTCAAGACCGCTTCGATCCAATCTGCGATCCCGATCCACCGAGTGTGTAACTAGCCCATTCGATCGGGTACACAAGCTGAGATGTACACTAAACAATCGTACCAAGTGGGTTCTGATGACGACCGATCGTCTGCTTGCAGCGGACGATTGGACCAGATCTCGAGTGGTGGTCCGCGGAGTACCCCCTCCGAAAGTTGGAAGGCTGGGCGCGATGGTGGTAGTCAGCTTATCGATGCTAATGTTTTCGATTTCGAACTTGACTCCACCACAATGGTGCGCGTGCCCGGATCCGAACCAGGGATATCACCGTACTGATATTCCATCAAAAATTGGATTCGAAGATTTGAATGATTTGAATATGGAGTCGTTCTGGAGAGGACGTAAGGAAAGGCTATCGCCTTACGTTCTCGTTGTTGATAAAGATGACGATGTCCGATCTGGCCTGGCGGAGGACCAGATCGGGATTAATAAGTTTTTTCCTCCCCAAAAGGCTCCCACCGGAGCCGATCGGGACTACAGCAGGTCTTGCTATAGTTCCGGAAAGGATCAGGACCAAGGTCCTGATCCTATGCGTATGAATGAAAAAAGTGATGGAAAACCAAAAGATGAAAATTACTTGGAGGCTGACTGGAACGATCCGGTCTACCTCCCTAAAGTCCCCAAAGTACCCAAGGTGCCCAGAAAAGGGCTGGGAATGCCACCCGACGATGACGACTTCGAAGAAAAGTCGAAGGTCGGTGATGAGGCTATCACCGAACAAGACCTGGACAAGATGTATTATGTTTTTGAATTGAAGCGATTTGTTCGCCAAAACCAGGTCTTTCGGGTGTTGGACCTCCATATCCCCGACCGTCTTCTCGGTCCCACTACCGATCCGATCCAGAGTGATCGACCATTACTGCTCGTCAAGAATTTGGTGGCGATGTTGGCGGAGGTTGGCATTAAAATGCAGAACCCCGCCGGTGTCAATAAATTGTTTGAATTTGATGCTTAGAGACTGGAGGCGTCGATGTCGGACCTCCACGACCGTTTGGTGCCACTGGTGGGGGCGGTTCGCCGCCCAACTCCCACCACGGCAATGAAGGTCGCCGAAGCCTCCACAGAGCTTGTTGACATTGGTTCCGATGATGAATCGATCTACCAGTCTCCACCGGCTTCTAACAGCTCATCAGAGTTGGAGACCGGTGTCGAGCGGATGACCATGGGGGTGGACCATGCCCGGTCTGAACAAAAAAGGGACATGCGGCAGCAAAGGGCTGCTTGCCAGTCGGGGCTCCAGCAAGCCCCACAGGCCTAAGTTCCGCAAAAGGAGGGTATCGACACGTTTCCCATGACACCAGCCAACGTACAAGCCATGTTTGAGACGATGATGCAACGTTTCATGGAAGAACGGGTTAGACCACCTTTGCGCCCACATGTCCAAGACCGGTCTACCTGTCAAGGTGTCAATGTTTGCAAAGATGTGGATATGGAATCGGTAACATCTATG
The DNA here is from genome assembly GCA_026184515.1 of Peronosclerospora sorghi. Taxonomy (NCBI): domain Eukaryota; phylum Oomycota; class Peronosporomycetes; order Peronosporales; family Peronosporaceae; genus Peronosclerospora; species Peronosclerospora sorghi. The sequence goes on along the minus strand of CM047587.1, from coordinate 2,761,757 downwards.
GATAAGCCTATTAGAAGTGATAAACCAACCGGCAAGGGAAGGCGCAAGCCGCAACCGGCAAGACCGCGTAGACCAAGCAAGACAAATGACTGTGATATGGAGTCGGTCGGCGTTCTTGACGACCATGGTGGGTCAGATGGTACAGGCGCAGGCAAGGTGCGAAGGCTAACCTAGCCTCCACTACTGCCTACGACTTTGGATCTGCTGCGATTCCGCGCATCCGTATGGCCGCGACGACCGACCTCAAGGACTTCACCGGCAAGGATGCTAATGAAGACCAGGCCCGGTCTTGGTTCAGTCGGGTCAAGTCTGCGTTCCTGCAAGACCAGACCCCAAAAGGCGAACGTTGTTTAATCTTCCGGGATTTGTTAAAAGGACCGGCTGCGAACTGGATTCAACAGTTGGGTCGGGGCGTCCGGTCTGACTGGGATCTGTTATGTGCGGAGTTTGAAGGTCAATATTGTAACTCCGGATTTTCAAGCGCCCGTAAGTACCACCATATGCAGAAGCGGGCTGACGAAACACCGATCGAGTATTTGCATCGGTTGAACGTGGCTGCACTTCGCGCCGGCATAACAATCAAAGAGAATAACCCGCCGAACGGTGCCGCCTTAGAACATGTGGGTCACTATATTTGTACCCTTGACAATCAAGAACTGGCGGAACAGCTTACTCTACTGCGTCTTAAGGATGCGGGCGAAGTCGAACGGACCCTGCGGACGTTACAACAGTCGCGTAGTATGAGAGCGAAGACCGTTGGTGGATCATGTTGCTATCGTTCCAAGACCCAGACCGATCCGGTCAAGAGACCTTGGACCAGACCGACCCGAGCGGTCAAGGCAATTGTAGCTGATGACAGGACGGGGTCACAAGGGGAAAGTGGAAGTCCATCCAGCCAGGAGTCATCGGATGAAGACCAGTATCGTTACGTCCATGTTGCGGGACCTGCCCCGAAGCCCAAGTCGAAGTCCGACCAGGTGGACCGGAAGGGAAGGAACGGAATCAAGTCCGATCCAGACCGACCTCGTCAGAAGTGCTCCCACTGTGGGTCGGGCAAACATGATGGTCCAAACTGCTGGAAGAAGATCGTGTGCAAGAAGTGCGAGAGACGCGGCCACCCGACGGACCACTGCCTCTTCGTATGCAAGTCATGTGGAGAGATCCACGAGTCCGGCCTGCAAGATTGAAGAATTTTTTAACATGATGTGCAAGTGGTACGTGCCGGAAAAGCACGCGGGGATGCTGCCGCCGAACGCAGAAAAGATGTTAAAATAGAACGCTCGCCAGGTTGGAATCTGGATCGAGCCGGGCGTTCTACGGTTCACATCTATGCATATGTCGGCAAGGAGGATAAGACCGACAATACACGTTCTATTCCAAATTGCGTCGACCGAGACCATCCGGTCTACAGTCTGAAGACCGATGAGTACTCCCGGACTAAGGTGGTTATGCAGCTGGACTTGCTGCCTGGAGAATCCCGCGGATACTGGAAGTATCACGCGCCTGATAAATGGTTCAAGCAGGCGAAAGCCTGTGGCAAGATTAATAACCAGAAGGCGACGATGTTGTTCGACTCTGGAGATGAAGTATCGATAATCGACTCCGCCCTTGCTCGTAAGGTCGGATGTCGTATAGACGACACCCAGAGACAAGAATGCGTCGGGATCGGCGAAAACTCTTATATGACCGAAGGAAGAACGCGTGTGAAAATTACTTTGTCGAGATCGCTGGTCTACTTTTTCAGCGCTTGGGTTGGCAAGTTGGCTGGTCAAGACGCTTTACTAGGAATGGATTTCATGGTCCCAGCTGGTATTCGCCTAGACCTGTCACATGGAGTGCTTACGCTCCCGGATGAGGTCCAGGTCCAGTTGGCTGGTCGAAGACCTCTGTATGGTTCGTATACCGATCTGGTCCGGTGGTACCAAGACCTCACTATCCCAGTCGGTCGGTCTGCAAATACCCCGGTCGAGAAAGGTTTTCGTTCGAGGAAGTTATGGTTGACCAGGGGCGATCGGTGGGTCTCGACCTTCGTAGAGAGTGCTGGTCGACGTGATTTTGTCCGTGTTACCAATATCGGTGAC
>CM047587.1:2735480-2759576 GCA_026184515.1 Peronosclerospora sorghi | reverse complement strand
ATGGTGGTTTTTATAAATGGAATTCTCGTGAGTTGGGCCTGCAAAAATCAGACGGCAGTTGCACTGTCAACTGCGGAGGCAGAATTTGTTGCGGCAGCGATGACCGGTAAAGAGGCGTTAGGATTGCGACAGCTGGTCGCCGAAATTGGAATACACGCCAAGACGCCGCTGATGTTCAAGATGGACGACCAAGCCGCTATACAGCAATTATAGGACGAAGCGAGTGGAGCTAGCTCCAAGCACGTCGACATCAAGTTGAAGTTTCTTAAGGATTATACCAAGAAGGGCATCGTTGTGGCAAACCACGTGCCAAGCGAGGAGATGTTGGCTGATTTGCTGACTAAGGACTTGGGAGCGCAGCGTATCCAAGTGTTGCGTGCAGCGCTAGGCTTGCAGTGATGGTGCTACAACCTCCGGTCTTCCCGGAGGAGTGTTGGAAGTGTGTGTACCCATTTTGGAGTTTGCACTCTTCCGTATAGTCGAATCCCATTGGCTGTTGCAGGTAAGCCATACATTTTTGCATATAACAGCAATTACGGTTTTAAGTTGCATTAGTACTGGATAGCGACTTAAGTAACTATAGATAATATACTTTACTTTCCGTTTTGCATTTAAATACAGAGTGCCAGGACTGAACTCTTCTACGGCTACGGCGCGACGCACACCTTTCTGCACCTTCCGCTGATCCTCCCACGCTGAAACTTGGGCAGCTGGTGAGTACTGATCGCGTAAAGTGAACGAAACCTTTTTTGTGTTGTTTTAACATGGAAAAGTCTGTGACGAGAATGGTTCTCATTTTTCCCCAAAGGGGTTTGTAGGTTTTCTCCAATAAGAATAATACTGTACTTTTTTGTAGACCAAGGACATGCTCAATATCAGTAAATTGGAAGAGGTCCAAGTTGGAATGAATTGAGATCAGATGGAAATGGGTCAGGTTCGGTGCGGGTCTGTTCTTGCTGAACTGGGTTGTGCCGGGTCTGTGCTGTTTGAATTGGGCTGGGTCGGGTCTAATTTCACTCATTTTGAAAATAACTTAGGTCAGGGTCTGGGTCTGCAGAACAAGCGTTCGGTCGGGTCTCGGTTTCCCTCCAACCTGACCCATTTCCGCCCCTAGTCACATGTTTCACGACGCTTGACGCGCCCAATTAATTACGCACACTAGTACGCGTAGTACGTTGATTACCATTGCAAGCGTAGTCCACAGCAATCGAACGATTCCACTCGTCGATTCGGCGTGACAAGGTACCCTAGAATAGCAATGTTCCCGGCTGAAGATATGAAATGAAGCCGTCGAGGAGAACGCACATCCAAATCTAATGCTGCGAGCTCTGGAACTTGAATTTCGTGGACACGTGCGCGCGCATGGAGTGGCCTTACCCCCATTGCGCCTTAACATTACAAGAGGAAAGACTCTTTCAATCCACTTGAAGAGGAGCACCAAGTTCACCCAGATAGCTTATCCACCGCGGTTCGACCATGGAATCGAGCGTACGCCTTCCTGATGCTTCCAGTTGACGAGCGGTGCAACGTGCAACCACTTACTGTGATCGCAAGCACGACATGTAAAGCGCATCGATGCGAAGCCATTCGATCTGACGACGGCGTGGCGAGCTCCAGTGGCGTACACTGTAGTGCCCCGCGCGCCTTGAAAAAATCGCACCATTCTCATGGTATTACTGCGTCCAACGTAGCGCAAGCAGCGAACTGCAGGTGCATGCGTGTCGTCGGAGAGTACCAATAGATTTTTGAGCGCCGACGTCATTATGCTTCATGAAATTCAAGACCCATGTCGTTGAAACAGTGAAGTTCGTGTCGTATCTATCCAGGTGGCTTTTCTTTCTTAATGGCCATTACATTTGCGAATCATGTTTTCCGCACTGGTAGGTGCTCAGATATGACGTGCTGAGATCAGAGCTATGCGTATTAAATCACGAAGTATATGCTCAGACGCATATACTCGATCCGCTGTCTTTTAATGCTGTGCTTAAATTTCGATTTGCATGGACGTCGATGCGCTATCTCCAGCGCTGTGAGCTCTGACGCCGTGCATTATCATTTTCAACCTCTCACTGAGGACGTACAAGTGGTTTTTCTGCCAAACAAGCTTAGCATACCGGGGCGACTTCCAACGTTTCCACGTAGGGAGTGGGCGATAGTGCTGGCATACCGATCTCAATACTCCCATGTGGGCTAATCGCTCCTTTGTTGTGATGATTAGGCTAGCGAATATGGAATGAAACACCCACGTATCTGCTGAGAGCTTCCAGCATCTCGGAATCTTGCTACGGTCTTAAAAAACTTAGCACTTGCTTATGCGCAACTGGTCAAGTCGAATCAGAACTCTTTCGCCCCAACGGATCCATTTATGAATGTGATTCTGGGTGCAGGCGTAAACGATAACACAAGGTCTGATGGCAATGAGAGCACTGTCGTGTTCGAACCCTAACGAGACTTTTAGATGTGTTGGTTGCTGCAGATTTAAAAACAGGGGATCAGCGCGAATGATGGAAGCGTGGGATGCATGGCTAAAGTTGCTGAGACCACTAGGAAGGTATCGTCCATCAATTGTACTCGCTGCAGAAGGAACAAATGTCTCAAAACATCAAATCCGCCAAGCAAAACGTCGTAGAAGAAAAAGGCACAAGAAAGCGAGCAGGAGCCAGCAGCAACCAAAACGTCGTAGAAGAAGAAAGGCACAAGAAAGCGATCAGCAGGAGCACTGTAACTTTTCATGACCGCACATAAGCGAGCGAGCTATTGGTATAGCTTAATCAATTCATCCGACACGGCCGACGGGGTGAGGACACCTAGATCTGTAAACATCAAGGCAATGTATCCGGGTGGAGTGTAGTCGAAGAACGGGCTCTCAAACGACACGCGTTTCCTCGTCTCATCCGAGAATGTGGCGCTCATGTCCCCCGAGAGAGCCGTCATGTGTTTCTGCGGCACGTCACGCTGGGTCAATGGATACAAGCGAGCAAACTTGTAACTCTCTGCCGCCACGTAAAATTGTTTCTTGAGCGCCTGCGCGATCATTGCAGTGGCGTACGTCCCAATCTACAAAAGCGCGTGTATTGTCAGTTGCACTCTTGAAAATCCAAGCAATCTGAATCGTACCGAGTTGACGATTCCGCCATTTTCAACCACACCAGCCGCTCCAACGATTACAATATCTACCTGTTCCATATAGTACGCAACGGCCGAGTCGAGAATCACGGTCGTTGGAATACCTGCTTGCGCGAGCTCTTCTGCCGTACCACGTCTACACCCAGATCACACACACATAAAACCTTAGCCCACCCACGCATTCAAACGTTTCCCATTGTTTTGCCGCACCCGGAAGCGCTACTTTTTCCTTCCGTCACGAACACGGAAAAGTTTTTCGTTTTCGCGGCTTGGCACAAGAGCGCAATCACGACGCGGGATTTGCCATGGGTTAACACTTTCTAACGTATTCAATGCTCACATTTAGACGCGACTAACGACACGTCGAGAGACGACGATGTGATTTTTTTTTGGAAAAAAAACAAAAGCTGACCATGCCGTCCCGAATAAAGTTGTGGCCCACGTCACTAATGCGCTTCCGACTGCAGAGCGACGTCTCAGCAAACAACTTGCCACGATCAATGAGCTGCGAGCGACAGAGGTCAAAGTCGTCAAATTCTAGAAAACAGCGCGTCACGTAGCGTAGAAATAATTGACACCCCGCGGTCGTGGCGATCGCATTGTGGAAACGAGTGGCCAGTGTCTGGTCGTCTCCGGCTGGGCAGGCGCGCAGTTGCTGGGCTGCCTCTTGCAACTCTCCTTCCATTTGCATCATTGTGCTGGCTTCACTACGGAGAATCACATCCGTGAGTGCCTTGATTACTGCCACAGCTACCGCCACGTCCGGGTCTTCCAAGTAGCTGAGGAAGTCGGTCACGACTTGAGTCATTTTTTGGGGGGGATGAGTTTGTTCTTTGGGGGAGACCTAATTGGTTAGAATCAGGTATACTCATTTCGACACAGCGTCACTTCTACGTGTCCGACTAGTATAATTTACATGTGGCGTCTTGGGGTACAGTACAATCTGCGACTATGGTCGCTAGCATCAAGCAGCTACGCTTGAAAGTACGCGCAAGGCCAATGCACTCGCTCTTTTACTACAGTATGCATCGAATTGCTACATCACAACACGAGCTACTGCATTCTCTGTCGGTTGAAATTACGTGTAGCCATTGTGGCTTTTTTGCGTTTGTTCATGGTGATGAAACTCCATTGGCTGAAATGTGTATGGCATTTTCAGGTTACAATTCAAGTTTGGGCACGACTAGGGGCACACCCAACTTTTTGCTAGGGGCACACCCACTATAATAAAATATCGGCTAATAATAAGGCACCCCCCTAGGGTAGCTTTGTAAAAAAGGCAAGAGCAGCGGCACCATTGACGGCGAGAAATATTTTAGCTGTGCACCAAATCATGGCATCTTCATCCGTGCCAGCGGCTTTGGGCTCTCTCTGCAGTGATCTCCTGACTTCTAAGTGACACATTGATGAACTCATTGCAACTGGCCAACTGAGTAGTCACCCAAGCAGTATGTTAATACTAGGTGAGCGTGTTGTTCGCAGGCAGAATACACTAGTGCAATGCATACCAACAAACGAAAATATGGCAAATTCGCAAATGCACAATGGGTGCACATGAAGCCCACAGCCACCATTACATGTGAAAATATCGCCTTTCTTCTTGCATATTACACAGGGTTCTTCCGTTTCACCTAAATTTTTGGGTACGAGCGAAGTATTCGGCATCTGAGAAGTAACTGGAGGAGCAGTGGCCTGTACAGGTTGCTGCTGACCAGAAATTCCGCTCGATGAATTCGGGACGAAATCAGCTCCTTCATTTGTGGCAGTAGGTGCATGAACTTGGGATGGTGGCTGACCAGCAGATGACATATGGTTAATATGATTTAGTTGACCTAGGGAGCCATCGTGTTTCATCACTGTCGCCAGTGCATTAGCTTGTACTTGTTGAGTATTTGTGGTGGAGTCAAGTTCGAAATCGAAAACATTAGCATCGATAACCTGACTACCACCATCGCGCCCAGCCTTCCAACTTTCGGAGGGGGTACTCCGCGGACCACCACTCGAGATCTGGTCCGATCGTCCGCTGCAAGCAGACGACTGGTCGTCATCAGAACCCACTTGGGCCGATAGTTTAGTGTCCATCTCACCTTGTGTGCCCGATGGAATGGGCTAGTTACACACTCGGTGGATCGGGACCGCAGATTGGATCGAAGCGGTCTTGAATATAGAAGACCGATCTGGGTAGGTATCTCTGGGGCGGAACTCTTCACCCCAGACACAAACAGACCAAAAACACTTCCAAGAGATAAATTCCAGTAGGCCGATCGTCCAAACGATCAAGACCTGACCAATACGAAACAATAGAGGGTAGACCGACCGTTCCGGTCTAGCCCCTGACCAATACGAAATAAGACCAAAACCGGTCTAGTTTCCAACCAATATTAAAACAAGCCAATATGTCCGCGTAAAGACCCAATATGCTCGTGAAACTCCACGAACAATATCTCCACGCCAAGACCAATCCAGTGAATAGCACGTTCCAAACGTACTTGAGTTGAGGTGTTGAGATCGCCAAATCGTACTCCCGTCGAGGGACTTCCGGTGGGCCAAAGTGCGCGTGCGGCGCGTCCAGACCGGGTATAATAGGCGAGAGGGGATAATTCGACCCTCTGCCCCCAAACACTCCGCGGCGGGCGGAGGCGACTAGTGTACGAAAAGGGAAGAACGGCGACCCCTAGCTGTGGTGTGAACCAAGACCAGAAGAGGTTTCAGCCACTTATCCGAAAGCTAAAAGATTTCCTTACTTAAAGGTATAACCTCTGTCCTAAAAGTTAAAACCACAACTAAAGACTACTACCCTATAGTCCCTAAATGTACCCACACAAAAATATGTAAAATACCCAAAGTCGGGTGACTCACCAAAACTTGCGTTCTTGACACTTCTTGAGTCTGATAGGCTTAAAAGCCCCCCTTGTTTAAACCAATCCGAAATTAGACCAAATGCCTTGACGAAACTTGACCAGAAGTGTGCCAAATTTTGGGCACGATTCTCCACAGCCGCCCCTGAGTCAGACCGTGTCGCACAACGACAACGGTCTGACCTCGTCCATCAAATTCAGTTAAACCTTGGTCATTCAGACTCTTCCGACATGGAGCAACCATCTTCTTCATCCGTTCCAGGTACTTGCACTGCTGGACTTGACCTTCTTGTATTTCCTTAACGACCGTTCTCGTAGGCACCTCGCATACCACGTCATCGCATGTCACTTCGCCCGTCCGGTCGATCCGGTATGGCAGCCCCCATCGTTCTACTGCACCTCAGACATCGGCAGGGCATCAGACCGGGACCGACGCGCAGTTTCAAGACGCACTTGAAGAGATCGCACGTCTCCAGGAGCAGATTGCTCAACAGGCGACACAACGTAAGCATGCATGTCCGGTCTTCACCTTGGACCTGTTCTAACCTTCGTTTGTCTTCAGCCCGTATACCTCCTGGCATCAGCAAGGCGATCAATGCCCTGCTTGCCGCCGATCGGCAGTCGAATACGCATGACCTCCAGCTGCGTCAGATTTTGACCGGACTAATAAACGCGCGCAATAGGTTGACCCGCTTGGAGGCTCATCAGCTTCATCTTCGGGAGCAGCTTGTGCTGGTCCAACAGCAGCAAGCAGAAGACCTGCTTGACCAGACCACGTGAGCATTCAAAGCGACGACCTCGAGAGGCGTCTCACTGAGCTCCGAATTTTGATTCAATACCCGACCGAGGAGGTCCAGTCTTGTGAACGCAAGTCGAACGATTGGACGCAGGCAGCGAACGGTCGTCGGGCGGTATTAAAAGAATGTCATCAGCGCTTCGTTGACCTGTTGCGTCCTCGTTGGCATCCGGTTGCTGCCTCCAGATTAGACCGGTCTGCGTCGGCCGCCCTGGTCGACTTGCACCAAGACCAAGACCAGCGCCATCCATTGGCCAAAATTCCACAGTCCAATATTTTACAAAATTCCAAGAAGCGCGCGGACGCGCCGCGTCCCTCGAGGGCCCGGGACACAGCGCGCGACCCTGAACTCGATGTGAAGCGTGCGGTGCCTCGTAAGCGAGCCAAGATACAGGCGCCCCATCGTGAACCCAATATTGGACGTGAGTGATGCCTGCAACCCTGCCAAAACTCAAGCGCCCTCGCGCCCTCGTGCTGACTATGCCAAGTATTCAGAGGTCTCGTCCTGGGATGACTCCGGCGAAGACTCCGGTGATTCGGAGTTTGCTGTCCCCATCCCAACCAAGTCGCGAACAAGTCCACATGAAAGTTTCGTTCAAGTTGCATCGACTTCGGAGCAGACCAAGAAGACCGGTCCGCATGGTGGCGTCCACCACCTCATGCGTCGACAAAGTCAACACCTACGGTCTTGCCTGGGACGTCCAAGCTCCACAAAGATGCTTTGTTGGCCAACGTGGCAATTGACAGTTATTCCCTTCCGCCACGAACGCGTGAGGATACTTTGCCGTGGTCGCCAGGGCAGATCGGTTGTTTACGCCGGTCCCCCCTGACCAAGCAGCTCCTTGCCCGGTCTTTCTCTCGTCCAGACCATTGGCTTTTCCCGCCGGCGAAGAAAGTTCCTGCCGCGTCGGAATGGCGGCCGGACTTGATCACGTCGGCACAGATCTCCTGCTTGTACGCTGACGAGCCGTGGAAGATTTTCGAGCATCCCAAGCTGGGGTTCATCTTCCACTCGACTCCGTGGGCCAATGCTTTCATGAGTCGGGTGAAATATTTTAACAAGACTCACGCTCAAGCCCTCTGGGAGGCATCCCACTATCTTGTGCTTCCCCCGGAACTAGTTCGGCAAGACCCTGGCTTGGCGACCATCCAGAACAAGCTCAAGCGGCGTCGGATCAGAGCGGGTGAGGCGTGGCAGTCTCTGTGCCAATACGTTTTGGACGGGATGCTGGCCCACGAGTGCGACGTCGATGTGTTCTTATATCCAGTTGTACTTCATATGCCGCGGCGTCGCGTCGAGAGGACCTGGCTGCTGGATGACGGTGGCACATGGTACCCCGGTCTTGGGTGCACTAACTACACCGGTCTTGGACCTCAAGGATGCTTTGGTCCAACTAGACCAACAAGAACCTTGGCGTAACCAGTACCAGGACCAAGTTGAAAAGCATCCGTCGTTGACCGTCGGCCGTCTGTGGGGTGATGGCGAGTGAGGTCGTAAGTAGTCGACCAGATAACACACTTAATATATATCATCTTTCTTTTTCACATGTTCGGTCATCAAATCACTTGAGCTAATTCCACCACTTTCTCCAGAGTTGCACTAGACACGTTATCACCAACCGTTCCACTTACATCACGAAAAAACAATCCACGTTCGTCACTTCACTATTCCAATTCGTCACATATTCACAATACACAATACACAAGGCACAAGACCTTCCACCTCTTCACACCGGTCGGGAAGACCGATGCTACTGCATGTCTTGGTCTTGGTCTTCATGGGTCTGCATCACTGCGAAACGGTTCCGACTGACTCGGTCCCGTTCGAATTCTCGTAGTAGTGCTCCACAGTTCAGGTCGGACTCATCGATCCAAGTTGTTTTATCATGGTCCTTCCATCGGACCAGATATTCTCGGTGGGTCCGGACGAACCTGGTATTCTTGACCGATCGGACATCTAAGACCTTTTCCACTTCAAATTCGTCCTTCTCCAGCGGTCGTTCCCAACTGTCCTCCGGCAGCAATGCTTCACCGAAATCAAACCGTTCTGCCTCGTCTACTAGACAGGGCATTTTGGGACGATCAGTAAATTCTCGGACCAGTTTTAACTTGGACACATGTACGATCGGGAAGACCTTGTAGTCCGTGACGGTTGTTACTAGACGGGCAGCGTGTTCACCAATCAGCTCGGCAACACGGAAAGGACCGTGCCACATGTGAGCCAGCTTCTTTGCATAGTCCTCCTTCACTCGGTCTAGGTACAACCATACCCTCGCCCCTGGTTCTATACCGTGGGGTTGGACCTGGTCATTGTTCAGGTCTGCCCGGTCTTGTGTAGCTTGACGTAACTTTTCGTTGACAATTTCTCTTGCATGCTGGTAATGTTTCTGGACCTGCATGCGCCAACGTCGAGCATCACGATCGCTGGTCCGAGTACAGCCAATAGGTATCGCGGCTTCAAGAGTGGACCGGTGGTCCCATCCATACTCAAGATAAAAAGGCGTTTCTTCTCGGACCCGATCGGTCGACGAGTTGAGTGCAAACACCAGCCTTTCTGCGTATTCGTCCCAATCGCGCTGGTCTGGATCGGCAACGTACATCTTGATTGCTCTTGTAATAGTTTTTACCATACGTTCTGCCGATCCATTCGCTTGCGGACGATATGCCATCGTCGCGCTCTGTTTCTGTCCCAGCATATTGTTAAACGACCGGAACACCTCGGCCATGAAACCGGGTTCTCGGTCGTGTCTGATGACCTCGCTGGCGCCGAACCTTCGGAACACGCATTCTTCGTAACTTATGGCGATCTGCTCGGCAGACCGGGACGCACTTGCCTTCGCAATAACTAGACCGGTGAACAGGTCTACCCAGATCAACAACTCAGTATTGTCATATGTCGATTTAGGCAGCGACGGTATATGGTCCATCGCTATGACCTGAAAAGGGTAGGTAGCTTCGACATTTTCCGGGCGATCGCCCCTTGATTACCGGTCTACCCTTTCCGGTCTCGCAATCCGTACAACAACCCACATATTTCTGTACACTTCGGAAAAGACCTCTCCAGTGAAAGTGGGACCTGATCTTGTGATACGTTCTGCCTATGCCCTGATGTCCCCCTTCTAGACTCACATGGTAGTGATGGAGGACATCCGGCTGCAGCAACTCAGGTATCACCAATTTCGCCAATCGGTCCCGGTCTGCACTGTCTTGGTCAGCATCGCGGCAGTAATATAGTAAACCATCCTCATCCACTTCGTAACTGTCTGCGATCTTGGCACATTCTTTCGCTTGAACATTCGTCAACTTAGACAATTCACCGTGCAGGTAGGTCTTCAAATTCAAAATCCATTCTTCTTCGTCCTGCGCCTTGAGGATACGTTCTGCCCTTAGTCGTTTCACAACAGATTCACTCAACCGTTCCTTTGGGAACGGTTGGTGGGACTTCCGAGCTTTCGGTCTAGTCGCGACCATCACATGCACCTGGTCCGGAGCGTTCTTGGGTCCGATCACCTCGGGGAGCCTGTTTATATTCATCAATTCATCAAGAACGGCCTCCACGGTGATCGTAGCCCCGGTCTGGTATCGCATGGCCTTGGTCGCGAGGTAGTCGGCGCTTCTGTTCCAGTCCCGTTTCACGTGCAACAGCTCGCGGTTGGGATGGTCTTTCAATGCATTCATAACCCGATCATTTAACGACCTCAGCCGTGGAGCCTTGCAGTCGATCTCTCCGGTGATCTGCCCAATCACTAAGTTGGAGTCACCACATATGATGACTCGCCCCTTCTCTTGCGACGACCGCAGGTCCAGACATAGAAGTAGACCTCGGTACTCCACCTCGTTAACAGTAATATCCGTCGTGAAATCGGCAGCGGCTGCAACTATAGACCATTGTGTCAACTTCCACAATATGGCACTATAGGCGCCGACCTTCTTCTTCACGCTTGCTGATCCGTCAAAACTTAAGACCAAGAGCTCTTCATCATGGTCGACGGTCGGTGGCGGTCTCGAAACTGACTGCCGAGGTTGCTTCCTCGGGGCAATCGCTATCAATGCCTCGTCCACTTCAGACCTAGGGGTGATACTGGCAGCTAATGTGCCCAATATCTCTTCCTCGCCCCTGGTGCACTTAACGACCTCGAGGGTCCACTGCGACAAGACCGCCGACCATCTGCCTAGACGTCCGTCCATCCCATTGGCTGATAATAGCCAGGCCAAAGTAGACCGCCTTGACAGGACCTTTTTAGGTCGGCCGACCAGCAGGTTGTAACACACATCCAGAATTCGTAGCAACGCCAGAACTTCTTTCTCGACAATTCAATAGTTCACTTCATTTAGCTTCAGCGTTCTGCTCGTGAATGTGACCGGATGGTACACACCATCATGATCTTGTACTAGAGTGGCCGAAATGGACCACTGACTAGCATATACAATAATGGTCGGGACCTTTTCGGGATCGAAATGCTTCAAAATCGGTGCCGTCACCATCTTAGCCTTCAACATACCAAAAGCAAACTTTGCACGCTTCATATGGTCTTCGTCCTCCACTTGCGGACAATCTGCAGCAAGACCAGAGTCGGCGCCCCCATGTAAAGTTGCCCGGTATTCTTCGCGCAACATATGGTAGTCCACTTCCCGGAGCTCATACAACACAGCCGCGTAGATAGCAAAATCTTCGATGAAGCGGCTGTAGTAGTTAAAACTTCCTAGGAAGGACTGCATTGCCTTCAGAGACTCGGGAAACGGGAGGTTGCTTAACGAATCCAGGTCCTTAGGATTATCCTCTAGACCATTGTTCGAGACCATATGACCTAAATAGGCGACCTTGGACATACCCCAAAAACTTTTAGCGGCGCTGATAGATAGGTTCCAGCGGTCGCCTGTCTCCAACAATCGTTCAACCTTCTCGCACAGATCGTTCCATGAAGAGGCAGGTATCAGAATGTCGTCGATGTACGACCGCCTCCCTAGAACGGACGGTCTTCTTTTCCGATCGGGTTCACCCTCTGTAAACACATCATAACTTTTGGCAGGGTCCCGATCGGTCTTTATTTTGAAGTATCCGTACAGTGCGTTGTATATCAACCTTTGATAGATCTGGGGTGCGTTCTTAAGACCGAACGACATACGGTTCCACTCGAAAAGACCAAACGGTGTCACAAATGCGGAAATCTCACGGGCTCGATCAGTTATCGAGACCACCCAAAATCCACTTGCCATGTCCAGCGAACAATACCACAAGGTCTTGTCGAGGTCTTCCAACAAATCATTAATCAGCGGCATCGGGTACACCATAAGTTTAGCTAACCGATTTACCAGCCGATAGTCGATGCACAACCTAATGTCGACGCCGTTCTTCTTGATAACAATTACGATCGGCGAGGCCCATGGCGAGGTCGACGGTCTAATAATCTTGGTAGCCAACAGCCCTTTGATAAGATCAGAAAGCTTTTCCCGGTACTGTGGCGCCACGCGTCGACATCGCTGAGCAATCGGCTTGGCATCTCCAACGTCAATATCGCAAATCGCACCACGGGATGCAGGTGGTAAGGCATTGCCCTTTCCGATCAGCAGATGTCTTCTCTTCCATATGATATTCTTCAACTGCTCGATCTGGTTTGGACTGTTAAGGTTTTGATCACTCACTTGTAAATCATCCATTGTAACTTCGGGAGAGTCGGCAGACACTTCAAAGAGGACTGCCATTTTGCTTTCCAGCTCCTGAATGTACTGTTCACCGCCTTCATGTATACAGACTTGTTCATCTTCTGGGGTGATATCACCTAGACCATCTGGACCGGCTGAACGCCCCTGGTCTTGATCGACGGGCTGTCCTTCACTGATATCGGTCTGATTAAAATACCGTCATGGTCCGACCTAGCAACTTCATGTTCCCCTTCTTCCGTTTCTTGCTCCGCTGTCGCCTGGTCTTGTGCTGACACCACGTTGACCAGCCTCGGCTCGTCTACTTGATGGTCCACCGTTCCTGGTGACTGCGGCGCCTTTCTTCGGACCAACATCTTTTTTGGGGTGACATAACTTGGTCTTTCCACTAAAGGTTAGGTATCCTCTTCCACCGACCCATCATCGCTGATAAGATCGGTGGTCGATTGGTACGACAGGTTTTGCCACTCGACATACCGCCTCGACCCAATCGAGACGAACCCCATCTTCCTTGGTACCTTCCCTTCTGCTAACCACATGCCGACAATAGTGTTATTGTCCAGTGTCAGCGGCTTGTCACCGATATTGGTAACACGGACAAAATTACGTCGACCAGCACTCTTTACGAAGGTCGAGACCCACCGATCGCCCCTGGTCAACCACAACTTCCTCGAACGAAAACCTTTCTCAACCGGGGTATCGGCAGACCGACCAACTGGGATAGTGAGGTCTTGTTCCCACCGGACCAGATCGGTATACGAACCATACAGAGGTCTTTGACCAGCCAACTGGACCTGGAACTCATCCAGGAGCGTAAGCACTCCATGTGACAGGTCTAGGCGAATACCAGCTGGGACCATGAAATCCATTCCTAGTAAAGTGTCTTGACCAGCCAACTTGCCAACCCAAGCGCTGAAAAAGTAGACCAGCGATCCCGACAAAGTAATTTTCACAAACGTTCTTCCTTCGGTCATATAAGAGTTTTCGCCGATCCCGACGCATTCTTGTCTCTGGGTATCGTCTATACGACATCCGACCTTACGAGCAAAGGCGGAGTCGATCATCGATACTTCAGCTCCAGAGTCGAACAACATCGTCGCCTTCTGTTTATTAATCTTGCCACAGGCTTTCGCCTGCTTGAACCATTTATCAGGCGCGTGATACTTCCAGTATCCGCGGGATTCTCCAGGCAGCAAGTCCAACTGCATAACCACCTTAGTCCGGGAGTACTCATCGGTCTTCAGACTGTAGACCGGATGGTCTCGGTCGACGCAATTTGGAATAGAACGTGTATTGTCGGTCTTATCCTCCTTGCCGACATATGCATAGATGTGAACCGTAGAACGCTCGGCTCGATCCAGATTCTAACCTGGCGAGCGTTCTAGTTTAACATCTTTTCTGCGTCCGGCGGCAGCATCCCCGCGTGCTTGTCCTGCACGTACCACTTGCGCATCATGTTAAAAAATTCTTCAATCTTGCAGTGGACGGCCTCGTGGATCTCTCCACATGACTTGCATACGAAGAGGCAGTGGTCCGTCGGGTGGCCGCGTCTCTCGCACTTCTTGCACGCCATCTTCTTCCAGCAGTTTGTACCATCATGTTTGCTCGACCCACAGTGGGAGCACTTCTGACGAGGTCGGTCTGGATCGGACTTGCTTCCGTTCCTTCCCTTCCGGTCCACCTGGTCGGACTTCGACTTGGTCTTCGGGGCAGGTCCCGTAACATAGACGTAACGATACTGGTCTTCATCCGATGACTCCTGGCTGGATGGACTTCCACTTTCCCCTTCTGACCCCGTGCTGTCATCAGCTACAATTGCCTTGACCGCTCGGGTCGGTCTGGTCCAAGGTCTCTTGACCGGATCGGTCTGGGTCTTGGAACGATAGCGACCTGATCCACCAGCGGTCTTCGCTCTCATACTACGCGACTGTTGTAACGTCCGCAGGGTCTGTTCGACTTTGCCCGCATCCTTATGACACAGTAGAGTAAGCTGGTCCGCCAGTTCTTGATCGTCAAGGGTACTAATATAGTGACCCACATGTTCTAAGGCGGCACCGTTCGGCGGGTTATTCTCTTTGATTGTTATGCCGGCGCGAAGTGCAGCCACGTTCAACCGATCCAAATACTCGATCGGTGTTTCGTCGACCCGCTTCTGCATATGGTGGTACTTACGGGCGCTTGAAAATCCGGAGTTACAATATCAATATTGACCTTCAAACTCCGCACATAACAGGTCCCAGTCAGACCGGACGCCCCGACCCAACTGTTGAATCCAGTTCGCAGCCTGTCCTTTTAACAAACCCCAGAAGATTAAACAACGTTCGCTTTTTGGGGTCTGGTCTCGCAGTAACGCATACTTGACCCGACTGAACCAAGACCGGGCCTGGTCTTCATCAGCATCCTTGCCGGTGAAGTCCTTGAGGTCGGTCGTCGCGGCCATACGGATGCGCGGAATCGCAGCAGATCCAAAGTCGTAGGCAGTAGTGGAGGCTAGGCTAGCCTTGCGCACCTTGCCTGCGCCTGTACCATCTGACCCACCATGGTCGTCAAGACCGCCGACCGACTCCATATCACAGTCACTTGTCTTGCTTGGTCTACGCGGTCTTGCCGGTTGGTTTATCACTTCTAATAGGCTTATCCATAGATGTTACCGATTCCATATCCGCATCTTTGCAAACATTGACACCTTGACAGGTATACCGGTCTTGGACATGTGGGCGCATAGGTGGTCTAACCCGTTCTTCCATGAAACGTTGCATCATCGTCTCAAACATGGCTTGTACGTTGTCTGGCGTCATGGGCAACGTGTTGATACCCTCCTTTTTCGGAACTGAGGCCTGTGGGGCTTGCTGGAGCCCCGACTAGCAAACAGCCCCTTGCTGCCGCATGTCCCTTTTTTGTTCATACCGGGCATGGTCCACCCCCATGGTCATCCGCTCGACACCGGTCTCCAACTCTGATGAGATGTTAGAAGCCGGTGGAGACTGGTAGATCGATTCATCATCGGAACCAATGTCAACAAGCTCTGTGGAGGCTTTGGCGACCTTCATTGCCGTGGTGGGAGTTGGGCGGCGAACCGCCCCCACCAGTGGCACCAAACGGTCGTGGAGGTCCGACATCGACGCCTCCAGTCTCCAAGCATAAAATTAAAACAATTTATTGACACCGGCGGGGTTCTGCATTTTAATGCCAACCTCCGCCAACATCGCCACCAAATTCTTGACGAGCAGTAATGGTCGATCACTCTGGATCGGATCGGTAGTGGGACCGAGAATACGGTCGGGGATATGGAGGTCCAACACCCGAAAGACCTGGTTTTGGCGAACAAATCGCTTCAATTCAAAAACATAATACATCTTGTCCAGGTCTTGTTCGGTGATAGCCTCATCCCCGACCTTCGACTTTTCTTCGAAGTCGTCTTCGTCGGGTGGCATTCCCAGCCCTTTTCTGGGCACCCTGGGTACCTTGGGGACTTTAGGGAGGTAGACCGGATAGTTCCAGTCAGCCTCCAAGTAATTTTCATCTTTTAGTTTTCCATCAATTTTTTTTCATTCATACACATAGGATCAGGACCAAGGACCTGATCCTTTCCGGAACTATATCAAGACCTGCTATAGTCCCGATCGGCTCCGGTGGGAGCCTTTTGGGGAGGAAAAAACTTATTAATCCCGATCTGGTCCTCCGCCAGGCCAGATAGGACATCGCCATATTTACCAACAACGAGAACGTAAGGCGATAGCCTTTCCTTACGTCCTCTCCAGAACGACTCCATATTCAAATCATTCAAATCTTCGAATCCAATTTTTGATGGAATATCAGCACGGTGATATCCACGATCACCAAGTGATCCGGGCACGCGCACCATTGTGGTGGAGTCAAGTTCAAAATCGAAAACATTAGCATCGATAACCTGACTACCACCATCGCGCCCAGCCTTCCAACTTTCGGAGGGGGTACTCCGCGGACCACCACTCGAGATCTGGTCCGATCGTCCGCTGCAAGCAGACGACCGGTCGTCATCAGAACCCACTTGGTCCGATTGTTTAGTGTCCATATCACCTTGTGTACCCGATGGAATGGGCTAGTTACACACTCGGTGGATCGGGATCGCAGATTGGATCGAAGCGGTCTTGAATATAGAAGACCGATCTGGGTAGGTATCTCTGGGGCAGAACTCTTCACCCCAGACACAAACAGACCAAAAACACTTCCAAGAGATAACTTCCAATAGGTCGATCGTCCAAACGATCAAGACCTGACCATTACGAAATAATAGAGGGTAGACCGACCGTTCCGGTCTAGCCCCTGACCAATACGAAATAAGACCAAAACCGGTCTAGTTTCCAACCAATATTAAAACAAGCCAATATGTCCGCGTAAAGACCCAATATGCTCGTGAAACTCCACAAACGATATCTCCACGCCAAGACCAATCCAGTGAATAGCACGTTCCAAACGTAGTTAAGTTGAGGTGTTGAGAACGCCAAATCGTACTCACGTCGAGGGACTTCCGGTGGGCCAAAGTGCGCGTGCGGCGCGTCCAGACCGGGTATACTGGGCGAGAGGGGATAATTCTACCCTCTGCCCCCAAACACTCCGCGGCGGGCGGAGGCGACTAGTGTACGAAAAGGGAAGAACGGCTACCCCTAGCTGTGGTGTGAACCAAGACCAGAAGAGTTTTCAGCCACTTATCCGAAAGCTAAAAGATTTCCTTACTTAAAGGTATAACCTCTGTCCTAAAAGGTAAAACCACAACTAAAATACTACTACCCTATAATCCCTAGATGTACCCCCACAAAAATATGTAAAATACCCAATGTCGGGTGACTCACCAAAACTTGCGTTCTTGACACTTCTTGAGTCTGATAGGCTGAAAGCCCCCTTGTTTAAACCAATCCGAAATTAGACCAAATGCCTTGACGAAACTTGACCAGAAGTGTGCCAAATTTTGGGCACGCTTCTCCACATATTTTGCTGCGCTAGAACATAAATATAATATAATAACGATACTTACTATATGTTATCATACAGATACAGCCGCATGATCGCCACACCTGCTATCGAAGCAGCGTATTGCTGTTGCTGCTGTCGTTGCTGCATTTGCATCTGAATATGCTGATCCTGTGTCGCTGGTAAACTGGCACTTGGTAACATCATAGACTGCTGTGTTGGTAGTTGAAGTGATTGCTGGACAAGTCGCTGTGCGCTTGTGTAAAAAAGATTATTCTGCTCTTGCGGATTTTGCCCTAGGGGGGTGCCTTATTATTAGCCGGTATTTTATTATAGTGGGAGGTGCCCCTAGCAAAAGTGGGGTGTGCCCCTAGTCTGATCCTTCAAGTTTACCTTTCTAGTATTGTTATATTGGAGCCATGTGATTTTACGTAATATACTTTTGGTTTTACCTTAAATCAACAAGACTGAAATTTCCGCTGCGTGGCATCAGTCGCGCACCAAGCTTTCCTTACGCGAGATCCTACCTGGTCAAAAGTATCAAACCAGGGAATCTAAGATTGTTGGAAATGCGTGTAGCCATTTTGGCTTTTACGGCTTTTCGTAATTGTGAAACTCCATCGGCTGATACATATTTTCAGTTGCATTTTAAGTTTTTAGATCAACTTAAAAATTGTATTAGCGATTTAAGTGACATAAGTAACTTTACATAATACTTACTTTTAAACTTTCTATTATGCAAACGACCCCTGCTGAAACCTCCACTGCACGACGAACGTCGTGCAACAGTACGCAGCACGCAGAGATCTCACCTGAATCAAACTAAGAGGTCAGGTGGTTTAAGATCCCGTCAAGACCTAAAACTTGTGCGTTTTGTGATTTTTAACAGGTTATGAGCCCAAGATTCCAATAGTTTTCACGTGGAATTTGTCTTGGCATTTGTTACGTTTCCGAGTGGATTGTATGTTTCTTGTGGAAAGTCACTTCTTAAAGGAGTTTGTTTGATTTGGTTTCTCGTGGTGATAATCTCGTTGATTTGGAGATGGACGAGTTAGAAAACAAACGTAAAGTCGGGAACGTAGGATTGCGGAAGGATACCCTGCAGGCGCTCTTAATGGACTGAAAGATGTCCAAGATCGCCTGGCGTCTGTGGAAGAAGCCCAGACGAAGAATTCGGTATCAAGAGTTGATGAATCGAGGAAAGGTCCCCTGTACGCGTGCAAGACACAGATTTCCGTGAGAGTCTCCGGAATTACCGTCCGTTCGACCAGTAGCTCACGCTGAATTATGTAACGGGGTTACATTTAGTTACGTTGGTGTACGTAAATACACAACGGTTAAGGTCAAGTATTGACCGGTCCGAAAGGTTTGGACCTATTGGTTGTTTTAGCCAATCAGGGCGGGAGACCTTGGTGAAGGCGTGGTAGCCTGCCACGTGTTGGTAACCAGGTGGTGTACATTACATTTTCGGCTAGGTACGGATTAAGTTAGTTCTACCTATTATTACATATAGTTTAAATTAGTTTTAACTTAATCCGTACCTAGCCGAAAATGTAATGTACACCACCTGGTTACCTAGTTTAAATTAGTTTATTAAGTAGACTAATTACATATTAAATAATAAATCAGTTTACAATCCGCACTATATCCAGCTTGACGTTCGACCGAGAAAGGTCGAACGTGCTGTGAGTGTTGTAGCAGGGGAGCACCTCCCCTAGCTACCCCCTACTAAGGGAAGCCTTAGACTAAGGCGTTAGCGTACGTTAACAGTAAACTCAGAGAATTTTGGCCCCTAGTGAGAGAGCAATATCACACTAAGCCCTTAGATTAGGGCGTATCGGCTATGTAGCGGCGTATCGCTGCTTAAGGAAAGTCTTCCTCTATGCGCTAGCCGCACCGTGCGTTTACGCACCGGCTACACCTGGTAGCACTTGTAGTCAATCCAACACCTGTGTTGGTAGACGGCATCCTCTACAAAGGACTGACCAAGACGAGTGGTATCAGCTGACCCCCGTCCAACAAGAAGCCTTTAAGAGGCTGGTATCCATATTGGGTGAGGATGGCATGCGCCTCCTATAGGAGCAGGGTCTTAATACAGTGCGTGAGAGGGTGAACGCCCTCATCGCCCATGTGGAGAGTTTTCGCGGAAGTTATCCTGCGTCTAGGGGGGTGCGCCTTGCGTTATCCTTTACGATAAAGGAATTCACCGGTGAAAAAGGTGAAACCTTTATGTGTGGTTACGAGAGGTCGAAACGGCCTTCTCCACAGCGAATGGGATCGCTGATCACTTGAAAGTGGGACTTGCACTGACCCATCTTACGGGCAAATCCCGTACATGGGCGTTTACGTGTCCGGATTCGGTCACGAACGTGTTCCCAACCTGGGAAGTCCTTAAGCAAAAGCTTATGGACATGTACGCCACGCCCGATCTGGTTTTCCAGATTCAGCTGGCGTTTTTGAGGTGCCGTCAGGGCGATAGGGACTTGGAGACATACGTCCAAGAACTTAAGACCCTGTTGGCAGGGATGTACGCGAAAGCGTATTCGGACGATGTGTCCATTCTAGTCTTCATGGGAGGCCTGAAAGAAGGGCCAGCACGTTCGGAGCTCTTCCGATGCCGACCCCAATCCCTGGGGGAGGCATTCAAGATGGCGTTCAACGCCGAGAGGAACTTTCGTTCCTCTAAGGTGGGTCCTGAACCCATGGACCTGAGTCAGGTCGAAGCGGAAGAGAAAGCTTCCGCTAAGAGTCAATCTGACTCTTTTCCGCAGAGCTTCGAGGCAGAGCTCCTTGCAATGTTGCAGCGGCATCGGCCGCTGAGATGCTTCCTGTGTGGAAGCACGGATCATCTGAGGAACAGATGTCCGAAAAAAATCCCCAGCGAGACACTCGCTAGAAAGGACCAAGGGTGGAGAAAAAGCCCTTGTCGAAGCCGTCGGGAAACGACGGCTCCCAGTAGGTGAGGAGCGCCCTACTGGGGGACCCCTCAGTGCTGTTAAGCCCCAGGGTAGGGGACGACAGCACAAAGCCCCGAGGGAAGCGGTGCTTTCTAGCACCGAGTTGGTGTACCAGCCAGGTTTGCGGTAGTCCTTGCGGACGTGAAAGGCTTTGATAAGCCTTGGAGAGTCTTGATAGACTCTGGAGCGTCTGACAATTATGTCAGATGGGCTTCTGTTGTGAAGAGTCGGATGTATGCGGAGGCCCTAGAGGCACGATCTCGTGACGTTGTCACGGTCCGTCTTGCGACGGACGTACAGGTTTCTGTACCCAAGGTCTCGATTGACCTTAATCTGAAGTTTGCAGACTTCGACAGCTTAGAACGTTGCCTAGTCCTGGATTTGGACTTGAGGTATGACCTCATTCTGGGCATGAAGTAGCTGGAACGCCACGAGCGATGGATAGACTGGAAGTCTAAGTCCATTGGATCAACGCACCCGCGGTCGGGTGAAGCATTGGCGAGTCATGAACCCACCTTTTCTCGATCGCAAAAGCGATTCTGGCGTGAGGTGCCAGAGATTGGGATGTCTGAAATGATCATTCCCAATGGCATTAAGAAATAGTTCCTTAACGAGGGGGATTCGGCGGTTAATCCCCACGCCTTTATAGGCGAGATTGGTGAGTCGCCAGTGATAGAGGTGGATTCCTCTGAAGTTAAGCGTGAGGCGCTTAGAGAAGAGACCCGAAGTTCGTCTCTTCTGCAGGTCGGATCAGATTCCGACCACGCCGTGTCCGGCGAACAAGTTGCGACTCCAGTGATAGGGGTAGAGACCCCTGTGGTTAAGCGTGAGGCGCTTACAAGCGAAGAGACCCGTAGTTTGTCTCTTTCGCACGTCGGAAATGATTCCGACTACGCCGTTATAGGTGAGACCTGCGAGTCACCGGTGGTAGAGGTATAAACCTCTGTGGATAGGTGAGTGGCGCTTCGAATAGATGGGGCAATTGACACCCCCCATCTGGGTCTCGGGATGAGTCCCGAGGCCAATAGTAAGCAGTCCTATAGGATGCTGAATAGTGTGACAGGTGTTGTCACAGAAGGCGTAAGCCTTGAACGGTTGCCTGGGGTAGGCGAACTGTTGTAGTTGGATGAGATGTCCTTCAACGAATTTGAAGCTGTTATGAAAGCCGATGAAATCGACGAGGTTGTCGTATTACGTCCGGAAGAGGAGTTGAACTCCTCATCCACGATGGACGAGTCCGTTTTGGTGAAAACCAAACATGCATTATAATGCCCGAAGCGGTCTCAAGATCCTTGCGGATCCTGAGGACCTTTACCATTCCTTATTAAAGGAATTTGGAGATGTCATTAGTGAGACAACCCGCCGATGGGGTTACCACCGGATCGGGGAGTCCGACATGAAATTGATTTGGTTCCTGGAACCAAATACTGCGTCACTAGGCAGTGGCCTCTCCCCAAGGAACAATGCGACGTCATCGACGCATTCTTCAAGGGGAAAGAAGAGGCAGGGATGGTACGGGAGAGCAAGTCTCCCCACTCATCTCCCACTTTTTGTGTTCGTAAACCGAACGGAAAGTGGCGCATTGTGAATGCGTACAACAAGCTGAATGCATCTACTGTACCCATACAGACTCCGATTCCTCGGAAGGATATCCTCCAGAACAATATGGCGGGCTGAACTGTATACAGTGCCTTAGATCTGGTGGACGGGTATTATCAGGTGCTCATGCGAGCATCCGATATTACGCTTACAGCGGTCAGCACGCCTAGTGGAATACTGTGGTAGTGGCTAGTTATGCCACAGGGGCTTTCGAATGCACCAGCGACTTTCAATCGCTTGGTGACTCAACTCTTCCGCCCTCATAGAAAGTACGCTCAAACGTACTTCGACGGTATATTCGCTCATAGTCGCGCGGAAGACGACTCGTCTGATGTTCAGACGCACCTTATACACCTTCTAGCTGTGCTCGAATGTATGGGATACCATAAACTCTATGCAAACGCATCCAAATGTATTTTTGGTGCTGAGGAAATTCCTTTCCTCGGATGCTTCATCGGTAAGGATGGAGTGTGGGCAGATCCCGCGAAGGTAAAAGCCATTGTGGAGTGGCCTTCGCCTGTAAATATTAGAGATTTACGGAAGTGGCTAGGATTAGCCAACTATCTCCACAAGTACAGCGAGAACTATGATGAGATGGCGAAGCAATTGACCGACCTTCTTAAGAAGGATGTTGATTGGTGTTGGGAAACCGAACACCAGAACGCTTTTGAAGCGGTTAAGGGGATCTTGTTAAAAGCTCCCGTTCTTGCTCTCCCAGATTCTGGGAAACCATTTAGTGTCGTCTGCGACGCCTCCGATTTAGCAATCGGATGTGCTTTGTTACAAGCAGACGATGCAGGAAAGGAACGCGTAATTGCGTTTGAGTATAGGCAGCTTAAAGCTGCGGAACGGAATTATCCCGTTCATGACAAGGCGCTACTTGCAATCAAGTATGATCTAGTAAAATTTAGGTTTCACTTACTTGGCTCAAAGCCGTTCGTGGTTTATACCGACCACGCGTCCTTACGGACAGTGATAAAGTCGCTCATCTCTCGCAACGGATGGCCCGTTTGCTCTCCTTCTTTGCGGAGTACAACTTTGAGGTTAAGTATAAGCCTGTCAAGCAGAACGTTCTTGCGGACGCGTTGTCGCGTCGTCCCGATTACGAGCTCGCTCACGCGACATTCGTCACCACGTATGTGGTGGATCTCATACGCCAGGCGTATGAGAAAGATCCACAGTGTACGGCGCTTATTAGCGCGTTGGGTGAGCCAACCCTGCCAAGTCGATCTAAAGCTCGTTTACACCGTTACCGGTACTTTGACGGGCTGCGATTTTATAGAACGAGCGCGGAGGACACTCCGCGGGTGGTAGTTCCTCATGATTAGGAACTGAAGTATAGAGTCCTATTTGAGGAACATGATGCCCTTACCGGGGTGTCATTTAGGTCGGGATAAGACCTACAGCGCTTTAAGTGCTTTGTATTGGTGGCCCAATATGTATAAGTGGGTCGGTGCGTATATACGAACCTGTGAGACGTGTCAGAGAGTTAAACCCTCTGCAAGTTCAGCTGCGCCTTTGGCGAGCTTATCGGTTCCAACGGAGTGTTGGAAATCCATTAGTATCGATTTTATCTTCGGTTTTCCGAAGGATAAGGCCGGGAACACCGGCATATTGGTCTTTGTAGACCGATTGAGCAAGATGGCTCACCTGGCGGCGGTGCCAGAGTCCATAGATGGACAAGGAACAGCGAAGGTGTTCCTAGACCGTGTCTTTCGACAGCATGGTCTACCCGATTACGTTGTGTCGGATCGGGATCCCCGTTTTACGGGACAATTCTGGGGAGCGTTGTTTAAGGTGCTAATCACCAAGCTCCTCATGTCCACCGCGGATCATCCGCAGACGGACGGTCAGACGGAACGCGTTAATCGCGTTGTGGAGGATATTCTCCGGAGTTTATGTCCGGATTCTCCAAAGAGTTGGAGTGAGATGCTTCCGATGGTTGAATTTGCTATCAACAATTTGGTACATGCATCTACGGGGTTTACCCCGTTTTACGTGAACGGATTAGTGAATCCTAGGGTTCCGTTAACGCCACGTGTGTGTGGCCCAGGGCTTGAGGGGGGAGGATTCCCCGATATCAGCCCTGTATCTGTGCGAAAGCACAGCGATAAGTTTTATCGACGCGCCTTAGTGTCTTACGACACGT
>CM047587.1:2722379-2735380 GCA_026184515.1 Peronosclerospora sorghi | reverse complement strand
GCACAGCGATAAGTTTTATCGACGCGCCTTAGTGTCTTACGACACGTCTGCGATGCCATGGCGGAAAGCCAAGACAAGAAGAAGGAGCAAGCTGACCGCAAGGGGCGGCGTAACAAAAGGGTGGACAAAGTGGGAGAAAGTGTTTTATTAAACGCTAAAAATCTTCCTACACATGCAGTTTCCAATGTGTTGCGCAATAAACTGCGCCACAGCTTTGTGAGACCCTTTAAGGTACTAGCCCCAAAGGGCTTATCGTATACCTTGGACATCCCGAAGGTGATGCGTACGCATCCAACCTTTTATGTCGGTATGCTTAAGCCATACCAGGACCCGGAGGTGGACCCCCTCCTGGAGGAGGGTGGAAAGGCGGATAGCCGTAAGGCACCGCAGGGCGAAGTAAGCCCAAAAGTGCTAAAATGCGACCACGAAGCTCCGCAACGGTCGTCTCCAGAGAGGAAATCCGCCTCTCGAAGCGATCAGTGGCATCCCGCTCATCGCGGATCCCCTCGTGGAGATCATGGATGCGATGGCTGTGTCGATCACAGCGCTCGCGAATCTCACGTCGCAATTGCGCGACCTCCTCCTCCAATGCTTGATGCGGAGGGTACTCCACACTTTCATGTGGAGAGGCTGATGGCGCGACGCCATCATCGGGGTCATACCCAGTATCTGGTGAAGTGGAAGGGTTATCCACACTCACAAAGTTCGTGGGAGTTCGAGACTCCCCTACGGCAGGATTGCCGCGACGTCGTTGACGCTTTTGAGCGGGAGAATCCCGCTGTAGGTCAACGACAAGAGGGGCATGGGAAGCCCCTTCACTACCAATAAGTGGGAGTTCGCCAGAGGCAGATGTGACGATCACACTGTCTTCGGACACCATGGTGGAGACAGGGACGCTGGCGTAGCACGTGCGATACGGAGCACGTAATAGCTCCATCGCTTTGGCTCTGGCAAATGCCAGACGCAACGCCCTCTCCACCCAAATGTCTCGACGGGAATAGCTGTCGTGCAGCTCATTAAAGCTGGGGAGAAGCTTCTCCCCTTCCGCCCAAGCGCGGAACTTCTTCTCTGCATAATCAGCACTTTCTCCCGGAGAAAGAACGAAAGGAACCTCGCGGAGGTTCTCAACAGGAGCACCCTGTGACTTCCTGTCCAAACGCTCTCGGTATGAGACGCTAGTGAACTGCTTTTGTGTAAGCAGGTGTTGCCGGAGTTTCTCACGGCTTTCGCGTTGATATGGCTGTTCAGCCGCGGGTACAGGGGTATAGGACGCTAAACTGGTCCTTACCAAATGCCTGGCCCACCTTGGAAGGTCACGAGGACCATCAAAATTATAAGCCGTTCTTGGCAGGCGTTTGGGGGCGCGTAACGCAGCCCTTAGTGCCTGTGCGGCAAGTTGAGTGTCTTGAGCTGCGTCCAGCTCATTAGTGACGATCGCCTTTGGCGATTCGGATGTATCATCCAATATGGGCAGGGGTGCCGCACTGGAGTGCATTTTCCCCACGTGTGGGGAATGGATTAGGCTGCCGACAACGCCGTTCGGCGCTGTCGGAGCGGCTAACCATTGGGGATGTATCCCCAAAGGCATCCACCTCCGAGTTTTCGGAGTAGTCTACCTCTTCTAGAGGAGACTCCATAGCACCACTGGAGGTGTACATATGGAGGGCCAGAAAAACTGGCGTTGGAGTTCTCCAACAAGATTTTGTTTATTGCGTAAGCAATAGTCTTGATGGGGGAGGATGAAACGGGGTTACATTCGGGTTACATTTAGTGTTGGTGTACATGAGTACACCACGGTTGAGGTCAGTATTGGCCGGTTTGAAAGGTTTCTAACCTGTGGTTATTTTAACCAATCAGGGCAGGGGCCCTTGGTGTGGTGGTGTGTCAGCCATCCACGTGTCCGTACACAGGTGTGTACACTACATTTTAGCTAGGTAAGAATTAGGAATATTCTACTTAGTATTACATATAGTTTATATTAGTTTAGATTAATTTAGGCTAATTACATATTAAATATATTCAGTTTACATTTCACTCTATTTTGCGGACGTGCGACCTCGACCGGTCGCGCGTGCAGTGAGTGTCGTAGGTAAGAGGAAGCCCTCCCTTTACTTATATCCCGTAAAGGGAATACAGCCGTTAAGGCTAAGTCGTAAACCAACCCGGGAATCTTGGCCCCGAGTAGGAAAACTCTCCTACTAAGCCCTTTACAAGGGCGTATCGGCTAAGTAGCGGTAGCTACCGCTTCAAGGAAGAGTCTTCCTCTGTGCTCTAGCCGCACCGTGCGTATACGCACCGGCTACATGGCATGCTGTCACGCCTGCACCAAGGGCTCCAGCCCTGATTGGCTAAAACAACCAATAGGTCCGAACCTTTCGGACCGGTGAATACTTGACCTTAACCGTTGTGTACTTACGTACACCAACGTAACTAAATGTAACCCCGTTACAGTATCCTAAGAACTACAAGGAGGCTCACGCTGGTGTAAACAGTGTGATGTGGAGCACTGCCGAGAGGACTCAGCTACAGTCCCTTAAACATTTGAAGACCTGGAAAATTGTATGTCGCCTGCCTGAAAGGTGTCTATCTAGACTAAATGGGTCTACAAGACCGAGATAAATTCGGAAGGGTCGGTAGAGAGGTACAAGGCGCGCGGCTCGGCGCTAGAGGAGATAAATAGGTATACGGAGAAATTTATTTTTTCACGTTATACACGGTGATGGAGCTGAATAACGTGAATGTGATATTAACGCTGGCCCAGATTTGTGGAGTGGCCGTACGTCATGGGGCCGTGCTGAGTGCCTACCCCAATCCTAAGAGGCGGAGGTGATGTGGAGATATTCCTCCAGATTCCACAAGGCTTATGTATTACCCAAGAGTAGATTAAGAACTTCGGCGTGGATTCGAAGAATGAGCTGGCGCTGAAATTGAAGCGAAACCTATACGGTTTGAAACAGGCCGGCCGATTGTGGTACGATTGCCTATGCAAGACTTTAGAAGATCTGGGTTCACGCAATGCGTAACGTATACGTGCATTTTCGTGAAGATCCAAGAGACCGGTACAGTGGTAGTTGGTGCCTATGTGGATGACCTCTTGGTCACAGGCACCAATGATGAAATTGTTTCGAATTTTTCGTGGAAATGTAACGAAGTTTTTGGATATGCGGATCGGAGGAGATCCGAAGAGTTGATACATTCTAGATCAAGAGGCTACGATAATAGAAGAGTTTAATACACATAAGTTGTCCAAGATTAACCCATCCAAGACTCCGGTTATGGCTCTGTATGAGACAAAAAGTTTCTGCGAGCCTCTACCGGTGAATTTTAAGCCGGATATTTCGAGCATCAAGAGCTTTCAGTCTCTTGTGGTGAAGTGCTATTGAAAATTATTGACCAGTTTATACCAGTGTACCAGTTGTCAAGGCAGATAGATTGGGTTGGATGAAAGGACGGGGTGTTTTGGGCCAATCGTGTACTTGGAGTGTTTTGTACGCAGATTTGAGGTAAGGCACACGGTTTACATATAGTTTACATATTGGATTTTATTGGATATTAAATACAGTATTCGTATTACATCAGGTTGCGTAAGTCGCCAGTGGCTCCGATCTGAGTCATTGGGAGCACAGGGTTAACAGGGCCCCCTCTTGCTCATTAATCCCAGCCAGGACTGAGCTCAACCGGAAGTCCCACGACGGGAAGCTCCCATTACGTTCACTCACCCCTCAACTTCGGCCACGTTTGGAAAGTGTTTTAATGGCTAGGTTACTCATCGCGATCTGCGGTAAAGTCCCAGGAATTGGTTGGATTACTCACTTCAATATTCAGTCAAGTGTCAAGAATCTGTTGGATGGGTTACTCACTGCTTTAGCAGTCAATCCCCAGAACTTTTATTGGCTGGATTACTCGCTGCTGCGTGCGGTCAAGTGCCAGATTTTACCCACATCTGGAGTGAATATTTCCGCTCCATTTTGCTGAACGACTACATTGGATTATCTTTTCGTTGGAATTTTGGATCGAGTACCCTAGAAGTGGTACACCCATATTAGTACCTGCTAAGGTCTTCACTGAGCGACGGTCCACCGAGTGTACACCGATGGGTCCACAAGGTGAGACACATGAAAAATCGGACTCGGCATCCTGTAATGCCGATCGGTTACCCGATTGGCACCCAGGCGAAGGTTCGCGGGGTACCCTCCCCCCGTTAGTTGGTCGGCTGGGCGCGATGGTGGTTCAGTTCCGGAAACTTCGGTGTTCGATTTTGAACTAGGCTCCACCACACTCTTGTGAGAAGTTTAATGTAGATTTCACGATGCACGCGCACGGACATTTTGTTCACCGTGCATCGTGCTACTAGAAAACGCACGCGCCAACACACGGCGATTACAAGGCAGCGAAAAGGATCCTCAAGTACCTGATGAGAACGAGTGGATCGCGCTTAAGTTTGAAACATGACGATGAATTGCCGCAGCCACTGCGGATCACATGTGGGTTTTAGCGACCCTAGTTTCACCACAGACAGAGTGAACCGGAAGAGTGTTTCGGCTATGGTGGTCTTTCGGAATGGTTTTGTGGTAAATTGGGCCTGCAAGAAGCAGACGATAGTGGTACTCTCGACGGATGAGGCAGAGCTCGTGGAATCATCGGTGGTCGGTCGGGGCGCTGGGCTTCAAAGAATTATGGACGGAAATTGGTGTGCGATTCAATACTACCCTGGTTTTGAAGCTGGACAACCAGGCGGTGATCAAGCAAGTTGGGGGTGAAGTCAGCGCTTCTAGCGCAAAGCATATCGACGTGAAACTCAAGTTTCTTGAAAGGATTTTTCTAAGAAGGTCATTGTTTCGGAATCTCACGTTCCAAGTGTGGGTATGTTAGCTGATCTACTGACGAAGGCGTTGAGTGCGCCAAGGATTCAAGAATTGCGTCTGAAATTGGGATTGATTTTGATGAAGATGCTGCCTCCGTGTTTCAGGAGGAGTGTTGAAAATGAGAATATCTATTTTGGCTTTTACGGCTTTTAGTAACGGTGAAACTCCATTGGCTGATATATATATTCAGTTGCATTTTAAGTTTTTAGATCAACTTAAAAATTGTAGTAGCAACTTCAGTGATCTAAGTAACTTTACATAATATACTTTTTTTCAACCTTCTCTTTTGTGAACGACCCCCACTGAAACATCCACTGCACGACGAACGTCGCGCAACAGTACGCATCCCGCAGAGATCCCACCTGACTTAAACTAAGAGTTCAGGTGGTTTAAGGTTCTTTCAAGACCTAAAACTTGTGCGTTTTGTCTTCTTTGCTCGGAGTTCTTCTCATCCGTCATCTTTACCACGATATTCTGGCTCCACTAAAGTTCGTGCGATAGCGTGCTTCCAAGTTATAGTAATGTAGACGAAACAATGCGCGTACTATAAGAACTTACCAATAAATAACTTTATTTCACGCAAATAATTCCGACATACGAAATCTCCAGAGTAACGTGAGCAGACCAATTCTTAACGTAAATACCAGTTTTACTTTCCAGCAAACAATATAATCCCACTTCGTGCCCCGCGTACAATAAACATACTATCCTGCGCCTGTGTACTTATGTACTACAGTTAGAATTCTGAAGTGACTATATTAGAACTAAGTAAAAACCTAATCTAATAAAATGCACATAAAAATTTGGGTAACACCCATAATTAAATTGGGTGTTACCCAATTCCCCTTTACTGAAGGCCGCAAATGCACAAATACATCCGACCCACGGCGCGGCCGAATTTCGGGCCTCTTCAACTAGTCATCATCTCGTCAAGGATTCATTGCGCTTGTAGTAAATTGACACGAATTGGGGGCACGAGCAAAATCCAGTTGCTACAGAATAGTCCCTTAGTGCCTTACCGTCTTGGAGGAAGTTTCTGTGAAAGAAGCGGGTCCTACTTGATGAGGGTAGGGGCTCACGAGGGTAGGATGTAAATGCATGTTTTAAGGTAAAAATATACTAATTATAAATGCGACTTAAGAACCTAGCCTAAAACTTAATATAAAGATAAAATTCTAAAGTAGCTAAAAATGCATAAATGCATAAGTGACCACAATGTTCGCGCATCACTTGAAGTTTGTGTGTAATCGAATACTAGACTACACACATGCATCGCTTGTAAATCTTCAACACTCATTCCGCGAACATCGTGTAATCACTTGTTGTTACTTCAAACAAATTTCGCTGCGTAAGCGTGAGACCTTGGCTACACACAGTGGCTTCGTCAGAAGGTCTGCGACCATTTCATCAGTAACCACGTGCAGTGGTCTCACTGCTTCGCGCTTGACATAGTCCTTGAAAATCTTGAGCTTGACATCCAAATGCTTCGACGCTGCACCACTTGCTTCATCTTCAATTTGTCTAATCGCTGCTTTATTGTCCGTTCGTAACATCATCGGCATCTACAATCGTAAACCAATCTCTTCCAGCAACTCCTTCAAACCTAGGGCTTCTTTGCCTACAACATCAGTAGGTACGAACTCCGCTTCTGCAGTAGACAATGCGACTGCACCTTTCTTCTTTAACGCCCATCCGACAACCATGCCATTCAGGAAATCTACACAACCACTCAGACTCTTTCGGTCTTTCTTATCATCAGCAAAATCTGCGTCTGTGGCAAATTTTACCGTAAAATTGGTACAATTGTGGGCATAATTGTGGGTGTGATCGTGGGCACAACTGTGTGTGTAACTCTGTGTACAACTGTGTGTACAATTGCAGGTACATGGAAGGGACATAGACGGGGCATCATGAGAAGGGACGAATAGGTACGGATACCTAACGGTTAGCGACGGAAGACAGAAAAATCAGGTCGACTGGTCGATGGAGTACGCTGGAATGGGTAGTTCTGATTGGTTGATATTATGTAATTGGTAGTTCTTAGGATTTAAGCGCTAATAAAGTTCTCCTTTTGCATCCAACTGCTAAGGACACCCAGGTACGGCACCTTTGCGCCTCCCCGCATTAACAAACACCTCTACGTCCCGGGCGGGAGCACCTAGTGCATTTTTGGCCCACCAGCAGGCGTAGAGTGTTGAAAAATCGCCCCACGACTCCGCCCGTTGTTCCAGCGGTATTATTTTAAAGCTTTTGGTATTGGGAACGTGATCGAGCAGTGCGCTCTCACCTCTTCCCCATTGGTCCACGTTTTTTGGCACCTAGTATTTCGGCTGCTCTAAGCGCCCCACGGGAACTCTAGGTGGATTTTTATGGAAATCGTCGATTAGCCCGTAGAACGCGCTGATCGACCTTGTGGTGAAGCGGACCCAAGAATTTTGGTCGTTTCCGGTCAGAAGCAGACCGATCGGCTTATCGGCGATCGGATTGGTGGAAATCCAGGAGGCTTTTAAGCCGGTCATGTGCAAGGAGTGTCAAGAACACGGATTTGGGTAAGTCACATGAGATTGCGTGTACTACATATTTTCATGTTTGGTACATATTGGGGACTATAGGGGGTAGGTAGTTTTTAGTTTGGGTTTTGCCGAGTTTGGGTTTTGCCAAGTTTGGGTTTTGCTTCGTAAAGGTTTTGGATTTTAGCTTCGTCTAAGAAACCGTTGGACATCTAACTCAACCAGGGTTGTTTCGCCTTGCACGTCAGTCTCCTCTGCACGCCGCAGAGTGTTTTGAGAGCGGAGGGTTGAGTAATCCCCTCCAGCTCATTATACCCGGCCGGGACGCGTCACAGACGCATTTGGACCGCCGGAAGTCCCTCGACGGGAGTGCACTTTGGTAGACCTCTCAAGTTTAAGTTACGCACGTTTGGAACGTGCTATTACGTCTATTGGATTATTTCGTGGCGATATCGTTCGTGGAGTGTGTCACGTTCTCATTTGGATCTCCATATCGGACTATTGGACCCTATTGTATTACTGGAGTTTATCTCCCATATTGGTCAGGCTTTACGATCGGGTCAGCGATCTGCCCTCGGGAGTATACTCACTTCAAGGATAACCGATCTACCCGTACTCAGGGTGAAGAGTGTACATTACCCAGCACGGTCTACCACATTTAGACCACAAGTCAATTCCTAGCGCCGATCCACTGAGTGTGTTACCTGCCCAATCCATCGGGTACACAAGGTGAGATGACAAACAAATCGGACCAGGCGTCCTGTGTTGATGATCGGTCGTCTGCCAGCAGCGGACGATCCGATCGGATCGAAGGCGAAGGTTCGCGGGATACCCCCCCCCCGTAAGTTGGAAGGCCGGGCACGATGGTGGTCAGGTTCTCGACACTACGGTGTTCGATTTTGAACTTGACTCCACCACAACCTCCCGTCTAAAGTTTAAGTTTATAATACAAGGTACTATGGGTATTCTATTGACGAATTAAGCTTGAGAGGCTCCGTGATCAAGTGGTGAAGACTTCCGCTGCTTGATAAAGTACCTCTTCGCTGATCACCACCCAGATCGTCGATCTGCAACCAGCGACCTGCGATCACCACCTGTTTGCAACTTGTGCCAATTGGTGGGGAATCAACTGGACCGATCAGCGTTCCTGGTAATCGACTGTTTTCGCTTGATAAAGCCTGATCATCCCTGATTGTCGATCACCCCTTGATCATCGGTTATCGGCCCTGATCATCCCTGATCACCGGTCATCGACCCTGATCATCCCCTGATTGTTGATCAGCAGCCCTGATCATTGACTATTTGTGCCTGATCAAGCCTGATCAAGCCTGATCGCACCTGATCAACACCAGTCCACTAGTTACATATTACCCCAATCTTGCATCAAGGAATTGCAGAGTGACATCCCCGCCACCTGGAGAGCGACCCACGCCCAAGCCGTCGGGTACACAAGGTGATCAGGAACACAAGCAGTCACAGGACAACCGGAGGACCCCCTTCGTTAGTCGGCAGTCCAGGAGCCATGGTAACTCCTGATCAAGCTTCAAAAACTTTGATCAGCCGCTCCACCACACGTCCATGTATCCAATCATCTGCAAACTTTCATTATTCCTAGCTTTGCATTACAAATGTAACTTGAGCTCCTTCGACCCCTTCAAGTACCTAATAATCTTTTTCGCCAACTTATAATCACTCTTCCTTGGTGTATGCATGCGCCGCGTGACCCTAATAACTGCGAAAGAAATGTCCGGCCTCGTACACCTTGAGATCATAAATAAGATCCCAACCATAGATGGAAAATCTTCTGCGTCGGAACACCTGTTATAGCTATCTTGGGTAAGAAATTGTCGTCTTCACCTTCATCAATCGTGTCAGTAATCGGTAACTGTACTGAATTCGCTCGCTCCATGCTATACTTTGCCAATAATTCGTCAATTGTCGCTTTCGGGACCATCGTATATCCATCATTTGATTTCCACCTATTCTATTCCAAGAAACTTTTCCAGCGGTCCAATATCCTTGAATTCCAGTATCTTCATCTTATCGAAAAAATCATCCACCAGCTTCTCCGTCGTTCCCGTCACTAGTAGGTCATCAACGTAAACTTTAACAATCAATA
Source organism: Peronosclerospora sorghi (assembly GCA_026184515.1). Lineage (NCBI taxonomy): Eukaryota > Oomycota > Peronosporomycetes > Peronosporales > Peronosporaceae > Peronosclerospora > Peronosclerospora sorghi. Next base: position 2,725,886 of record CM047587.1, on the reverse strand, counting down.
TGCCATCAGCGTCTTTCCTTGAGAATATGCATGTGTCCGTCATACGCTGCGCGAAATCCAAATCAGTAAGCGTCTTGCGTAACAACTCGTACCACATGCGTCCATACTGCTTCAAGCCATACAAAGTTTTCTTCAACCGTAATGCCATACACTTAGTCGAATTCACCTCGAATTCCCGCAAAATTTCATCTGTGATAGTCATGGCTCGAGGTATTGTTTTAAAGAAAACCTCGAAATTCTTCTCCTTATGCGCCTTCGGGTATGCACTTGGTACGTCTCCATTTCGCACCGGTGCGTTCCATACTTGTGCCATCGCCAATACCACTTTCACATTGCTCAAATCCATCACTGTCGAAAAATTAAACATGAAATATCGACCATACACTTGCTTGTATCCACGCGCCACCCGTCGCACCTTGTACCTCTCGATGGTGCCGTCCACCTTCAACTTCGTATTGTATACCCATTTCGTGGGTATAGCCCGGTTGCCTGCATACTTCACCAATTACCATGTCTCCATGTACTGTAACGCCTTCCGTTCCTCATCCTCTGTTTCCTTCCACTTGTTCGCGTCATCCCTCTTGTGTGTTTCTTTGTATCTATGCGGGTCTTTTGTATATCTTACTTCATTTCCTGCATCTTCGGGTCCTAGAACTACATACTCCGCTAATGTGTGCTCCTTCACACCTGGTTACCCCGTATCTGCTTCTTGCGTTATGTGTGTCTCTCCTTCCACACTTCACTTTATCTTCGTCCTTTTGCTCTTGGTCGAGTACTTGTATTCTTTGAATCTTGTCGTTTCTCGTATATTGCGTCTTGTTCTATCGCTGCCTTGACTTGATGCGTGCTGTATCTGGTTGCTTGTATTTTTGGAGCGTTCCATCTCGACTCCATTCCGCAATTCCACGTCATTACCCACGTGACTCTCCACACTTTTCTCCTCATCATCCTCCGTATATCTTTCACTGGCTAGCGCTCTCGTAACTTGCTCGCTTGCTTTATTGTACAATGTCTCGATCTGGATGATGTGCCGCGTCGTCGTGACCACGCGATCCTTTAACAAAACCTTGAATCCCTTTGTTTCGTCGCTCTTCCCTTTGATTAAGTCTCTTTAAGCTCTCTTGTTTAATTTCTTCTTGGCAGGGCCCCGCCAAACCATGCACGGTGACCCAAATACTACAATGCCATTTACTTTGAGCTTGATTTCCGTCAACATCTCTTAGGGCGATATTCTCCCCGAGTTTGCTCGAGAAGGAGTGTAGTCGGTGCGTATACGCACGGTGCGGCTAGCGCACAGAGGAAGACTTTTCCTTAAAGCGGCGTTCGCCGCTACTTAGCCGATACGCCCTTATAAAGGGCTTAGTAGGAGAGAGCTCTCCTATTCGGGGCCAAGATTCCCGGGATGGTTTACTGTAGCCTTTGCTATTGCCTTAACGGCAAGGCTTACTTACTAAGTGTGTAGCTAAAGGGAGGTCTCCCTTTACGCTACCGCACTCACTACACGCGCGACCGGTCGAGGTCGTGCGTCTGTAGGATAGAGTGAAATGTAAACTGAATATATTAAATATATAATTAGCCTAAATTAATTTAAACTAATGTAAACTATATGTAATACTAAGAAGAATATACCAAATTCGCACCTAGCTAAAATGTAGTGTACACATCTGTGCACCGACACGTGGAAGGCTGACACGCCACCCCCAAGGGCTCCTGCCCTGATTGGTCAAAATAAACAATGGTTCAAAACCTTTCGAACCGGTCATTACTGACCCCAACCGTAGTGTAATCACATACACCACCTACTAAATGTGACTCGAATGTAAACCTGTTACATCCTCCCCCATCAAAACTATTGCTTACGCAATAAACACAATTTAGTTGGAGAACTCCAACGCCAGTACCTCTGGATATCCATGAACACCTTCACTGGTGCTATGGAGTCTCCTCTAGAGGAGGTAGACTATTCCGAGAACTCGGAAGTGGATTCCCTTGGGGAGATCTCCCCAACGGATGGCCACTCCTACAGCGACGAACGGCGCTGTCGGTCATCCAACCCATTCCCCACGCGTGGGGAAAACGCACTAACTCGTGCGCCACCTTTACCCACTAGGGGTGATACTTCCGGGTCGCCGCAGGCGACCACCACCAATGAACCGTCCTCGGTTCCTGAGGCCCGACGTGCCGTACGGTCACGGAAGGGACCTCGCGACCCTCAAAAGAGGGCTAAGAACGCGGTCAAGAGGGGTTTAGCCTCCTATACCGCTGGTCCAGCGGCTATACTGCCGCGTGATATTGCGCGCCGGAAACAACTCCGGGCCAGACTGCTAACGCCCAAGCATTTTACTGTTAAGTCCTACCGGACGCGCCTCGGGAAACAGGCACGCAGTGCCCTCGTGGATATCCTCCACGAGATTCCCTTTGTTCTCTTGCGGGAAGAAAGCGTCGAGGACGCAGAACAGGAATTCCGCGCTTGGGCGGAAGGGGAGAAGCGCCTCCCCAGCTTTGATGCGCTTTATAGCAGCTTTTCCGAACACGACGTTCGGGTGGAGAGGGCGTTACGCTTGGCCTATGCCCAGGCCAAAGCGCAAGGGCAATTACCTGCCTCTTACTACACGCGCCCTGCGCTTGATGTGGTGCCGGAGAGCAATGCAAGCACCGCATCTGTCTCCGGCAAGCTCCCAGATACTGGGAGTGAAGGGGCTTCATCGGCCCCTTTGGTCGTTGACTCTCAGTGGGATTCTCCCGCTCGAAAGCGTCAACGACGTCACGGCAATCCTGCCGCAGGGGAGTCTCGGACTCCCACGAGCTCTGGGAATGTGGATAACCTTTCCACTTCACCAGGTACTGGGTCTCACCCCGGTGGTGGCGTCGTGCCATCAGGCGTTCCACATGGTAATGTGGAGTACCCTCCGTATCGAGTACTGGAGGGGGGGTCTCGCTATTGCGACGTGAGTTCCACGAGCGCTGTGATGGGCACAGCCGTCGCATCCAAGATTCCCAGGAGGGGCTCCGCAAGGAAGGGAGTGCGAATGAACGCATCGAGGGGCGGATTGCCTCCCTCGAGTCTCTCGTTGCGGAGCTTCAGGGTCGTATTTCAACCCTGTCGAAGATGTTCCGACCTGTCGTGCCTTTCGGCTATCCAACTTCTCACCCTCCTCCAAGAGGGGACCCGCCTCCGGGTCCTGATATGGCTTAATCATACCTACGTAAAAGGTTGGATGCGTACGCATTGCCTTTGGAATATCCAAGGTGTATGCCAATCCCTTTCGGGCTAGCACCTTGAAAGGCCCCACAAACCTGGGGCGCAGTTTGTTTCTAACACATTAGAAAATTCATGTGTAGGAAGATTTCTAGCGATTAAAAAACACTTTATCCTACTTTATACGCCTTTTTGTTACGCCGGCCCTTGCGGTCGTCCTGTTCCTTTTCCTTGTCTTGGCTTTCCGCCATGGAATCGCAAACGTGTCGTAAGACACTAAGGCGCGTCGATAAAACTTATCGCTGTGC
>CM047587.1:2653033-2693030 GCA_026184515.1 Peronosclerospora sorghi | reverse complement strand
CGGAAGGTCGCTCCACAATATCGCGAGAAGTTATCAGCCTTGATCAAGGGGCTATTGGCCACGAAGATCATCCAGCCGTCTATGTCACCCTGGGCATAACATATAGTGATCATCGTGAAGAATGGGGTTGATATTCGCTTATGTATCGACTATCGCGCAGTGAATCAACTCACGCGTTTGATGGTATACCCAATGCCCCTGATCTCTGATCTACTCGAAGACTTTGATAAAGCGTTGTAGTTTTGCTATTTGGATATGTCGAGTGGTTTTGGGTCGTGTCTATGACCGATTGAGCACGTCAGATTTCGGCGTTTGTCACCCCGTTTGGATTGTTTGAATGGAATAGGATGCCCTTTGGCCTTAAAAATGCCACGCAGATTTACCAGCGGTTGCTCGAAAATGCATTGTATGGGTATCTCAAGGTTAAGGACGGTGCCGACAAATCGGCTGATGTATTTACTGCGGGAGAGCCTGACCAGACACCAGGCTCGTCTGTGCTGCAGCGGCGATCATATATGGATGATATTTTTATCCCTGCACCTACATGGACTAACTTGTGTGATAAGGTGCGGAACCTGTTGGAAAAGTGCGATCAGTGGAACTTGTCGATCAGCGTGGCTAAATCGTACTGGGGGCGAAGTGAAGTTCCTTATTTAGGACATCATGTATCTAACCGCGGTTTAGAAACAAATCCAAAAAATTTTGATGATCTGATCGATTTGCCTTTTCTTGGTACCTTACGTGCTATGCAATCGTTTTTGGGAAGTTCGATGTATTACCGTCTATTTATTGAGCACTTCGCGATCTATGCCGCTGTGCTCTACGAATTAAGAGAGATAAATTATCAAGAGTTGAAGAGCCGACCATTGATCAAGGAGAATTCGGATCATGAAGACGATCGATTGATCAGTGAAAAAGTGGCATTCAGCTGAAAGCGAAGATTGCGTCAGCCCAACCCTGCACCATTTTGATCAAGCCAAAACGCAGGTGACCGTGGTTTACGCTAGCAAATGGGCAGTATCTGCCGCGTTGGTACAAGAACATGATCAAGTGTATTGCCCGGACGCATTCGCCAGCCGGGCAATGAAGAGCGGTTAACTGAATTACAGCCCCGTCGAAAAGGAAGTTCTGGCGCTTCTGCGGATTTTGGATGTTTACTTCACGATGCTAGTCGGAAAGGTGATCACTGTCTTGTCACGTCGATCCACATTGAAATGGTTAATAACATCCAACAGGCTAGACGGACGATTGGGCAGATGGGCTGCGATCTTGTCACAATGGAACTTGGAGATCAAGAAATGTGTACATGTAGAAGAGGAGGTACTAGGGGCGTTAGCCGCAAGTATCACCCCTCGCACCGAAATTGATGAAGTCCTTATCGCGATCGCACCGAAAAATCAACCGCGGCAGATGATTGAAGTACCACCTCCCACGGTTAAAAAAGGTGAAGAACTTTACGTGATCAGTTTTGATGGATCAGCAAGTGTCAAGCGACGTGTGGGTGCATTTGGTGCCATTGTGTGGAAGTTACCGGAATGGAAGATTATGATCGCGATCGCCGATCATGCACCGGATATCACGGTGAATGAAGCAGAATACCACGGGTTGCATTTAAGTCTGGACTTGTTGGCACGATATCCCAAAGGAAGGGTGATCGTGTGTGGAGACTCAAATTTGGTGATCAGTCAAATGCGTGGCGAGATAGATTACAAGGTACCGCGATTGCAAGTACTGCAGCAGCGTGCGCTTAAACTCCTTCGCTAATAGACCGATCATGATCTGTTGCACGTCAAAAGAGAATGGAATAAGAGTGCTGATCATATCACCACTATGGTCATGCAGGGTGGAACAAGATGTGAGATTGATGACGAGAAACAGCTGGAGGAATTGGTCGATCTCAACAGATTGTCGGAAGTAATCACGTGGAATGAATACCCCACTGTCCCACAAGTGCTGGTGACGACGCTATCACGTAACCTCCGTCAACCGCGACCGTCAACGTGGCCCGATATATCCATAGAAGGGATGAGGGCGGAACGTGTGAAAAAGGCGCAGGACGAAGAGAAATGGATTCATGATTTGCGAAGTTACTTGTACGGTGCCGTCTCACAATTGAGCGCAGATGAGATAAAAGGTTGCGCGACAAATTGCCGACAACTACGATGTCGATGAAAAAGGATTGTTGATTTACTGTGGAAATATGGCTAAAGGAAAAGCCAGCGATGATCAAAATGATCAAGACGATCGACGCTCTTCGATTAAGCTTGTATTACCTCAGACCCTACATGCGGATGTCCTCCACCATTACAATGTGAGTTTGGAAGGAGGACACCAAGGTATAGGGTGTACATATCAGGGGATCAGACGATACTTCCATTGGCGTGGTCTATTTCGTAGAGTACAAAGATTTGTTGGACAACGCGTAGATTGTGAGACGGGGAAGGACCTACCTACAATCAAGGGCATGTCGCCGGGGAATATCGAGGCCACGTACCCGTTCCAAGTGATAGCCATGGATCATATCCCGTCACTGCCCCGATCAATTGATGGGCATACGGAACTGCTGATTTGGACTGATCTGTTCCCGGGTATTGTGATCGTGAAAGCTGGATCGTCCCGCACAGCGCAGAAAGTCGCCGAAAATTACGAAGAATGTGTATTTCGACGATTTGGAGCTAGTGAGGTGATCAGGCATGATCCAGAGCCCGGTTTTATGTCGGAAGTATTTCGTGCGTTAAACAAGATCGTGGGACAACGGCAGAGTGCCACTATGGCATACTGTCCACAGGCGAACGGCAAGGCGGAAAGAACGGTGCAGACGATTACACGGGCAATCGAGATGTATGTATCAGATGTCGGCCAGAAGGATTTGATCTCGTACGCAGAACGACTGGTATTAGCGCTAAACTCAACCCCTGATCGCATTCGTGGAGAAACACCATTTTATTTGGCGTATGGGTGGGACCCACGATCGTCGTTGAAATCGACACTACAACTGAGTGGAATTCGGCGTAAAGATCGTGATGCTCGGCGGTGGATATATAAGTTGCAGAAAGACTACCGTTACGCCCGTGATCAAGTGATCACTCGATTGCACCAAGCGATGGCTGATCGAGCTGAGAAGTACAATGATCAACTGACACCACAGAAGACCGAAGATGGATCAAGGGTCTGGTTATATCTCGATCGGGTGAAAGAAGGGTTCGCGAAGAAACTGGCGCGCATGTGGCATGGACCCTTCAGAGTCGATGAGGTGATCGGTAATCATGCGGCGAGATTGGTTACAGCTGGCACCGACTATCGCATCTTCCCAGTGGTGCACCTTTCCAAGTTGAAATTGGTCAAGGAATTTCCAGATCGCCCTACTACTGTGCTAACAGCTGGAGTAGAGTATCGTTTTGACTTCGATGAAGCTTTGCTACCCGAAGACAGCTGGGAAAGGACGCTAGATACAGATGAATTTGAAGTTGATCGTATCACCGATGTCCGATCTGGTCGAAAGACTAGGTATGGAAGAACGTTACGCGAATATCAAGTCTACTGGAAAGCCGTCGTGGGTAGACGAGGCAGATCTGAACTGTGATGCTCTGATCAAAGACTTCAAAGGAAGCTGATCAACCGACATCGGTTTGACGTAATGCAAGTGGACGAAGAGTCCAACTAATTCGTAATCGTCGGAATGATCATGGGATTATGATCAAAGAACCTCCGATTGAAGAACATGATTGATGAAACTCACAATTGATGAAGAAATGATAATTGACTTGAAGTGGTGTATTTAAGATGGATATTGCGAGGTATGGTGATGGAGTAACGGCAGATTAGCCGACGGAAGACCGATTTATATTATACATGGAAAAGTAACAAAGCAACAGGTAGAAATGGCATGATCAAGAGTGTTTGCTGATTAAAGAAGAAGTGATCAGCCGACTAATAATACCCATACAACTTACATCGGATGCGAGGGATGTTCCGGCCAGGGTGATCCTCAGTGTAACAGGGTTACATTTGGGTATGTTGTGTACATAAGTACACTACGGTTGAGGTGAGTATGACCGGTCCGAAAAGTTTGGACATATTGGTTATTTTAACCAATCAGGACAGGAGCCCTTGGTGGAGGCGTGGCAGCCTGCCACGTGTTGGTACACAGGTGGTGTACATTACATTTCGGCTAGGTACGAATTTAGTAAGTTCTACTTAGTATTACATATAGTTTATATTAGTTTACTTAATTTACGCTAATTACATATTAAATATACATTCAGTTTACATTTCACACTAAAGACTGCTAGGCGCACGACCTCGACCGGTCGCGCGCGCAGTGAGTGTTGTAGTGAAAGGGAATACCTTCCCTTAACTACCCCTTATTAAGGGAGCCTTGTACCAAGACGTTAATTATAATAACTAGTAAACCAAGGGAAATCTTGGCCCCGATTAAGAGAGAGATCTCTTACTAAGCCGTTTTATAAGGGCGTATCGGCTAAGTAGCGGCGTATCGCCGCTTTAGGAAAGTCTTCCCCTCTGTGCGCCAGCCGCACCGTGCGTATACGCACCTGCTACATCTGGTAGCACTTGTATTCAATCCAACACCTGTGTTGGTAGACGACAACATCCTCTGCAAAGGATGAAACAGGACGATTGGGCTAGGTTAACTCCCGTCCAACAGGAAGCATTTAAGAGGCTAGTACACATATTGGGTTCGGTTGGCATGCGCCACCTAGTGGAGCAGGGATTTGATGCCGTGCGCGATAGGGTTAACCTTCTCCTCGCCCATGAGGCGAGTTTGTACGGAAGCCATCCTGCGTCTACTGGAGCGCGCCCTCCGTTATCCTTTAAGATAAAGGAATTCACCGGTGAAAAAGGTGATATTCTTTATGTGTGGCTTCGCGAGGTCGATACGGCCTTCTCCACAGCGAATGTGATCGCTGATCACATGCAAGTGGGACTTGCACTGACCCATCTTACGGGAAAAGCCCGTACATGGGAGTTTACGTGCTCAGAATCAGTCAAGGATGTGTTTCCAACATGGAAGGTCCTTAAGCAGAAGCTTATGGACATGTACGCAACGCCTGATATGGTTTTCCAGAATCAACTGGCGTTCCTGAGGTGCCGTCAAGGCACTAAGGACCTGGAGTCCAGGGGGGGGGAAGTCCTTATCGCGATGACACCGAAAAGGCAACCTCGGCAGATGATCGAAGTCCCACCACGCACGGTTGAGAAAGGCGAAGATCTATACGTGATGCAAGTCGACGAAGAGTCCAACTAAAGCATGATCGACGAATCGACTATCGAAATTGTGATTGACGAACCCTCGATTAGTGAAAATTGATTGACGAAATCACGATTAATGGAGAAGTGACGATTGATTTGAAGTGGTGAATGTACGATGGATATTATGGGGTTTGGTTATGGTGTAACGGCAGATGAGCCGATGGAAGATCGATTTATGTTAATGCATGAGAAGTGACGAAGTAACAATTGGGAATTGTTGGGTCAAGAATGTTTATCGGAGTGATCAACCAGCTAGCCTGATTCGTAAAACTTATGACCGGGGGGCGAGCAAACGAGTATCAATTTGTGCTGTGGCACTTGTCGGCTGAGCGACAGGCTGAGTTGCGAGAGTACCTATTGCCACTGCTTAAGGCTCGCCACATACTCGACCACGCCGTCTTTGCGCCCCCGCTTCCATCGCTACGAGCCCTTGCGCATGGTGCACAAGCTACTTGGATACGAACCGATCGCAAGACGTGCGTATCTCTTTCGATCGTGGCATCGTGTCTCGACTTGTGCGTTCAAATGTTGGAAAAGGCGGATCCACGCGAGGATTCCGACGACTGGATGTGTCAGAGTCTGTCGTCTGAACGCCGAGTGTGCCTGAGCTGTCGTCGCGAGTCATGGGACTGACGTTGTCGAGGTGCTCACGAAAAAGCCGCGACCGGACGTTTCTCTTGTATCTCGCGTCGACTGTGACGTGCATGGGCCGCCCGCGTGGATCATGGCTGGAGGATGAATTACGAGATGGTTGGAGTCGCGTGGACTGTGGAGATGTATTGAAAGTTAGTGATCATGGAGATAAACGCTACGAGGGACATGACGTACCAATTACGAGTGAAAAATGGATGGTGCTTCTCGATTACACGTAGACCCACGCCCCAACCGCGGTACGGCCGGGACGAGGATCATGGGCGACCGGTACAATCGTCGGGAGTAATGGACGCGGCGAATATCCTCAAGCCCATGCTCGCGCGAGAGGAGATGCGGTGCATTGGTGCGACGGCTCTCGACGAATATTGCGAACGTGTGGAGAAGGACAAAGCCTTGATCGTCCCTTCCAGCAAGTGTTAGTGAATGAGCCATCTGTCACGGACACGGATTTTGGATGCGGCGCTCGTTACAGCAGCAAACTAGACGATCGATACATCAAGGGAATATTTATGCCGGAAAAAACCATTGATATTGTCGATGAGGTGTGGGCAAATGTCTGCGTGCAGCTGGATAGTTAGTTTCCAGCAGCCACGCGGCCTTTTGTAGCTCATGGAAAAAGTGCTAAAGCGGTTGTGCTCTTGGACTCGAAACGAGCTGAAGAGGTGCTGGATCATATTTGTATGGCGATAGGATGAACGTTAAATTTGCTCATTAAATCATCGAATCTGCAGTCATTACCCGATCAAGTTGGACACAGTTTGCTTCAAGTTTCCTGGATTAAAGATTGTGAAGCTGAAGGAACTGAATACAAGAACAAGTTTGCGCGTTTATCATGCATTTTTTTGCGGGACGTGAAAAAATGTGTTCAATTGGATGGTCTTACAAAATTTTGAGTCTCGTGCGCATCATTAAGCAAACGGTTGCTCGAGTATGCAGCGGAGATAGTGAATACCTCAAACGATTTATAGTTGGATCGACTTTCGTCGCTTGCTTATGAAATTTTGCAAGATAATGTGGTGTACAATGCTCGCTTGCGTCGACTTCTTCTGAGCATTTGTATCCCTACACATCTGGAACTCTCTATGAAGACTTTTGTGACGTTGGAACGGAAAATTGGAGGGATCATCCAGACGTGTCGAAACGATTTCAATGATGATACAGATCTATATCGTCCAAGAAGAGGTGTCAGTCGTTCTCATCGTAGACCAGGAAAGAAGAAAAAAGCGAAGAAAAATGTTGCAGCGAATCGGAAGCGGCTACGCCAAAGATTTGACACAAGCCCATCGGACGACAGGAGTCCCAATTCTGACTCTGACTTCGATAGCAGCTATTCTTCTGGCACGGACGCGTCGGATGAACATCAATCAATTTTTCGGCAAAGGCAACGGCTACACCAGGTCTCCAGGTAATCGAGAGTGCGTGCCACATCTCCAGTCTCATGCGACACAAAACATTGCATTTATTGACGTCTTGGCCTTGCTCGAGCATTCGCAACCCACGCTACTTCGTATTGTCGCGGTCAATGCCGCATAGTCGCTGCCGAGGAACGAAAAGGGATGAGCATGTAGCGCGGAACGACGTGTATGGATCACAATTCCATGCAAATGGATGATTACGAACGACAATTATCGAACCCCGCCCCAACCGCTGTCCGGATGGGACGGGGTTCAGGGGCGGCTGTGGTAAAGCGTACCGTAAAATTGGTACGTAATTAGGGGCATAATTATAGACACCCCTATAGGCGTAGCTGTGGTAGAGGGTACCACAAATTTTGTCGGTACAAGAGGTGGTACGATAGTGGGCACTACAGTCGGTACCACAGTTGGTACCCAGAAGGTACAACTGTTGACACAACGGTGGCGGACAGGGATGAGGCGTGGACAGGACGTCTGAGACGATGCGACAACTGGAACGGTTACCTGACGGTAACCCGAAGGTAATCGGAGGAATCAGGTCGAATGGTCGACAAAATGCGTAGGAATGGGTAGTTCTGATTGGCTGATATTAGGTTTTGGTAGATATTAGGAAATAAGCAATAATAAAGTTCTCCTTTTGCGTTCGATCTAGCAGATCGTTTTGGGGACGGCACCTTTGCGCCTCCCTCACTAGTATATACCTATACGTCCCGGGCGGGAGCACTTAGTGCATTTTTGGCCCACCGGCAGACGTAGACTGTTGGAAACTCACTCCGCAACTCAGCCCGCTGTGTCAGCGGTTCTTCAGTAAAGTTTTTTTTGGTTTTGAGAGTGTGATTGAGCAGTGCTCTCACCTCTCCACGTTTGGTTCGCGTTTGGCCCCTAGAGTTCGGCTGCTGTAAGCGCCCCACGGAAACTCTAGGTGGATTAAGCAAAATTTACCCCCCCCTCGTAGGTCTAGGCTAGGAATACATATATTTGGGTGCTCCTTTAGCTGTTTGAAGACTCAGAGGCTCCGTGATCGTGCAGTGAAGACTTCCACTGCCTGATCAAGTACCCCCTTCGCCGATCAACACCTGATCGACACTCTGCAACTCGTGACCCGCGATCAACAACTCGCAGACCACGCCAACTTGTACCTGAGTGACGTTTGGCACCTGATCAAGTCTGATCACCGCTGATCAACTACTTTTGGTGCCTGATCGAGCCTGATCAAGTCTGATCACCGCTGATAAACTACTTTTGGTGCCTGATCAAGCCTGATCAAGTCTGATCAACTACTTCTGGTGCCTGATGAAGCCTGATCGAGCCTGATCACAGCTGATCAACGACTTTCGGTCCCTTCCCAAGCCTGATCACTGCTGATCAAGCCTTTTCGCACCTGATTTGAGCTCGATTACACCGGATCACGTCTGATCAGCACCTCGATCAACTCATTACAAGTTCCCCAATCTTGCATCAAGGAATTGCCGTGTCTACATCCCCGCCACATGGAGAGCGACCGACGCCTAAGCCGTCGGGTACACAAGGTGAGCAGAAACACAAGCAGTCAAGTACAACCGGAGGACCCCTTCGTTAGTCGGCAGTCCGGGCGCCGTGGTACCGCCTGATCAAGCGTCAAAAACTTTGATCAGCCGCTCCACCACACGTATACACTAACACCATTGATTGTGAGCAGTTTCCAGAGTACCTTTGTGCTGCGACGTCGGCGCTCATCGCTTTTAACGGTAACATGCATCGTTGTGGCGGATAAATCCGCAAGAGAAGACTAATGCGCGCTTAAATTGTAATGTTGAAATGTTTCATTGTCCGTTTTTGCGTAGATTCTTAGAAATTGGAGTCGTAGATGTCAATTAATACTTTGAATAGACTGAATTTGTCTTACATAAATTTTGTCGCAACCAAGTATCCGTAACGCCAAAACAACACCCCAAGATAGTTCGCAGACAGTAGATGAATATAACCGAGACAGGGAATTGTTCAATTGAATATGTACTGATAAGTTTCTATCTGGTCTAACATGTAATTTGCGTAAGAGTTCAAGATATAGCGATCCTACCTTTGTCACGTATCCTACACTACTTATTCGTACCCAATAATATGACATTTTAATTATACCCGACTTATCGGAGCATTCTTTGCTCGTATATTTACACAAACACTACAACTATGAGCTCATTTACACGTACGTGACGTAGATTCTGATTGATATGAGCCCGGCGTTTCGTGAGCACAAGATGACGGAATACCACGGCAAAAGCCGTGGGTACGCTGCGTCAACACTCACCTACATGTAACGGAGCGAAGGAGTGGATGAGAGAAAATCAGAGTATCATTGTAAGGGGCAAAGGTGGGTCCGACAAGACCGAGACGACCATACGGCCACTTGTGGGCTCTCGGAAAAGTGGATTGGAAAGGGATTCATGGCTAGAATCCTTTGGTAATGCCTAGAATCTTCGAAATGACAACTCGAGTCGCTTTGGCAAGTTAATTGAAATCCAACGCAATCTTCACGGCAAGAATTCCGGCGCACAGATTTTGAGGGCGAAAGACGCGCATGTTATTGCAGAGCTAGGGTGAAAGGAACTCAGTTAGCTGGAGCCAATAACGACTGCAGATTTAGGTTTTCTGGAATGAGCATTGCCTTTATCCGGTAGCGATTTAGAGTCTGTAGGAGTAGTGAATCACTTGTGTTGGACAACGTGGTACATTACGCCTCGCTAGAGTTGAAGACTATTTTAGTGGCGAAGTTCGACCAAACCAGGTCCGATTTTTTGAGGCAAGCCAAGGATTTGTATTAATTTGCGCTAGCCGTTGAAGGCGTGCCACGAAGTGCGAGGACTATTGGAGCTAATGCAGTAGACATTGTTGAAGGCAAAAAATATATGAAGTGCTATGAATGTGGATGATTTGGACACATTCATTAAAATGTCCCAAACGAGCCGACAAAAGTTTGATTTCTCGCTAACCATTTGCGAAAACTTGAAAAGGGTTTAAAATAGGTTGCCAACGACGAAAACATGTATCGAGACAACAGGAGACCGCTTGGTAATTTGCAGTTCTCCATGGAGAACGAGTCGTGGCTGATTGTAGTTGACTGTACAGCCAACCGCATGAGGTCCAAGCAACGGTACTAAAAGTAAGTGAGGACGCACTGTTAAATGCAGGCGTTGCTTATGGGTCAGGAGGCAAAGGACGTATGTAGGGACGGAAGGAGGATCAGCGTTTTGCTGAATCTAAGAGACCGATGGATCGAGATCCATCAAGCGTGAAAGGTGCAGTGTAACAAGGTTACAAAACTGTGGTTACATTTAGTTATGTTGGGTACGTAAGTACACTACGGTTGGGGTCAGTATTCGCCGGTCCGAAAGGTTTGGACCTATTGGTTATTTTAACCATCAGTTCAGGGGCCCTTGGTGGAGGCGTGGCAGCCTGCCACGTGTTAGTACACAGGTGGTGTACATTACATTTTGGCTAGGTACGAATTTAGTAAGTTCTACTTAGTATTACATATAGTTTACATTAGTTTAAATTAATTTAAGCTAATTACATATTAAATATACATTCAGTTTACATTTCACTCAAAAGACTATAGGAAGCACGACCTCGACCGGTCGCGCGTGCTGTGAGTGTTTGTAGCCAAAACGAATACCTCCTTTAGCTACTCCCTTTCTAAGGGAAGCCTTGTCTCAAGGCGTTAGTTAAGTCTAACAAGTAAACCAAGGTAAATGTTGGCCCCGAGTAAGAGAGAACTCTCTTACTAAGCCCTTTTACAAGGGTGTATCAGCTAAGTAGCGGCACATCGCCGCTTAAGGAAAGTTTTCTTCTGTGCGCTAGTAGCACCGTGCGTGTACGCACCGGCTACATGCGGTGGTCAATCCACCATGGTACATGAACTTCCTCCGGAAAAGACAGTACGTGCTTGATCTATGTCACGCAGTCGATGGCGGGAAGCTACGTCTGCTTTTCTGGTGTACATTTCAGTGCGAAGTGATGAGATGTCTCCTTAATGTTCTAGAGGGAGTAGTGGTGGATGACATGGCGGAAAGTTGTGAAAAAGCATATTTGACTTAGATCATTGGACAGAAAGCCTCACGTCGTGCACTTTGAGAGACCTTCTCCTCCAATGTTTCATTATTGATCGTGTGGGAAGTTGACGCGGGTTCGCCCAATGAAAATGCTACTGGTACCGGCCTTAACAGTGCCGGCCAGATTAGTGCCGGCAAGATCAGTACCGGCCAAATACCTGTACCAATCAATTAGTACCGTTACCGACCATCTTTTCTAACACTCCTTCCGAAAACGCTGTAGTTTAAAATAAACCAATCTTTTTGCGTAATTCTACAATTCTTGGTGCATTCTCTACCTTCGTTAAGAAATCATCCTCCATAACGCCACTTGCAACATGAGTAGGCTTCACGGCTCCTTTTTGCACGTAATCCTCCAGAAACTGCAATTTCACATCTACGTGCTCGGCGATGGACGCACCGCTTTCACTCTCCATTTGATTGATCGCATCTTGGTTGTCAATGCGTAAAATCATAGTCGTGCTTGTCTTAAAAACAGCCTCTTAAAACAGTTTTTGTAGCCCTAACAATTCCTTCCCACCTGCCGCAGCTGCCACAAATTCGGCTTCGGCAGTAGAAAGTGCAACTGAGCTCTGCTTCTTGCACCTCCATCCAACCACACTACCATTCACATACGTGACCACAGCCTTCGATCACTTGTATCTGATCCAAAATCAGCGTCAGTATATGCCACAACGCGTAGCGGCAACTTCAAACTCTCATCGTGCTTCAGGGATAACTTCATATCCTTGGAAACCTTTAGATTATGCGGTATACGCTTCACAATCTTGTAATCTCAACACGTCGGCGCGTGAGTGTGCCTCGTCACTTGATGTACTACGAGAGCTATATCAGGCCGACTGCAACACGACAACCACAACAGACTCCCCACAATTGGCTAAAACACCTTCACAGTTGGTACACTTCCATCATCTTTCTCAACCAGTAATTCACTTGAGTCTTCGCAATGATTTCATGCGCGATCGGTGTTCGTATAGCATTGGAATGCTCTAAACCATACTTCCTTAGCGATTCATCAATCATACTTTCTTAATCGATCGTATAGCCTTGACAAGGGTCACCCATAACTCTCATCCCAAGAAATTTGTCGACAGTACCACGATCCTTCAGTTCTAATGTTTCCATGTCATGAAAGAATTCATCCATCACTTGCTGCGACGTTCCAGTTACCAGCAAGTCATTAACGTATACAGCGACAACCGTCACATGATTGTCTTTCGTTTTTACGAAAATACATGTATTCTTCATACATTGTACGAACTTTAAATCCAGTAACGATTTTCGTAATAAATCTTACCATAGGCGTCCAGCCTGTTTCAATCCATGTAAATTCTTCTTTAGGCGTAACACCAAATCTTTGCTTGATTTCACTCCAAAATTTTTCAACTGTTCTTCTGATACTTCCATTCCCTGCGGCACGCTCAGATAAATGTTGTATCCTTCTTCCGCGCACGCCATTGGATACTCATTAGGAACATCCCCATGCCTGGTCGGAACTCCCCATACTTGTGAGAGCACCAGTAACACTTTCATGTTACTGACCTCAATCACGGTAGAAAATGTCATGAAGAAATTATCACCGAAAACATGTCTTCGCCACGCGCTACCAAACGCGCTTTGTACCCCTCAATAGATCCGTCAATTTCAGCTTGGTCTTATGAACCCACTTCGTCGGCTGTGGGTCCTTTTCCAACTTTCGTGTCACTTCCCAGGTCCCCATTGCTTCCAGGGATATGAGTTCTTCCGCCTCGGCCTTAGCCCATATCTCTGCGTCCAGTCTTTGACTTGCCTGCGCGTATGACTTCGATTCAGGAGCTGGGAGATATGGACCACCTGTGTCACTCACCTCGGACACTCCATACGCGACTAATACGCTTCGGTCCTCTGACTTTTCTGTACCCTCGGGTTGCGTACTTCTTTCCTGCGCTCCTTCCAGCCAAAGGTTTCCTCTTTGCTTCTTCTTCCCCTTGACGGCTTCGTATGCTGCACCCTTTGTCGTTTTGTACGATTTCCTACTTGATCTTCGGCTCTGTGAACTACTAGGTATCTTGATCACATCTTCTGACTTCTTTTCCTTATTAGCCTCCATACTTAGCGCTCTTTCTGTAACACCATCTTCCTTTGCCTCGCTTGTATCGCCACGGTCAGGTCCTGAGTGATCTGTTCATTCGTCATGTGACCCAAAGTCTCGATTTTGCCACGCCTATCATGCGGTGTGGTTGGTACTTTTAAATCACTGCATATGATTCCACCAATGCGGTCGATTGGCGTGGTCTGCCGGTATCTTTTTTTAGGTTTAGTCTTTCTAGCCATCTTACCCTCGGCACAGGTCATTCATTTTGGCCGTTTATGGTCCGAACGCTGGATTCCTAACCTTCCTTTCAATGGTGTTGTCGGAAGCTTACACGAGTTGGGGGAAAGTGTTAAATTCCTTAATGGCAGTTTATCCCGTTAGTGCCTAACTGTCGGGTGGGATGGAGATTTCTTAGAAAGAAGCGCGCCCTACCTGATCAGGGTAGGTGATCACGAGGGAAGGATGTAATGCGTGCTAAAAGGTAAAAAAATATACTAATTATAAATGCGTACTTAAGAACCTAACCTAAAACTTAATATAAGATAAAGTTCCGAAGTAGCTAAAAATGAATAAATGCAAAAATGTCCACAATGGTCGCGCACCACTTGAAGTTTGTATGCGGTCTAATACCAGGCTGCACACACATTGCTTGATAAAACTTCAACAGGTGTCGTAGGCCAGGTGACCTAGCCGTAGGTGGAAATGTGGTGGAGTCAAGTTCGAAATCGAATACATTTGTATCGACAACCTGACCACCACCATCGTGCCCAGCCTACCAACTTACGGGGGGGGGGGTACCCCGCGGACCTCCACTCGAAATCTGATCCGATCGTCCACTGCTGGCAGACGACCGGTCATCATCCAAAGACACTTTGTCCGATTCACTTAAGACCATCTCACCTTGTGTACCCGATGGAATGGGCTAGTTACACACTCGGTGGATCGGGATCGCAGATCGATCTGATTCTGTCTTAAATATCGGAGACCGTACTGGCTAGGTGTACCTGGGGCGGAACTCTTCACCCCAGGTACGTACAGACCAGAAAAACTTCCAAAAGATAAATTCCAATAGGTCGATCGTCCAAACGATCTAGACCTGACCAATACGAAATAATAGAGGGTAGACCAGTCAACCGGTCTATCCCCTGACCAATATGAGAGAAGACCTAAACCGGTCTAAACTCCAAGCAACGTTTCAATGAGCCAATATGTCCACGTGAAGACCCAATATGCCCGTGAAACTCCACAAACGATATCTCCACGTAAAGACCAATCCAGTGAATAGCACGTTCCAAACGTACTTGACTTAAACTTGAGGAAGTCGACCAATGCGTGCTCCCGTCGAGGGACTTCCGGCTGGCCAAATGCGCGTGTGGCGCGTCCAGACCGGGTATAATGAGCTAGAGGGGATTATTCGACCCTCTGCTCCCAAACACTCCGCGGCGGCTGTTGAGGTGTTAGCCCGAAGGCAAAACCAAAAGATTCCAAACAGCTTCTTCTCTTTTAGGCAAATCCACAACTCAAACCAATACTACCTCCCTACGGTCCCAATATGTACCCACATGAAAATATGTAAAATACCCAATGTCAGGCGACTCACCAAAACTTGCGCTCTTGACACTCCTTGAATCTGATAGGCTAAAAAGCCCCCCTTGTTTAGACCAATCCAAAATTGGACCAGCTGCCTGGACCAAAAGTGACCAAATTTGTGGTACACTTCACCACAGAAAGGGTACACGGTTCCTTCCTGTGTGCCAACATCACCTCCTTCTGCAACATTCACCACGTTGTCTGTAAATCCGAGAGCTTACTTCGATGATTTTTTATTACCAAATTCTCCTTAAAAATCGAACCACAGACGTCAATATGGAACAATACCCCCCCATTCAACTGAAGGGACATGTTCTTTCCATCGGCGACTAGTATGCACCCCTTTTTCTTTAGACACCCAATAGAAATAATATTTCTTGCCAGATTGGGAGCGAAATAAACCTCCGTGAGCGTGATGGTCGTAGATGGTTCGTGGGTGATCTTCCGAAACACTCTCCTGACCTTTGTGACCATCAGGGAACCTCCATATGGGAGTGTTAAATACTCGTCAGCTCCACAGTTCTTTACTTCATCCACGAAACCTTCATCGGACACTAAATGCCGGCTGTCTCCACTGTCGACTATCCATTTTTTGCCGGTCGACAACCTATTTTGGGAGACTGTCTCTGAAAAGTCCTTCTTTGCCTCCGTGGAGGTCAGCAAATACTGCTTTTCATTTTCTCTGAGAGTCTTTATCCCGCCTCCTTGCCCTTTCTTGTGGCTTCCTTTTGGGAAATCCCAACGCTTGTATCCTTCGTCAACGCACCCATATCATACTTACAAGCGACTTCCTTCATTTACGGCGTTTGATTAGATTCTTGACGCACGTTTACCTTTGATACTGTAGTTTTCGATCTCTTGCGCCCATGACATCAATTCTTGGGCGTGCTCCATGTAATACACCCTGCTCGGGCCATATCGAATCATCATAGCGAGCTTCAGGCTTGGTGCAGCGTACTTTACAAGGTTTTCGACTATCAGTCGCTCACTTGAATTGCTTTCACGAGCTAGTGTGACCGAGTACAGGTAATGTTCATTCCAGGTGCGTCTGGGGTCCTTTTCGCTGCGAACAGTGACGCGGCTTGTAGGCGCGATATATTCACCTTAAATGCACGCCACATTTGTTCCAGCACGTAAGTTAAGAACGGGGAGCACTGCCACCAAGTGCCAATATTCGCTCTGAAGTACTTTCCGGCTGCTCCGTCCAAATATTCTCCAAGATTGTTTACCTTCAGAAGTTCAGTCCATGTAAAACCAAATGTCAGTTCGGCAATTTCGAGAATTTCTATGAAGATAAACGCCTATTTCTGGAATCCAGACCCAAGCCCAGGGTAAACATCTGCCCTTGTAAACATAAAAATCGTCAACTTTGGTATCTTGCACCTGGCTGATACGCAGCTTGATTTTCGAGAACATTTCCAGGTGGTGGATTAATTTCATCCACACCACCATAAACAGCTGGTCCACCTTGGCGTGCTTCCTGCGCTCCTGCATGATGCATGCCTGGACGCTCAATGCCTTCTTCACCGTCCAGTTCATTCATGGTCATCTGACGACCAAAAGGACCAAAACTTTTCAAGCTTCCCTGAAGGGACGATCCCCCCTTACAACCGGCAAGCCCTTCCTCAAGACAGATGATGTATTAGACCTCTCAGAGCGCTCTTCTTCCATCACCTCAAGCCTCCTATTCATCTGAATCATCAGATCAAGCATTGCCTTTAAGAAATCTGCTTGATCAACCTTTTCTTCGTCCATGTTGAGGGAATGAGAAATTATCAATCCCAAAAAACACAAAATCGACAGCCATAACCCCTCGATAAGCAGGGGACTTCTATCAGAATCTCCACGAGAAAAATACAATCGAAACAACTTAGAGCGTAACCTCCAATCAATCAAAATCGTAAAATCTCAATGCCCCATGTCCCCTAGGGCTCATAACCTGTGGTAAGTTGACACGAGTTGGGGGCGACTGCGGACAACTTTGTGGTGGAGCGGCTGATCAAAGTTTTTGACGCTTGATCAGTCGGTACCACGACGCCCGGACTGCCGACTGACGAAGGGGGTCCTCCGGTTTTCCTTGACTGCTTGTGTTTCTACTCACCTTGTGTACCCGACGGCTTAGGCGTGGGTTGCTCTCCAGGTGGCGGGGATGGCACTCTACAATTCCTTGTGGAAAGACTGAGATGACTTGTGATGAGTCGACTGATGCGATCAGGCGATGATTGGGCGCAATCAAGCTTGAACCACGTGCGATCAGGTGTGATCAACAGAGATCAGGCTTGGGCAGGCACTAAGAATCGTCGATCAGCGGTGATCAGACTCGATCAGGCGCGATCAGGTACTAAAAGTCGTTGATCAGCTAGTTGGCGCGAGCTGCGGGCTGCTGAGTGCGGGTCGCGAGTCGCAGTGTGTCGATCAGGTGTTGATCAGCGAAGGGGTACTCGATCAGGCAGCGTAAATCTTCACTGCCCGATCACAGATCCTCCTTAAGCTTAATCCGTCAATAGAATACCCAAAATACCTTGTATTCTAGACTTAAGCCTTAGAGGGACGGTCGATCAGCGCGTTAGACGGGCTGATCAACGATTACCACCAAAAATCCGCCTAGTGTTCCCGTGGGGCGCTTAAAGTAGCCAAACACTAGGGGACAAAACGTGGACCAATAGGGGAAGAGGTGAGAGCGCACTGCTCGATCACGTTCCCGAGACCAAAAAACCTTTAAAAGAAGAACCGCTGACACAGCGGGCGGAGTTGCGGGTGAGTATCACACTCTACGCCTACCGGTGGGCCAAAAAAGCACTCAGTGCTACCGCCCTGGACGTCGAGGTATTAATTAGAAGAAGGGAGGCCCTAAGTTGCCGTCCCTGTAAACGATCAGCCCGATCGTACGCAAAAGAAGAACTTTATTATTGCTAATATCCTAATATCTACCAAAAACCTAATATCAACCAATCAGAACTACCCATTCCTACTCATTTTCGACCATTTGACCGCTTACCTTCGGGTTACCGTCAGGTAACCGTGCCAGTTGTCGCATCGTCTCAGACGGCCTATCCACGCCTCGTCCCTGTCCGCCACCGTTGTGTCAAGAGTTGTACCGTCTGGGGTACCAACTGTGGTACCGATTGTGGTGCCCACTATCGTACCACCTTTTGTACCGACTATTGTACCGACAAAATTTGTGGTACCCTCTACCACAGCTACGCCTATAGGGGTGTCTATAATTATGCCCCTAATTACGTACCGATTTTACGGTACGCTTTACCACAACTTGTTTAGTTCAAGCCGGTCAGTGCTTGGTGTCTTACGCGCGTGCAGGAAGGGCGCCCTGAGTGTAAGTTCAGAGCGCTGGGGCTGAGATATTTAGTGAAGATAGAAGAAGAAAGGGTATTAAAATAGTTAAAGATTTAGTCCTAAACTCTAATCAAAAAATTTATTCCCAATGTTCAATAACAAATTCCTTGCATATAAACCACTTTAAACCACTGCGGTTTCGTCCATTGAAACAAGGAAAATTACATGCATGCCCTCGCTT
The DNA here is from genome assembly GCA_026184515.1 of Peronosclerospora sorghi. Lineage (NCBI taxonomy): Eukaryota > Oomycota > Peronosporomycetes > Peronosporales > Peronosporaceae > Peronosclerospora > Peronosclerospora sorghi. Next base: position 2,674,403 of record CM047587.1, on the reverse strand, counting down.
TTTGCGGAAATAACATACATGCCCCTGAGTTTACAAAAAATACATTCATCCCCCTGCCACAGATTAATGCTGCCAACCCAAAGAGAAAAAAACGTGCGGCTCCATTGGAGTCTGTGGAGGTTCTAAAGAAAACCAAGACCGCTAAACGGGTGCACAAGGGCGTCACCATGGAGGATATGTGAGTACTTATTAGTCAGATGTAACGAAATTCATGTTTTGATATATTATTAATTATGTATTATCGCAGTGCTGTTGGCAAGGGTCGTCCTGTGCGGCGTGGTCACAAAGTAGAGATTCTGTACCGCGCTCGTCTCATGAATGGAAAGCAGTTTGACGCAAACCAAAACCACAAGAAACGTTTCACCTCCGCCATGGAATAGGTGATGTAATCAAGGGAATGAATATTGGAATTGAGAGTATGCATGTTGGTAATAAGCGAACAATTACTATCCCGTCGCGTCTGTGTTGCGGACGCGAAGGTTCACAAACTGCCATTCGGGCAACTCGAACCTTCTCTTTGGGTTGGCAGCACTAATCTGTGGCAGGGGCATGGATTTAATTTTCATAAAATCAGCGGCATGCATGTTATTTCCGCAAAAAGCGAGTGTAGCCGGTGCCTAAACGCACGGTGCGGCTAGCGCACAGAGGAAGACCTCCTTAAGCGGCGATACGCCCTTATTTAAGGGCTTAGTGTGAGATTGCTCTCTCACTCGGGGCCAAGATTCCCTGAGTTTACTTGTTAGCGTACGCTAACGCCTTAGGCTAAGGCTTGCTTTAGTAGGGAGTAGCTAGGGGAGGTGCTCCGCTGCTATGACACTGTGGTGGAGTCAAGTTCGAAATCGAATACGTTTTGTATCGACAACCTGACCACCACCATCGTGCCCAGCCTTCCAACTTACGGGGGGGTACCCCGCGGACCTCCACTCGAAATCTGGTCCGATCGTCCGCTGCTGGTAGACGACCGGTCATCATCCAAAGACATTTGGTCCGATTCACTTAATTTCATCTCACCTTGTGTACCCGATGGAATGGGCTAGTTACACACTCGGTGGATCGGGATCACAGATCGATCTGATTCGGTCTTGAATATGAGACCGTACTGGCGAGGTGTACCTGGGGCGGAACTCTTCACCCCAGGTACGTACAGACCAGAAACACTTCCAAAAGATAAATTCCAATAGGTCGATCGTCCAAACGATCTAGACCTGACCAATACGAAATAATAGAGGGTAGACCAATCAACCGGTCTAGCCCCTGACCAATATGAGAGAAGACCAAAACCGGTCTAAACTCCAACCAATGTTACAATGAGCCAATATGTCCACGTAAAGACCAATCCAGTGAATAGCACGTTACAAACGTACTTGACTTAAAGTGTCGAGATCGCCAACTCGTACTCCCGTCGAGGGACTTCCGGTGGCCAAAGTGCGCGTGAGGCGCGTCCAGACCGGGTATAATAGGCGAGAGGGGATAATTCAACCCTCTGCCCCCAAACACTCCGCGGCGGGCAGAGGCGACAAGTGTACGTCAAAAGAATAACGGCGACCCCTTGCTGCGGTGTAGACCAAGACCAGAAGAGGTTTTTGCCACTTATTCCTGAACCAAAAGACTTTTACTTGGAAAATTCGCAACCAAAAGACTTTTACTTGGAAAATCCGCAACAAACCAATAATACTACCTCCCTATGGTCCCTAATGTACTCACACAAAATTATGTAAAATACCCAATGTCAGGTGACTCACCCAAGACCTGCGTTCTTGATACTCCTTGAATCTGATAGGCTAAAAAGCCCCCTTGTTTAGACCAATCGGAAACTCGACCAACTGCCTTGACCAAAAGTAAACAAATTTGTGGTTCATTTCACCACAACACTCACTGCACGCTCAACCGTTCCGGGTCGGGCGTCTAGCAGGATAGTGTAAATTGTAATTAGCCTAGCTTAATAAACTAATGTAAACTATATGTAATACTAGGTTGAACTTACTTAATCCGTACCTAGCCGAAAATGTAATATACACCGCCTGTGTACCAACACGTGGCAGACTGCCACGCCTTCACCAAGGGCTCCCGCCCTGATTGGTTAAAACAACCAATAGGTCCGAACCTTTCGGACCGGTCAATACTTGACCTTAACAGTTGTGTATTTACGTACACCAACGTAACTAAATGTAACCCCGTTACAGCGAGGGTATGCATGTAATTTTCCCTTGAAACATATGATACTGGTACCGACCGGCCAGACCAGAGCGGTACCTGCCAGAGCAGTACCTGCCAGAGCAGTACCTGCCAGAGCAGTACCGGCCACACCAGTGCAAGAACGGGCGAATACCGGTACCAATCAAGTACAACCCGTACCGACCAGCTTTTCCAACATGCACGCCTTGCATGTGGCTGGCTATAAGTGGACAAAAGATCAAACTAAACTAGCTAGAACAATGTTTGCGCGGCAACCCGGAAGAGTCTGTGGCAACCTGCGTGATATATTGTGGGAAGGGGGCCCCATTCTGGAGCACGCAGCATTGCTGGATAGAAGCCGTGGTCTCGTGAAGCCAAATGTCCACGCTCTTTTTTAGAGTGAAGATGACAGTCGATGCGTCATGGCACGAACACTTTCGGTACTGGATGGCAGTCCGAAACACAGCAGAAGCGTCACCTGCCAAGAAACGCGAGAGCCTTGCAATCTAGGCATCGACGAAGTTGACGCCTGCTTGACTGGGCAAGATGAAAGCAAGTGGACGGATGACATTGCACACGTAAATGAGCTCTCACAGTGAGATCAGACGTACGAGGATAACAAGAAGAAGATTCGGCCACCAGGGAGGGCGGTGGAAGCTGTGCAAGAGAATCGGACGTGGAGACAGTGCAAACGAAGGCGGGAACATTGTGAAGGATTGTACCGGGAAGGAGAAATGCCGTGTTAATCAGTGCGTTGGAGGGGATACAGCACACCAATGTGGATTGAAGACTGCGATTCCAATTGTGGAGCCCTGTTGAAGGATTCAATGTGAACGCGCATGTCGCAACAGGTTCCAAGTAATGCAGACGCATGATGCTAACGAGATTCTATGTGTCTTTATGGTCCCTCCATTCGAGCGTTCGAGCGCTCGTACGCAGAACAAGAGGATATGATCGATTGGTAGTCATTGGTCAATCCCCTACGCAGATCTGATCTTGATATGCGATTGTTGACCAATCAGGAACGATAGGATACCGATACGATCAGAAGTGATCGGGAGTAACCAGGACTTATTCGCGCTGGTGAAGAGTTGGATTTGCCCAGTATTGTGTGACTTGTAACTGTGCCGAGAGATGACTTGGAATTTCCAGGACCAATAAATACGGATCGATCACCTACTATTGCCATGTCCGATCGTTTTTTTCGTGCGTCAGCATTACTTGGAACCTTTTACAACTTGTGCGTTTATGGAACCACATACGTTTGAGCTCATTGGATATGAACATTATGCTGGCTATGATCAGGACGGGATGAATCGGTTCCTATTGGAGTTTACTGAGAAGTGTGATACCGATAACAGCGGGATTGACTTCGCAGGCTGTTAAGACCTGTATCATAATCTGAGGATCTAGAAACTGGTTGCGCCATGACTCGTGTCGATCGGCCTCAGCCAACGCCTTTTTAGAGTGCCTACGGGGACTGATAATCATGTCCCGGATGAAAACACCCTGCTTCAGATGTAAGTCCACGCTGTACGACTCAACAGCCAGCCATGTGGATTTAGGAACATGTCCAAGTCGCATTAACCAGCTTGGTTGCATGAAAGGAAAACATATGTCTACCCTGACTACGACGCGGATTGCGGCTGTTGCCAAAATCGGCCTTGTGATTTTCTGGCGAGATCGGTAAATAATGCGTTGACGCACAGATTGCCTAGGCATGAGATCGGGTAAACATTTGAAGCTACATGCGTAAACCAGGGAGTGGGAATTTCCGTCTTCAAGTCGGATATTCTTCCCATGTCAGATCTAATATCGCCGGTGACCAGAGCGGATCGGGCAGGACCTTTATCGCCGCCGTAAAAACAGAGTTTGGTTAAGTGTCAAAGGATCCCGGCAGCGCTCTCCGACTCCGTCAGAGCCCGATCCATTGGAAAATGAACGACTAGAGAACGGGTCACCAAGGAGGAATGATCTTTCTAACTGCGCCGGAGTTGTCATCGTCGATCTTCGGAATGGCCCTCCACCACTTCCCCTTCCTCGACCGATTTTTCTCATCGCCTTCGACGTCCAGATCGTCAATAGCACTACAAGCATTTTGTGTCACCAATTGGCGGATTTCTATGGTCAAGCGGGTGTCTTCGGCGGTTTGGACGACTTGCGGGTGTCCCAAGTACCGGTCGTGGCCATAACAATGTCCATCGAGAGGAAACAGTTTGGGAGGCAAAGTTAACCCTATATATGATGCGCTCCTTAGGTGGGATTAGATTTGTCGAGCGGCTACAGCCCAATTGCTGTCCTAATGGGGCGACGTATGCGCCCTTGCATGATATGGGTGAACTACAGTATCTAGAGACATACCGTCTCCTGTGGAGAATCAATTAAAACCGGATCGAACGACGGAGTAGTGTCACCATCTCCATGATCGTACATGTTTATCCAGATCGGTCATATGATTGGATCGCTTTTCCGCTATGGCGGCCACGCCAGGTATATCCCAGATGGCCCGGCACATTTTGCTGTGGCCCTGCGGACTGCATCGCCTTCTTTCTGTGTTGGGTATAGCCGAATGTTCAGGACTCACATCGTTCATATCAAGTTGTGCTCTTGGGCCTGGGGATCCTCTAGTTAAGATCGTGCAGTGGTTACATCACGTTGGCAGCCCTCACTCCGCTGTTAGAACGGAGCCCGAACCGTTTGCAGATCGACCTGCGCGAGGCAGCTACGTTTGTAGTAGGTTGACTTGTAATTTGGAATAAGTGGGTCCTTTTCTAGGCATGCTACACTGATCATCGTATTTAGTCTGGACCAGAGTAAAACTGAAGGTCCCTTTTCATTGATGGGTCACAGCTATTAGCCCAGACCAGACTATTTATGAATCCATACTATTAACGTGAGTTCCAATTTAGAATGGTCCAGACCAAATTAGACAGTTCATAATTACTCTGGTCAATACTAATTTATTCAATCACACTTTATATCGCAATTACGATGATGATAATATATATGGTCGTCGGTGTCGACGCTCATCATTCATCATCGGCACTACTAGAGGAGAAAGCGTTCTCTTCCTCTTCTACTACGAGTCGCTTTCGGCGTTTTTTATAGCGTCTTCTCTTCCTCTTCTCCTCGTCTGCTTCTTTCGCAGTAGAAGAAGAAATGATGAGTCCCGAACTTTTATGCCACCACGTGCACGACAACGATGATGAGAAAAAAGTGTGATGAAGAGCTGCTGCTCCTTGCCTTCTTCCTCTTCCTACTTCCTCTCTTCTTCCATTGTTATCGATTTGTTGATGGACGACACCCAATAATGGCTCATCCTCGGTTATTGGCTGACGAGGACGATACAGTGGTTCTTCGCCGAATGGATATTTACCTCCTCCACCCCTATTGGAGGAAACTTCTTCTGTTGCTTGATGACCTTCCTCATCTTCTTCCAGATTGGCTTCTTCCTCACCATCTCCTATGATGTGACCCCTTCCTCGTCATCCTTATCGCTGGCTACCTCCTCGCCGCCGCCATCATCGCCACCTCGCCCCGCTTTATTGTTGTTGTCGTAGTATGACGATTCTTCTCCACTAAAAACCGTAGGATAATTCTTGTTTTTTTCTGTAAGTGCGGCAGAAGTTACTCAGCTCAGGATGCCATATACCATTTAGATCTTTGGAAAGACCACACCGTATCATTGCTTTCCTCGCATATGTGATGTTTTGCTCGTCTCTCTGTGAGTTTACCTCGCGGACAGCCTTTGCTGCGAGCTACATAAAGAATTTATTTCCAGTATTTTTCAGCTTTCCCGATCAAGAATCATCTCCACGAATATCGTTCTGTCAACCGTCGTTCTTAATGAGCTCCAGTTTCTTCTCTTCCCATCCCCTTTTCCAGGCATCCTTCATCTTTGAGATAACAAAAGAGTCTTATGGTTGGCAGAGATCTGTAGCATTTGGTGGCAGCTTCCAAAGTATTGCATTGAGCTCATCCAAGGCAGCTTGACTATCTTCGGCATCGTTATGACCGCCGCAGTTGTCTAGAAATATCACTCTCTGTCGGCCGTGTGGATCTGGTCGAATTTCTCTCCTCTCCCTAAGCCACTCAGGAAAGACCGTTTTATTCATCCATCCTTTAGGCCCAGTCCGATAGCACACGCCAGGGACGTTGTCGGGTAAGCCTCTTATCGGATAATTCATGTCCTTGTTCTCAAATATCATCATGGGTGGCTATATGATAGCCATGGGACCTCCTGTGATTCTTACCACCATTGTCATACCGACACCTCCAGACACCACGTTGGCATATTTGACTTGCTCATCTCCGGCGAACCCAAGAGTCCTACCGTCATCCATGTTTATGAGAAAATGAGTCTCGTCCATGTTCTCTACCATATCTTCGTTCAGTTCACCACTCTGGAACTGCGTTGAGACTTCTCCTAGGTGGTAAGCTACAGTCTTCTCTATGTGGTCTTTATTCTCCTTGCTGACTTGAAATTTCCCAGACTGCTTTCGAACGACGATGTTGAAGCGCACCATGAAGCTTTGCACCCACCGATGATTTATCATTTTCGAAATGGGATTGTTCGTCTTTGCATCAACTGTTGTTGAGTTGAACTCCTCGTGTGAAGAATTGTCAATGATCTTCTGAGCAATAGTTATCAGAAGAGATGGAGACATCTTGATCCCCGACTTCCTAAGCCTTTCAAACTCCTCACGAAGCTCATCATGAAGCCAATTTACCAAAGGCGAGTTTTCCCTTCCGCGCCCAGACGCTGCCTTGAGCTTGACTGTTCTTCGCACTCCGTGATGGGCACTACTGACAGAGTTCATTTCGTCCTCTTTCTTCAACGTTATCAGGTATTCATTGCGCTTCCTCCACCAAGTTGTCGCTTTTTGGATTTTTGCCTTGTAGTTTCCACGAAAGTGCTTCGGGAAGCGCTTCACCGCGCGCGAAGGTAACCCCTTCACTCCGTTCACCTTCTCGTCCTCGATCATCCCCAGAATAACCTTCTTTAGAGCAGCCTTGGTTACCACATTTTTGAGTGCCCGTTTGCGAATTCCTTCTTCAACACTGCCATCCAGAGGTGGTTCATCACCACCTACAGCGTCATCGTCGTCCACGACTACTACAGAAATGCCGTCACCACCACCAGCTCTCCTCCTCTTCGGTTCAGCTTCAGCGGTTAGCCGTTCTCGATGGCGCCTGGGGCCATTAAGTATAGGGGAAGCTGAAGAGATTCGAATCGGGTTTTTTTCTCGACTGAAGGAGGAGGAATGTCAAACTTTTTGGGAGAAAACGTGATGTGATGGAAAGGAAACGAGAGCTTAAGTAGGAATAGTAATGGTCTGGTTGCATCCTTCCTTTGCAAATACATATTATATAAGACGAAGAGAGTACATGTAATAATAGGTTTTTCTGACAGACCAGCATGGTTCGCTGACAAGTGTCCGTTATTAGTTTGGAACTGAGTAATTGTGGAATCCACACTATTTTGAAGAAATGACTTCACGGAAATTAGTATGGATCGTAGGTTGGCGAGCTTCCTCACAACAAATACCCTGGATCAGTCTATTTTGCAATCCAGTCTAATTCGGTATCCAGACTAAATCCTATGATCAATGTACTTCTCGGATAGCGACATCTACATATTTTCCCGTCCAAAATAAAACTTTTGCAAACAAAGTGAAATAGGTAGCGAAGTAAAAAAATATCTAACAACTGTTGCATCCAAAGTGAAAAGCCTTGCAACCAATGTGAAATGGAACAATTAAATAAAAACAAAGAAGAGAAATAAGCCTTAATTTTATTAACGTGGTGACTTTGATTAAAATTTATCGTGTCGCGTTTAACCTCACCAACACGTTGCTGCTCTTGCTCTTCGCTTCCAGGCGTCGGACCACAGCGACGCCGCCCGAGGAGGCCTTGACGACCGTCGGGCCGGCGTCCAGACCACGCTATGCGGTCCAGCTCACCGGCTACCTCTTCTCTTCGTTTATTGCAGCGTTCTCTGGCAAAAGGGCGTGATTGCGCGCGCCCCGCTCGCGCCGTACCGTGGTCAATCCACTTTTCCGACTACGAAGCCTCCAGAGGATCCTTTATCACCACCGGCTGGTTAGAACCTTGAACCAAGTACACGGAGACCTAACGAGCAGCTGGAAGCTCCACCAACATCATCAGATCCGGAATCTGGTACAGGGCTTACAGATTAAGAGACAAAGAAAGAGACAGAGGCTCCTACATCGCTTCCTTCCGGTTCGAGCCCAGCAAAAAAATACGTCGAGACCGAATACGATGACGTAAGGACCTGCACCTTCGTCTTCTAGGCCAGAACCGAATCCTAGTATGGAACCTGCAGATCCGGAGACAGTGAGTGACAGAGGCCCCACCGTCGCCACCTCCTGTTGTGAACCCTGAAGCTAGTACACCAATACCGAATCCACAGTCGGTAACTCCACCGTCGTCGTCTTCTAACTCGAATGCAGATGGGCATTGGGACCTCCTTCTTTAGCTGCGAACAGTTTCATGACAAATTAGATTCGCAAATCTAACGTGACTCGATGATCTGGCTCATCCGATAATAATGAAGCGTTGGTGCCGTTGATAGCAACACCATAGCCCCCCACGGTAGCACCAACACCTGACCTCCGCCATCGAGCCCGCCTCAGATGCCGCGTGACCCCACGACAGCGAATGTGAAACCTACTGAATCGGCTGAGTCTGGTAAATCTTTATCCCCTTCAGGGTCATCTGACTCTAAAATTTAGGCTTATTTCTCTTCTTCGTTTTTATTTAATTGTTCCATTTCACGTTGGTTGCAAGGCCTTTCACTTTGGATGCAACATTTGTTATATATATATATATTACTTCGCTACCTATTTTACTTTGAATGCAAAAGTTGTTAAATATATTTTTTACTTCGCTACCTATTTCAATTTGTTTGAAAACTTTTCATTTTGGACGGGCAAAGGAGTAGATCGCGGACGAGCTGATTATGTCCTTCACAATGGAGCTCGATCTTTTCCATTCGGCGAATTACGTCCTCCATGCTTTCTGATGCTGATAGATTTGTCGAATGGTTACACACTCGGTGGACCGTAGCGCAATTTATTAGGGATCGATATGTAACGATCCACTTCTTGGTGCGGGTGTACTTAGGGCAAAAATCGTCACCCTGAATACGTGGATATATGAAATATACTTAGTTTCAGTATAGATTTCGTATAGCCGATCGCAGAGACCAACCAAAACGAGAGATCAATAATACAATCGAGAACAGCCAAACAATCGTATCCAAAAGCTTGAGGTTTCCACAACGATCTCCACGTAAACCTTTCCAATTGATGTAAATAACACGTTCCAAACGTGTGCGATCTGAAGGAGTGATGAGCCAAATACGCGTTCCCGTCTAGGGACTTCCAGCGGGCCAAGTCTGTCTGTAACGCGTCCCGGCCGGGCAAGTTGAGCCGAAGGGGACCCTGTTAACCCTCCTCTCCCAAACACTTCTTGGCAAGCGGGGACGACCTATGCGTAAGTAGTAACTTGGAACCACGAAAAACACACTGTATTTATATCCACTAAAAAACTAATATGTAAACTACATGAAACATCGTGTGCCTTACCTATAACTGCATACTTGATACTTTAAACACACGATTGGCTCAAAAGTCCCTTCCCTTTTACCCAACCCGATCGCTCCAAACTGATCGGCGATATACCGATACAAAATGACCGTACAATTTCTTCTTCGCTTCACCACTGCCGCCCCTGAGTATGGTCGCAGCCGCGCAACGGAAGCGGTCCGATCTCACCAACATTTTCCATTATACTCATGCACCAATCCACGAGATCTACTCCAATCCAGCCATGATTGTCAGTTGTCTATGGGGAGATCGTCAACTTTGACGTCGTAGGCACCGATAGGGTAATCGTTCACATAGTCATCAAAAATTACCTTCATTTTCAGATCACCCGATTGTCCCATCTGTCGTAGCCTTTATTTACATTAATCATGGTACACCCTTACCACATACAACTGTATCCAACTCGTGAGAATCGTTACCATTGCCATCGAAAAATGTCCACATCCTTTAGTCACTTTACTATCATCGATATATCACTCCAGTTCATCATAGATCGTCACACACTCGTAGTCGTAATCATAATAAAACATCGCAAATATTCACGTCAATCGGTATACATGCCGATCGGAGCTATTGAAATCTAGATTTTCCACTTCGTGAGTCTGCGTCGCTCCATAATAATTCCGATTAATTCGATTTCTCTCGGAATTCCTTGGAAGAGCGCCACCATTTCGATCCAAGTTGCTTCTTCGCGATCTTTCCAGCGGATCAGATATTTCAGGTGAGTCCTACCAAAACATGACTTCTCGACCGATCTGACACCCGGTACTTTCTCCACTTCGAACGTATCGTACGTTGGTGGTCGTTTTTGACTGTCTTCAGGCAATAGGACTTTTTCGGGGTCGAATCTGGCTGACTTGTCTACCAGATTCAGCTTGGAAATATGGGCAGTCGGATTGAAATTACGCCTTCACCAGTACCCTTCCCGATAAGCAAATATTTCTTCTTCCACCTTATTTCCTTCAGATGATCGGTCAGTTCAGGGGTGTCGACGACTTGGTCATCTGCTTGCGGGTTGCCTAGGGTCACTTCAGGCGGATTGGTTGGCACTTCGGTTAGATCCACCATCTGACTCTCCGATCTTTCAACGCACTCCTCTCCGCCCCCGTGTATACATACCTGGTAATCCGATGAGGTGAATTCGTTCAGTCCGCCTCTGTCGAACGGGCAATGCTGTTCCCTATCGACAGACTGTCCTTCTGCGATATCAACTCGGGTGGAAGCCCCATTACACTCGTCTTCAACAATATTGCGACCGTCCCCATCTACCGTCGGGTTCCACTGTCACCTGATCTTGTGACGCAACTGCATTAACGACTCTTGACACATCTTCCTGTGAGCCCACTGTATCGCGTGACAGCTCTGAAAACCTTCAGCACATATTGGTCGCTACGTAACCCGGCCTTTGTGACCAAGGTGAGGGGTCTTCTTCGACCGGTTGATCATCGCTGACCAGATCGGTGGTAGCTCATATGCCACGCTTTGCCAATCAACGGATTGGCTTGATCCGGTCGGAATAAACCCCATCTTTCTTGGAACTTTTCCTTCGGCCAGCCACATACCAACTATCATACCGTTGTCTAACATCATCTATTTGTCACTGATGTTAGCAATTCGTATGTAATCGCTTCGGCTTCCACTTTCCACAAACGTCGGTACCCAGTGATCGCCCCTGGTCACCAACAACTTCCTTGTCCGGTAGACCTTATCCACCGAGATACATGCCGATCGACCCACAGGAATGATGATATCTTGGTTCCACCTTACCAGATCAGTGCGTGATCAGTATAAGGGGCGTCGATCAGCCAGTTGAATCAGTACTTCGTCCGGAACCGTGAGTACTACATGGGACAAATCGAGACGTATGCCTGCCGGCACCATAAAATCCATGCCAAGGAGCGCATCTTGTCCGGTCAGCTTGCCGACCCAGGCGCTAAAGAAATAAACCAATGAACCAGATAGAGTAATTGTCACATGCGTCCTCCATATGAATTTTCACCAATTCCGATCCATTCTTTCCTCTGCATAGTCAATTCGATATCCGACCTTACGAGCAAAGGCGGAGTCGATAATCGAGACTTCTGCTCCAGAGTCAAATAAAATATTCGCCTTTTCATTTTTGATCTTCCCGCAGGCTTTCGCCTGTTTAAACAATATAGCGGGATCATGATACTTTCAATATCCACGTGACTCGCCAGGCAGAAGGTCCAACTGTATAATGACTTCGATCGGGAATATTCATCAGTCGTAAGACTGTAAATCGAATGAATCCTGCCGCCTGTACTTTTTGCTGTTGAGGTACCGGCTTTTCAGACATATGCGGAGATGCTGAACGTACATCTCCTGGCTCGACCCAGATTCCAACCAGATCGAATATCAACCCCATTCTTCTTCACTATGATCACTATAGGTGATGCCCAGGGTGACGTAGATGGATGGATGATCTTCGTGGCCAATAACCCCTTGATCAAGGCTGATAATTTCTCGCAAAATTGTAGGGCAACCTTCCGACACTTTTGAGCGATCGGGTGCGCATTGCCTACGTTAATATCACAAACAGCTCCACGTGCAGCAGGAGGCATCGCGTTTCCTTTCCCGATCAACAGGTTTTTCTTCGCCCAATTATATCGCGAAGCTGACAAATCTCCTCTGCTGTGTTAATCGATAGACCACCAACTTACAAATCGTCCTTGGGCACATCATTGGTACGTGATGACACTTCAGGCAGCGTGGAAAGATGTTTCTACAGCTCTTCCACGAACTAATCTCCGCCATCGTTGTAGCACACTTGGTCATCAGTATAAATCACACCGAATTCACCGTGATCGGCTGAGACGGGATACTCACGCACATCTTGGTCAGGCTCATCTCTTGCAACAGATCGTTCAACTTCATGATCAATTGTCGGACTCTTCACACTCGGTTCCAGATCGCTCACCTCTTGCACTTCTTGCACCTTCTGCGATCTTCCGATTACTAATGCCACAGATGCCGTGATCGAGTTTGTAGGTCGTACCAAATTTCCTTGAGAAATAGGATACTCCTTTTTCTCGACCAAGGGATCTTGATCGACACTTTCTTAATCGCCATGCACAGAATCGCTAGAAGCTTGATACGCGAGATTATGCCACTCCTTATAACGATTAGAGCCCACCGAAATAAACCCAGGGCGACGGGGCACATCCTCCTTATTCATCCAGATGCCTAAAATCGTATCGTCGTGTAGGGTGATCGGATGATCAGCAACGTTCGTAATACGCAGATACCGTAAATTACCCACGCCCCTAGTCACATCAGGGACCCAATCTTTTCCGCGAGTAATCCATAATTCCTGAGATCGTTGATCACGAATCCGAACCTCAGCAGATCGACCTACTGGGATCTGCTCATACTGATTAAGTTTCATATAGTTTCCACTTGACCTGTACAACCGTCGACGCCCTTCCAATGGGATGTTTACTTCATCAGGCAAACTTAGTGCACCGTGGGCGATGTCCAATCTGACACCAGCTGGGAACATAAAATCCATACCCAATATAACATCCTGACCAACGAGCTTTTCCACCCATGTATGGAAATAATAAACCAAAGAACCCGCTAACGTCACCTTAATCTTAGTGCGCCCTTCTGTGAAGTATGCACTTTCTCGATACCAACACATTCTTGTGTTTGGCTCGTGTCGATCTGACAACCCACCTTACGAGCAAAGTTTGAGTCGATGATCGACACTTCGGCACCATAATCGAATAGCAACGTGGCACTTTCGTTATTGATTTTGCCGCTCGCCTTGGCTTGTTTGAACCATTTTTTGGGCGAGTGGTACTTCCAATATCCACGTGATTCACCCGGGAGCAAATCAACTTCCATGATCACCGGGGACCGAGAAAACTCATCAATACGGAAATTAGCCAAACGTGGTAAATCAGGCCGATCACATTTTTCATTATCTTTCTCCTCTGCTTGATCAACTCGCTTCTTATCCACATATACAAAAATACACATACTAGAACGCTCGTCTCGTACCAGATTCCAACCTGGCGAGCGGCCTAGTTTAACATTTCATCTGCTTCCTTGGGCAATATTCCGGCATGCTTTGTAGGGGTGTACCACTGGAGAATGCGATTGTAGAATTCCTCCATAGGGCACTTGCCCGCATCATGAATTTTGCCGCATGATCGCTAGACATACAAGCAGTGATCACTCGGGTGACCTTTCTTGCCACACTTCAGACAGGTCAGGCTCTTCCAACAACGTAAATTGTCATGCTTGACCGATACACAATGACTGCACTTCTTCGTAACTCCTTGATCACCTGCACTTAATTCACTTCGCTTACCAGATAGAGGCTTACTAGGTTGATCGTGCGTCATTGGTTGACCGCGCATAGCAGCAATCATGTAACGACGCTGGTCACCGTCACTTCCACTGTCCTCTGAGCTTGATTCTTCGCTTCCAGACATAATCTTGATCGCGCGCACTGCTTTGGGATTCCGCGCCGGGGCAGGTGATCGATCATCGCCAAATCTCTGGAGGAATCGGCTAGTGCATACCGCCACCTTTGGCTGGCAAGACTTATTGCGTGCATAAGCTTACAGCTTCTATTCCAAATCCGTAACGTTATCCAAACGCAGAAGTGCCAGCTGATCAGCGAATTCGCGATTAGTGAGCTTGTCGAGAAAATGTTGCACATGTTCACGTAAGATCGTAGACGATCCGTCCTTGATCGGCAGCTTGGCTCTCATTCCCGTCACATTCAACCGGAGAAGATACTCAATAGGAGTTTCATCAGATCGCTTCTTTGTGTAGTAATATTGGCGAGATGCCGATTGAACAGTTCCACAGTACTGGGTTTCGAACTCCTCAACAAGTCTTTTCCAGTTTCCACGCGTCGATCTTCTCAGCTCGTGATGCCAATTCCGCGCCGGTCTTTTGAGCAGATCACCCATGATCAAACACTTCTCATGATTGGAGGCTTGATCAAGCATAAATGCTTACTTAAGACGACTAATCAAATTCCGAGCTTGATCTTCATCCACTTTTTTCCCTGAAATTCTTTCAGATCACTGATCGCGGACACTCGGATCCTGGGAATCGGTTGTTGATCAAGCACTCCAGTATAAGCTGACGCAACCGTGGCTTGTAGAGGCAGAGTGATCGGCTCATCTGGATCGGTATAATCATGCCGGGATTGTTGATCATGTAACGAATATACTGATTCCATGTCAACATCCTTAACCGTCGCCGATCTTCCTGGCTTTGACTGGTGATCACGGAGCGAATGAACGGGTTCCATGTCAACATCTTTGACTGTCGCAGTTTTTCCTGGATTTGGCTGGTGTTTTTTCATGCGAACCACTTCAGGTGTCGCCTTGTGCTTCTTTCCTCAGCCAAAAACCGCCCCATAGCCTTATCAAAAAATGTTTGCAGCCGTGGGTCTTGCGATGATTGGTCATCTTCTGCCTTTACTGATTGAGGTTACTTCTTAACAACTGAGAACTTGGCTTCATCCTTCGGGCAGATCGTCATCCGGGTAATCTTGGGTTCCACACTTCCGGCACTGCTAGAAATACACTTCAGACATATCGCCCTCGGAAGGAGAAGATTCGTAACAGGATGACCCCGTGTGTTCTGCCACGTTGATCGACGGTACCGCTTCAATTTTCAGCGAATAGCGAGGGCATTCCACCTTAGTAGATCGACACACTATAAGCACCAACAGATCAAACAGCTGCTGAGTAGCGGTCGCAACATCTTCTGGGTCCTTATCGAACACTTCTTCCGCATCGTAGGCGATTGTCGTCAGACCAACTTGCTTGATCAAGCGCGTTATCCCTAGCACCAGCTGAAGCTAGTCCTTCCAGTCCGTCACTGGTTGATCGATCGGTCCAATCAACTTCCCGCTGATCGTGACACCGAGTAGTCTCATGATCTAATTCGTCAAAAAGAAATCTCCCAGTTCCCCCTTGTAAACCTTCCTGTAAAACGTCCTCACCAGATCAGATTCCGTTGGTACCATACTTGATCGACTTTCGTCGCTCTCCGACCCCGGCGCCATTAGCAACGCCTTCGGTTGGTCGGACTTGTAATATGTCACCGCTGGCTTCCAATCCAGGTCATTATACACACGTGCAATAGGCGGATCACAACGCAAGTTTTGATCCGAAGGGGCTCCTGAAGGAGCCTTGGGAAGTTATCCAGGCTTTTCCTCCTTTATGGCATTAGGATACCTCCCCAGGTCCTGATGATCAGCATTCATTTCTTCTTCAGAAGTGACGACGTCGAACTGCCTTCCATCGTCACAACAACCTCCTCCGTTTCCAATTTAATCTTTATTTCTGCTTCCGCTTCCGTTTTCACGCCCGCATCATCCCCATCTTGCGTAGAGAATCGCGGTGATATCCCGCGTCGCCCAAAGATCCGGGTACGCGCAAAATTGTGGTGGAGCGGCTGACCAGAGTTTTGGAGGCTCGATCAGGCGTTCCCACAGCGCCCGTACTGCCGACTAACAAAGGGGGTCCTCCACTTGTCTTGTGACTGGCTTGTGTTCCTGCTCACCTTGTGTACCCGACGGCTTGGGCGTGGGTCGCTCTTCAGATGACCGGGATGTAATTCCGCGAGGTTCCGATGCAAGATTGGGATGACTAGTGACGAATCGACTCGCGTAACGATCAGGTGCTATCAGGCTTGATCAGGCTTGACCAGGCGCAAATAGTCTAGGATCAGGACCGCTGATCGATGATCTTGTGATAAATCCACGAGATTTCAGATGATCAAAGGTCAATGATCCAGATCGATGATCATGGTCGCTGATCGATGATCAGGGGTGATCAGGGCCAATAGTCGACAATCGCAGGCCGCTGATCGATCTAGTTGACCGTACACGAATTGGGACGAGTTGCGAGCAGATGATCGCAGGTTGCAGGTTGCAGATCGTCGATCTTAGTGATGATGAGCAAAGGGGTACTTGATCAGGAAGTGGAAGTCTTCACCGCCCGATCGACGAGACTCTTCAGCCTAGTATGCTAAGGGAACACCCAATATACATTTTATTCCTAGCTTAGACCTAAGAGGAGGGTTGATCAGCTCGTTCTACGGGCTGATCAACGGTTTCTACAAGAATCTACCTAGAGTTCCCGTGAGGCGCTTAGAGCAGCCGAACTACTAGGGGCCAGGTGTGGACCAATGGGGGAAGAGGTGAGAGCGCACTGCTAGATCACTTTCCCAAAAATGCCTTTACCAAAAGAGAGCCGCTGACACAGCGTGCGGAGTTGCTGACGAGCTCTCAAGAACTCTACTGCCGGTGGTCCAAAAAGTGCACTATGTGCTCCCGCCCGGGATGTAGAGATGCGCGTGCAATGAAGGGAGGCGCTAGTAGCCGTCCCTATAGGTGATCTGAGTGATCAGACGCAAAAGGAGAACTCTATTAGTGCTTATATCTTAAAATCTACCAATTACCTAATATCAACAAATCAGAACTACCCATTCCAATGTACTCTGTCGACCAGTCAACCTGGTTTCTCTGTCGTCCGTCGCTAACCGTTAGGTACCCGTACCTAATGCCGGTTCAAATCCGATGGACCGTCCGTGTACCTACAGTTATACACACAGTTGTACACACAGTTATGCCCACAGTCACACCCACAATTGTGCACCAATTTTATGGTACACTTCACCACACCCGTCGATCTGCTACGAATTCACTCGATCTGCATCGGAATTGCATTGATCTACGTCTCAGTACCTGGAGAGAGTCCCACGCCCAAACCGTCGGGTACAGAAGGTGAGCAAGACATAGGCCTGTCAAAGGACAACCGTAGGACCCCCTTCATTAGTCGGTAGTCCGGGCGCTGTGGGAACGACTGTCAAAGCCACAAAATTTGGCCAGCCGCTCCACCACAATGGTGCGCGTGCCCGGATTCGAACCAGGGATATCACCTCGATTCCCTGCAAAATGGCGCTGACGCGGACGCGAATACGGGAGCGGAAGCAGAATGAAGATTAAAGTGGAAAAGGAGGAGGTTGTTGTGACGATGGAAGGCAGTTCGCCATCGTCACTTCTGAAGAAGAAAGGAATGCTGATCATCAGGACCTGGGGAGGTATCCTGATGACATAAAAGAGGAAAAGCCTCGATAACATCCCAAGGCTCCTTCGGGAGCCCCTAAGGATCACAACGTGCGTTGTGATACGCCTATTGCATATGTATATGATGATCTGGATTGGTAGCCGGTGGTGGAGTACTACAAGTCTGACCAACCAATGACGTTTCTGAAGGCGCCTGGTTCGGAGAGCGACGAAAGTCGATCAAGTAGGGCGCCATCGGAATCCGATCTGGTGAGGAAGTTTTATAGTAAGGAACTGGAAAATTCCTTTTTGATGGATTTGATCATGAGCCTGCTCGAGGTCACGATCGGAGGAAAGCTAAATGGACCAGTCAATCAACCAGTGAAGGATGAGAAGGACAAGCTTCAGCTGGTGTTAGGGCTGACGCGCCTGATCAAGCATGTTGGTCTGACGATAGGTGCCTAAGATGCTGGAGAATTGTTCGATCTGGTCCCTAAAGATGTTGCGACCACTACCCAGCGGATGTTTGATCTGCTGGTGCTTATAGTGGGTCGATCTGCTAAGGTGGAACCCTCTCGTACTCTGTTGAAAATCGAAGCGGATCCGTCGATCAACGTGGCAGAACACACGGGATCATCCTGCTATGAATATGATCCTTCCGAGGTAGATGCGTCTGAAGTGGAGTCGAGCAGTGCTGATAGTGTGGAACCCAAGCTTACCCGGATGACGATCTGCCAGAAGGATGAAACCAAGTTCTCGGACGTGAGGAAGGAACATCGATCAGCCAAGGCAGAAGATGATCAATCACAACACGGCCCACGGCTGCAAGCGTTTTTAATGCGGATATGGGGCGTTTTCTGGCTGAGGAAATGTGGAGAAGCGTGCCCAAAAGTTGGCACGCTTCTGGTAAAGTTTCGTCAAGGCATTTGGTCTAATTTCGGATTGGTGTAAACAAGGGGGCTTTTCAGCCTATCAGACTCAAGAAGTGTCAAGAACGCAAGTTTTGGTGAGTAACCCGACTTTTGGTATTTTACATATTTTTGTGGGGGTACATTTAGGGACTATAGGGTAGTAGTTTTTTAGCTGTGGTTTTTCCAAGTAAGAGGCTTTTGGTTGTGGTTTTACCTTTTAGGACAGAGGTTATACCTTTAAGTAAGGAAATATTTTAGCTTTCGGATAAGTGGAAAAACCTCTTCTGGTCTTGGTTCACACCACAGCTAGGGGTCGCCGTTCTTCCCTTTTCGTACACTACTCGCCTCCGCCCGCCGCGGAGTGTTTGGGGGCAGAGGGTCGAATTATCCCCTCTCGCCCATTATACCTGGTCTGGAAGCGCCGCACGCGCACTTTGGCCCACCGGAAGTCCCTCGACGGGAGTACTATTTGGCGATCTCAACACCTCAACTCAAGTACGTTTGGAGCGTGCTATTCACTGTATGGTCTTGGCGTGGAGATATCGTTTGTGGAGTTTCACGAGCATATTGGGTCTTTACGCGGACATATTGGCTTGTTTTAATATTGGTTGGAAACTAGACCGGTTTTGGTCTTATTTCGTATTGGTCAGGGGCTAGACCGGAACGGTCGGTCTACCCTCTATTATTTCGCATTGGTCAGGTCTTGATCGTTTGGACGATCGACCTATTGGAAGTTATCTCTTGGAAGTGTTTTTGGTCTGTTTGTGTCTGGGGTGAAGAGTTCCGCCCCAGAGATACCTATCCAGATCGGTCTTCTATATTCAAGACCGCTTCGATCCAATCTGCGATCCCGATCCACCGAGTGTGTAACTAGCCCATTCCATCGGGTACACAAGGTGAGATGGACACTAAACAATCGGACCAAGTGGGTTCTGATGACGACCGGTCGTCTGCTTGCAGCGGACGATCGGACCAGATTTCGAGTGGTGGTCCGCGGAGTACCCCCTCCGAAAGTTGGAAGGCTGGGCGCGATGGTGGTAGTCAGGTTATCGATGCTAATGTTTTCGATTTCGAACTTGACTCCATCACAATGGTGCGCGTGCCCGGATCACTTGGTGATCGTGGATATCACCGTGCTGATATTCCATCAAAAATTGGATTCGAAGATTTGAATGATTTGAATATGGAGTTGTTCTGGAGAGGACGTAAGGAAAGGATATCGCCTTACGTTCTCGTTGTTGATAAAGATGACGATGTCCGATCTGGCCTGGCGGAGGACCAGATCGGGATTAATAAGTTTTTTTCCTCCCCAAAAGGCTCCCACCGGAGCCGATCGGGACTATAGCAGGTCTTGCTATAGTTCCGGAAAGGATCAGGACCAAGGTTCTGATCCTATGTGTATGAATGAAAAAATTGATGGAAAAATAAAAGATGAAAATTACTTGGAGGCTGACTGGAACGATCCGGTCTACCTCCCGAAAGTCCCCAAGGTACCCAAGGTGCCCAGAAAAGGGATGGGAATGCCACCCGACGAAGACGACTTCGAAGAAAAGTCGAAGGTCGGGGATGAGGCTATCACCGAACAAGACCTGGACAAGATGTATTATGTTTTTGAATTGAAGCGATTTCTTCGCCAAAACCAGGTCTTTCGGGTGTTGGACCTCCATATCCCCGACCGTCTTCTCGGTCCCACTACCGAGCCGATCCAGAGTGATCGACCATTACTGCTCGTCAAGAATTCGGTGGCGATGTTGGCGGAGGTTGGCATTAAAATGAAGAACCCCGCCGGCGTCAATAAATTGTTTGAATTTGATGCTTGGAGACTGGAGGCGTCGATGTCGGACCTCCACGACCGTTTGGTGCCATTGGTGGGGGCGGTTCGCCGCCCAACTCCCACCACGGCAATGAAGGTCGCCGAAGCCTCCACAGAGCTTGTTGACATTGGTTCCGATGATGAATCGATCTACCAGTCTCCACCGGCTTCTAGCAGCTCATCAGAGTTGGAGACCGGTGTCGAGCGAATGACCATGGGGGTGGACCATGCCCGGTCCGAACAAAAAATGGACATGCGGCAGCAAAGGGCTGCTTGCCAGTCGGGTCTCCAGCAAGCCCCACAGGCCTCAGTTCCGCAAAAGGAGGTTATCAACACGTTGCCCATGACGCCAGCCAACGTACAAGCCATGTTTGAGACGATGATGCAACGTTTCATGGAAGAACGGGTTAGACCACCTATGCGCCCACATGTCCAAGACCGGTATACCTGTCAAGGTGTCAATGTTTGCAAAGATGTGGATATGTAATCGGTAACATCTATGGATAAGCCTATTAGAAGTGATAAACCAACCGGCAATGGAAGGCGCAAGCCGCAACCGGCAAGACCGCGTAGACCAAGCAAGACAAGTGACTGTGATATGGAGTCGGTCGGCGGTCTTGACGACCATGGTGGGTCAGATGGTACAGACGCAGAAAAGGTGCGCAAGGCTAACCTAGCCTCCACTACTGCCTACGACTTTGGATCTGCTGCGATTCCGCGCATCCTTGCCGGTGAAGTCCTTGAGGTCGGTCGTCGCGGCCATACGGATGCGCGGAAT